>PVIU01000225.1:0-385164 GCA_004026605.1 Ondatra zibethicus
GGTGGATGGGTGGGTGGGTGGATGGGTGGGTAGGCTGGTAGGTAGGTAGGTGGGTGGTGGATGGGTGGGTAGGCTGGTAGGTGGGTGAGCGGGCAGCTGCCTATGCCTTGCTACCCATCCTTGTACTTTCTAGAACTCTGAGTGTCTACACCCCAACTTAATTCCCTCAAGTCTTGCTGGATTTTGTTCCCACCCTTCTCAGCTGTTTCTTACATGCTTCCCAACCATGGTAGCTAAAGGGGCCTTGCTAGCCAACTTCATTTTGCTGCCTCCCTGTCCCAAGCCCCACTCTGTTCTGCCCCAGGTAACACTTACCTAGTGGGGCAGTTTCCAGAAGACTGGACTACCATCCACCCATGCCAGAGCCCAGCCCACACCCCCTCCATCTCCTAGCATGGCCACCATCACCATCTAAAGGTCAGCATGACCTCTCTTCTACCCAGGGTCTGTGACAAAGACTTGGTGGTAACCTTGGTCTGTTCTGTGGCTTTAAAGCTGGCCCCAGCCACACAGGAGTGTGGGAATGATGCCAGCTCATGTCTCATCACGGGCACTAAGAAGAGATGGGGCAGCCTGCGTTTTGTTGCTATTATCACAGTACTGGCATCCAAAGCCAGAGTCTCACACATGCTAAGAAAGTGCTCTACTATGAGCCACACCACCCTCTAGCCTTGTTTTTACTTTTATTTGGAAACAGAATCTCACAAAATTCCTCAGATTGGCCTTCAACTCACTGTAACCCAGTGTGACCTCAAAGTTGCCATTCTCTGAATCAGCCTCTTTCTGAGTAGCTGGCATTATAGGTCCACACCATGCAGCATCTGCATTGGACTGTGATAAGTCTGCCTTCCCCCACCAAATGGTGGGTTTCTGGAAAATAAATCCCCAAGTTTCCCCAGGGATGCATAGTTAAATCTGAGAAGTGTTTACTACATATCTATGGGGTTGACACCTCACTGAGTATGGGCTACTCCAAGACATGGTCCAGGCCCTTGCCATCTATTGAGGAACAGTGACCAAATGGTGGAATTATGGATCTATCTAAATGATAACAAATGGGACAAGACACAGGGCCTAGTGAGTCCCGCCCTCACCTGCCTGTTCGCCTGTGCCAGTTGCTACGCCTTGAGCACGCTCCCTTCTGCCTGGGCAAACACACTGCCTAGGTCCTCCATCAGAGTGTCCCAGCCAAAGTCAATTTCCTCCCAGATATAGAAGGTGACTTTTTTTTACTTCTACAGTTCAAGGATCTGAGATGCCTGGGACACAGCAGTTCCGTTGCCCACCCCTGCTGTGTGCCGTGCTCCTCTGCAGTGTGGACAGCTGTTGCTGGTGTCTCTAGGCACATGGCTAAGCCCTGCCAGCTGTTGGAGCACAGAAAAGGTACCTGGGTGGGAAGAATTTCCACCTTCAAATGTGCTGAGCCAGCACCTGGCTATCATTCCTGTTTCCGAAGTCTCTGTAGGATGAGGACATCCTTCTGCCACTTACCAAGGGGTGACCTTAAGCCTGCTGCCCAGAAGAACCTGGCCTTGCCTGGCCTAAAGGTGTGGGGGGTGGCCCCCTACAACCCTGATTCTGCCCCCATTGAGTGACCTGAAGATAGCGACCCCTGCTCGGTCCCCATCCAGCCCCTCAGCTCTCCAGTCTTGCTAGCTGCCCACTTGGCCTCAGTTGCCCACATCCACTTGCAGAAGCAGGAAGGAGTAATAGCCGAGTGCTTCCCCAAGCCTTACACCCAGAGCAAAGCTCAGGCCAGGCACTCCTGGACCTAGTGACACTGGAGGAGTCCCTGCACCTCTCCCAACTTACCATCCTGTATCACATGGACCTGGTGACCCTGGGGGAGTCCCTGCCCCTCTCCCAACCAACCATCCTGTATCTAACGGGGATGTGCCTGTGCATGGCACACACTAGGAGCCTCCAATGCTTCTTGCTTCCTTGTGGGATATCTGCTTTCATGATGGCATTCAGAGAACAAAAAGCAGCCCTGCTCACTGTGTCTGAGGGCAGGGGGACCCCGGAGACATCCCAGACAGAACAAGAGCCCCAACAGTTACTTTCTGAGCTGGAAAAGGTCATCGGCATGGGTTGCGGCTCCTGGTAGGATGCTTCTCACTCCTAGCGAGTACCCTTTGGGACTAGGGACAACACAGCATGTGGAGGTCAGGGACCATCCCAGGATTTCATGACCCTGTGGGTGGTGTAGCCCCACATGCAGCAGAGTCAGACTAAATAGACCCTACAGGTTCCCTCGGTCCCCTGCTGGAGCTCTGTGTCCCATTGCAAATCATAGAAGACTAGCGATGTAGACCCCACCTTAGGGACTGTCCTCCTTGCCTGCTGTTTGGGTACTGGGGCTCAGCTAAAGACTGGGCAGTGTTTAGGTTTGGACTTTGGAAGAGTCTATCGACAAAACAGAGAGAAAAGCTCAGCCTGCTAAACGGAAGCGGGAAGAGTTCCTCCCTCATGCTGCCCTGATCATAGCCCGACCCATGGCATCCTTGCTCAAGCAGATACCAGCCCTGGTATGTCAGCCTGTAACAAAATACTCCAGAGGCCTCTGGGAATGAGGAGGCCCAGGAATGCTGATGGAGGAACATGGAGGATCCACGGGTGGGCTACCTGGAAGCCTGCTAAATTAATGATGGCAAGTCACAGCCAGCAGAGGTCATAGGGTAAGGGACTTCTGCAGTCAGTGTTTCTAACTGGCCACTGAGCATGTTGTGGAGTAGGGGACAGTGGCCAAGGAAAAGGTGTTATAGTGATGATATGCCGGGTTCCTCAGCCCTCCATGTCCCCTGTGTGGCACCAAGCTGGCCCACAGGCTGCTCTTTCTGAAACATCCCAACCCAGGGCTAACAGGATTGGCTCATAGGAGCCTTCCCAAGTGCCAGTGTCTCACCAGGGCCCTGGACCAGCTTACCCACCCCTGGATGTTCTTCTATCTTTTCCTTTTCTATTGTTGTCTCTTGTTTAGTCCAATGGCCTCCAAGCCCTTAGGCAGCTTGCTTTTTATCATTGTTACAAAGTTATCCCTTTGATCTAGGTTTGATCTCCAGAGTGGGCAGGCACTGGTGTGCCTCCCATAGGCCTTAGAGACAAGCTGCCAGATGAATAGATGCACCCTAGGGTACCACTTTTGAGGGCAGCAATTGCCTGTGGTTCTGAAAACTCGGGGTAGGGTGGGAGCCTGGGAAGATGGCTCTCACTCGAGCACTGGAGTTTTCTCTTTTCATTTATCAGCACCCATGAATCTAACACAGAGTAACACATTAGGAGGAGAGGGATGCTTGGTGGCAATTAAGGTGAGGCCAGAGGACACTGGGAAGTCTGCCGGTTCCTTTCTGGTTTTTCTAGAGAGGGGGATCTGATTCCCACGCAGCTGTGGGCTTTGTTTAATTATTTCTGGGGCTTTCTTCAGCTCTCTGCCCACGGGTTACACGATATCATTACATAAAGCCATCTCAATAATGAAGCTCAGGAGACTCGCTCCTTGCCGGTGTAGACCAGGCTCAGTGCACACAGAGCACAGCAGCTGGGATTAGAATGTGACCTGGGATAGGGATTTTGGTAAAGAGGCTTCTCCTGGCACCAGGAACAGGAAGTAGAAGGGACTGGGCTCTGGAAAAACCAAGTCCTGGACTGGGATGGGACCCAGAGTGACAATCACCCCGGCTCCGCTGTATTCAGCTCTCTGGGCCTTTAGCTAAGCAGTCTCCTGCCTCAGGACCTTTGAATTAACTTCTCTCCCTTTCTTCTCAGGGAAGTCACTCTCCTCCTTCATGACTACCATTCTCTCCTCACCCCCACCCCGACGTACACAATTATGAAGAGTGAGCAACTGTATTCCAGAATTCTGCAGAATATGTGAGAGTGAAGGCAGAAAGACTCAGAAAAGTGGAGCGATTCTCTAGTTTCTGGTTTAGGTGAAGCCATTTGCCCTATGAAGAGTGCCTGAGGTAGTACTTGCCCAGCAAGTTCGGGTTTCCACATGTGCCCAGGAGTCTCAGTGTCCCATGATCCCCCCTCCACCTTGTTTATAGCTTAGCTACACCCGGTAACTGACCTAACTGAAAGAGGCTCCAGACCTTAGCACAACTGACTCCATGATGGAAGTACCATCCAGGCCACAAAACTCAGCACAAAGACAGAAGCGTCACCTGCCATAATGAAAGTAAGGACCTAATCCATCCAAGTTCATCGTTCTGGGAAAGTCACTAAGTTTGCTAGCCTTGATTTTTGACTTCGGCAGTTCTGCTTCTGGCTAACTGTTCCTCCTAACTGAAGTATGTCAACCCAGGAGCTGGTTCTGTGCTTAGAAGCTCACCCCGAGAAAGGCTCCGGGCTACACTGGGAGACTGAACATCCAGTGTAGTCGTTGACTGGCTAGTAAAGACTTTCTATTGGCTTAAACCCATGCCTGAGTAGTTTTTTTTCTGGCGGATAGGCTACAACGCTAACCAGCTTCCCAGGGCTGCAACTGGTTTCCTGCGATGCTTGGGTGCTGCTTTCTAGAGCTGAACTAGCTCCAGATTCCTATGAAAAGTCCAAGCCCTGGGACTCAGAGTGCAACTTCAAGTAGAAGGAAGCGCCTGCCCTGTAACTGATTGAGAGGAGAATGTGCCGGCTATTCCCCGACCCAGGGAACAGGAACAGGAATGCTAGAAAAGTCCTGCATGCTGCTGAAGACAGGGTGGTGTGATTGCAGGACCGGGAGGCAAGGGCAGATGCTGAAGGAAGCCTAGATGGTTGCCTTCTCCATGCCACAGGAGGAACTTCCCCAGCCCAGTCATTGCTTGTGGGTGCCGTATTGCACATCCCTCAGTCAGTGATGCCTGTGAAGACAGCTTTAGGAAGTCAATGGCGTCACCGTCACCGTGTTGAACCAGCCTGTTCCTGTTCTTCAACCTTCTTCCCTCCCCTGTCCAGGCGGTTCTCTGTGCACTTTGGACACATGTGGGGGTCCCAGGAAGCCTCAAGTGGATGTGTAAAGAGCACAGGAAGTCTTGAGTAAATGTGTTTTGTTGGCAGCCATGTCAACAACCAAATGCATCATACCCACGGGAATGGCAAAGTCTTCCCCCTTGGGTCAGGCTCAGAGGGATGGCAAAGCTTCTCTCTGATCCGAGTGCAAATGTTGACAGTGCTTGCAAAAGCTAGCAGCTGCAGCTTTCTCCTCCCAGAATCTAGAAGAAATCTAGGATCTCAACAAATGCAACCCGAGACCTCCCCTCTTTGAAGGCTCAGGGGGACCCTGACCCAATCTGAGAGGCTAGGCTATTCAAGAAAGTGCCACAGAGCAGGTGGTCTTGGATGTTTCCTGATAGACACGAAACAGGAATTTCCAAGTCACCCATTTCCCTGGGAAACGTGAGCCTCAGCTCTTAAGGTCAACCGATATAAGAACACATGTCACCTGTGAGACACTCAGGCAAGGTAAGACTGGCTGTACCAACTTCACCGTCAGAGCCCAGAGCTGCATGCCTGAGGATAAGAAAAGCCCCCTGCCCAGCTGCTTAACATTCCCCAACAAAAGACAGAGCCCATCTGGAGGGAGACCTATGCCCAGCGCCACCGCTGCCAACGGCCTCCCGCTCTGGTGAACAAGGCTGGCCACCCACCCATCCTTTTGTTGGCTGAAAGGGAGGGCTAAATGGGGAAGCTGGCAGATGTGGCCGGCTCTGAGAGATGCCACCTGGGATTTTGCTTTTTTTTTTTCCCATTGAAGACAGAAAGCCTCAGCGACACACAGTCTCTCTTTGCTGGCAGGTTTAAGGGCTTCGTGTAAACAGGAGCTGGAGAAAGAAAAAGAGGCTTGCCAAGGCCCGTTCCTGGCCAGGCACTGAGCTCTGCGTGTGGTTTCTTCATTCCGCCATGATCTTACAGAAGACAGTGAAGGAGCAGGGACTGAGCCCACTTAGGAGGGTCATGGTTTGGGTGTGGCTTCAGCATGTGCCCCATGAGGCTCAGGTGTCAAGAGGTCCATCTCTAGTATGGGTGTGTAAGAGGCAACCAGACCTTTAAGAGGTGGGACCTCATGGAAGCATGCCCACTTTGATGAGATCTCTGGACTTATTCAAGCCTGAGCCCAGGCACACTGGTTTCCTCTTTCTTCTCCTTCTGCACTCATTCCCTCCAAAACAGTAACTTAAATAAACCTTTCCCCCCCTTTATAAAACAATCTGCCTTGAGTATTTTACTGTATTAACAGAAAACAGACTAAGACAGGGTGCTGGATAGTAAAGCCACACCTCAGGCCCCACATACACACATCAGGCCCCAGATAAACCTAGTCCTGAACTAGTTTCAGGGACTTTCAGTAGAATGCTGCTGGGGGCTCAGGGTATGTACATGGAAGAGGAATTGCACCAGGTGCTGGTTAAAGTAGAGAGTTCAAGGATTGAAAGGACTGGGAAGATTGGGAGTTCAAGTCCAGCTTCAGGGACATAGTGAGTAGATCCAGGATTGGTGAGGAGGAATCTTGCTGAGGGGCTGAGGGCTCAGACTGCAAGGGTAGGAAACAAGGAATCTAACTGAAAATGGGGATCCCCTGAGTAAGAGCAGGGCTCTAAGTGGCCGGGAGTAGCCTCCTAGAGAGTTAGGGCAGCTGCCTGAGCTTGGGGTCTGGTTCACAGGGATGATTAACAGAGATCTGACAGAGTGTGACCAGCTAAGACCCCCACACATTTGACAAGACTCAGCAGCATCTTAGATATGGTGAGGGCAGAGGATGGGTGTCCGAGATTAAGGCCATACGGCAGATCTAACAGTACTGGGACCCAGAACTTGGGGCCCCTGTGGGTCCTGACAGAGCTGGGGTGTCCAGCCATGTTTGTGAGAGGAGTTGGGGGTTGGGTGATAGCCTGGGGTGAGTTAGCAGTGGGAAGGCAGTGGACTCAGGGCTGGTACGGACTGATTTCCCATGACATCAGTGGGGCAGTCCTTACCTATGGCTGAGAGCATTTCTCAGGCAAGTGGGTGGTGGGCTGGGCCACTGCCAGGCAGCTATCTCCTGTTTCCTGCTAGCAGAACACAGAGTTTGGTCAGATAGCCATACGCCCAGTCTTATATGGAGAAACCAGCACAAAAGATCTGTCTGGGGGAATGGGTCAGGGCCCCTGCCTGCTACCCCAGGGTCTCTAGTGAGGTCAACAGTCAGTGTTGGCAGAGGTTTCTGTCATGCCTGGTACCACAGCTGTTCAGTCCCAAAGAAATACACAGAGGTCTACATTAATCATAAACTGGTTGGCCTATTAGTTCATGCTTCTTATTAACTAATTCTTACATTTTATATTAGCCCATAATTCTTGTCTGTGTTAGCCACATGGCTTGGTACCTTTATCAGCAAAACATTCTCATCTTGTGTCTTCTACATCTTGGTGATGACTACAGACTGAGTCTTTCCTCCTCCCAGAATTCTCCTGTTCTGGTTGCCCACCTCTACTTCCTGCCTTGTCACCCCACCTATACTTCCTGCCTGGCTACTGGCCAATCAGCATTTTATTAAAACAATACAATATACATGACAGGGTAAGAGACCATTGTCCCACAGCACTCTCCCCCCCCCTTAAAACAAGAACTCTGAATAGAATCTCCTTTGTTTAGCTTTTTTCCTGACCATTATCTATAACAACTTGTAACCAACACTCTGAACAAAGATAAATATCCATAATCCATTTTTTGGGAATGCGGGTGTGGTTTTTTAGGCTACTTCCTGCTGATTGGGGGTGCTAGTAATCTTATGGAAACCTAAAAAAATGGAGAATTATGATCAAGTCCTGACTGGAGTACTCTGTGAGGCTGGATCATCTCAGCCAGCAGTCTTGAAACTATTCTAGATGTAGAACTCAGAGGAAACTCCAACAGAGGTCCTCTAAAATGTTGGATCATCTGAGTCATCCCCTCCTATTGAAGATTTTTCAGGTGGTCTTTCTTGTTCAAACCTGATTTTCTTAACAAAGAATAAATCCATAGTCCCCATTTCCTATGGAAACAAAAGCAAAACCTCTTCTCCAATGTAACATATCTTTTGACTTAAATTTTGAAGTCAAGGAATTTTCAAAATATATATGTTTGATTAATCCAGCAGCATTTATATTCAAATGTCTTTTAGCAGCTGTTGTTCCTTCCTCAGCCATCAAACAATTCAAAGACAACACAATAACATACAGAATCCAGATTCTCTGTGTATTTTCCATCTTTACATGGCTTTATTTTAAACTTTATTTCTTTTATTTTTAATTTTTGGTATTTTGAGACTAGGTTTCTCTATGTATCTTTGGCTGTCCTGGCACTCACTGTGTAGACCAGGTTGTACTTGAACCCACAGAGATCCACCTGCCTCTGCCTCCCAAGTGCTAGGATTAAAGGTGTGCACCACCACACTCAACTCCTCTCTCTCTCTTTTTAAGGACTTTATCCTTTTTCTTTTCTTTCCCAAGCCTACATACATTTTTAAATATACTGTAAACCATTCAGAGGTTTTCTTCATCTGAATCTATCTTTGCTGTATATCTCTCTTTTTCTGACCATATGAGTATTTCATTTGCTAAGCGATATGACTAGGATTAAATCCATGGCTTTGATGGCTGGATCCACCCCATTCCCTAGCTTTCTGAGAGTCTAACCTCATGGTGGAGGTTCCAGCTGGAGCCATGTTTATTGCTACAACTCTATGGAGTTTCAAGATCCCTGCCATCACCAAAAAGCATTAGGTCAGCTATTCAAAAACACCATTTAGGTGGATCCTCTTAAAAGAGCTGCATGGTTTTGCAGCTAAAGCTGAGTCAGGAAGCCTCTCTTAAATGAGAAGCACTTGCCCCTAGCAAACAGAGCTCACCTGAGAAAATGCTGCTACCAAGAAGCCATGCTTAACTCTGTTCTTTTGTATCTAGAATTACTTCCAAAGCTCTCTCAGGCTTTATGTGGATGTAGTTGTCCACATTGGTGCCATTTGTTGACAGAGGTTTCTGTTCTGTCTGGTTCCACAGCCGTTCAGTCCCAAAGAAATACACAGAGATTGACATTAATCATAAACTGGTTGGTCTATTAGCTCAGACCTCTTATTAACTAATTCTTATAATTTATATTAGCCCATAATTCTTGTCTTTATTAACCACATGGCTTGGTACCTTTATCAGTGAGGCATTCTCATCCTGTGTCTTCTGTGTCTGGGTGATGACTGCAGACTGAATCTTTTCTCTTCCCACAAATCTTCTGTTCTGGTTGTCCTGCCTCTACTTCCTGTCTTGTCACCCTGCCTATACTTCCTGCCTGGCTACTGGCCTATCAGTGTTTTATTAAAGCAATACAATATACGTGACAGGGTAAGAGACCATTGTCCCACAGCAAGCCAGGGTCCTTGTGACTATACAGACTCATCCAGCTTGTCCATGTCCAGGCAGGGAGAATACAATATTGGTCGGTCCAGCTCCAATTCCATGGCTGGCAAACCAGTAACCAGGGCACCTGTTCCTTGGTGACTATCATGAGTTTTACATGACCTTACCCAGGCCCGGGTGATGACTTCATGATAATGAAGAAATAGCTGATATTCTGGGCTCATGCTGAGCAAAGCTGGTTGATACATTAAGTCCTTCTTCTGTGGGGCTGCATGGAAGTTTGTGCAATGGGCCGGGGAAGTTGGGTGAAGCATCCTTCGACACTTTCTTGTTAGAAAGCAATTCCCTCCTGGTTCTCATCCATCTTCCCATGACCCTTGGCAGGACCATGCTTACCAGACCACCCCTCCACATTCAACAGAGGAAGAGACTGAGCAAGTACAGAAAGGTGACTGCCCAGGCTCACCCCTGAAGAAGAGTCTAGAGGACACTGTACTTTGGGACCTAACAGGGCTTCCCTGTCCCCAGCAGGGGCTGATGAGAAAGAACAGCTCCGGGGAAGCAGGAAGGAGCTGGAACCTACAAACTAGGGGGAGACGCGAGAAATGGCATCTACCAGAACATTCTCTGATTGCCCTCCAAATGTTACAATCCCCCAAGCAAAACTCCACTCTATCCCTTCTGGGGGCAGAGCCTGCGTGGTTGAGTTGAACTTCCGATGCAGGATTTTGACAGCCTAAGTGGGTGTCTGGGGCACCTTGTACACACAAAAGGGACTCTGTCATATGTCCCCTGCTGGTCCTCCTCTGCCCAGTAGCTCAGGGTTTTGCAAATTGACTGTTCACAGGGCAGGTCCACCACATGCAATACAATCTGGAAAGAAAATTCTCAGCGGGAGGCAGGCACACATTCTTTACTACCGCAGCTTCATGCCCTGCAGTGGCTTGGGCTGGTGACAGCTGGCAGGGCCTGGGGACCAAAGTGGAAGAATTCAGGGCTGGGGCCAGCACGGCATGTCCTTCCAGCCAAGACGTGTCCCTAATGCATATTTCTGGTGGTGTGTCAAGTGGTTCCATCCGGCTGGTGAGGAAGGGGCAGAAAGAACATATGGGGGCCAGATTTCCCTGGGGAAGGAACCGCCTTCTTAGCAACTCGGTGAGGGCTTTGGGCAGAGCCAATGTAGGGCCAGACTAGAATCTGACTCTGATTCTCAGTCATCCTTGGTGTCCAGTGTGACTAGCCAACCAGCCACATGGAGGGCAGTGTACACTTCTCAGGACTGGAAACTAGCATTGTCAGCCACAGGTTCAGCCGGCAGCTTCCAGGCAGCAGCCATCGCGGAGAGAAGTGTGCCAGGCTCCCCATCCTAGCTGCCACCAGTGCATCCCTGTCATAGCCACTGCAGGTGACTTAGGAAGCTGGGTGGCTTAGTAGAGAGACAGCAGGCTTTGGGTCTGGTGGGATGGCCGGCCTTGTGGTGCAGTCATAAGTCTTACTGGGTGGCACTTCTGGGACCTGAGTAATTGGTGCCCTGTAAGCTCTAGAATCCTCATAAACCCTGTGGCCGGGGCCACCCTGTGCTCCTTTCTCAATGAAATTCAGCCCCCAACTCCTGAAGATGAGATGATGTTGGAGACAGAGTTTCAAAGAAGTGGCCAAGTCAGAAAGAGGTAGTTAGCGTAGATGGGAGTGGGGGGAGGGGAGTCCTTACAGGATGGGGCAGAACACCCATCAACACAGACAACCTGATGAGGACAAGGACAAGGGGTTTCTACAATAGAGGAGAGGGGCTCCTGGCCATGTCTTGATCTTGAACTTGGGGCCTGCAGAATAAGGCAGTGAAATATGTCTGTCATTTAACCCAAGCACGTAAACTCGGGAGACGGCAGATAACTGAGTACTACAATAGTGAGGGGATTGGGTACCACAGTGGGGAGGGGATTGGGTACCACGATGGTGAGGAGAGGAGAAATGGTCTGAGGGTCGGAGTCTCTGGTGATCACCATAGGGTCTCACTGACATCAGCCAGCTCCCTTACACCTTGAGATTCCAGGCTGGGATGGCACAGAGCAGCAGAAGCCTGCCCACTGTGTGTGAGGCTCCAGAGCCCGTTCCCAGCCATGCAAAACGAGAAGCAGCTCGTGCCCTACAGTTGTTCACGGTGACGTCATCCTGCTCACAAAACCACTGAGGAAATGGGGTGCACCGATATAGTTTGCACCAGCTCAAACCTGATGGGTCTACAAATTATATTTGAGGATGAAGGGCTGGGGACCCAAGGTACTTACTGCATGGCCTCCCAAGTGGTTGCTGGCTCCCAATTCACCTTTTATTATATGTGTTTTCTTATCAATTGAGGACAGTGGATATTTTCATCCTGGCTTAGTTCTCCGGGCTGAAGAGCTACACCCCAGAGCATGTAGCAGTTAGTCTTGGTGCTGGGATTAATTCACTGACCTCAGGAAACAGATTTACTGCAGGCACAGGGGAAGCAGGGTGAGTCTCATAGTGGCATCCTGGCCAAGAGAGGGTGGTGAGATTTGGGGGCTTTCTTTTCCAAACACCACCAGAAAAGACAGAACAAGAGGGCTCAGCATAATGTCTCCATGCGACCACTATCATCCAGGCTCACACCGTCTTCTGGACTGGCCGAGGCTTTGTCTGCCAGTTTCCTGGGCATTGTGAAGGCAGGAACAGTGACTCTGCACCTCCCCCATGTCCCTGCAACCGCCTCCCCCAAAGGCTCCATGGCAGAAAACAACTGAGCAGCAAAAAACTAATCTATGCTAACTCATATCCTGTGCCCACTGTGGCCAGGCCCATTTTACAGATTCACAGATAGAGTCCAGAGGTGCAAATGACCCACCCAAGGTAATCACTCAAAACATAACCAGAAGTCGTGCAGCGATGGCACACTTTAATCCTAGCACTCGGGAAGCAGAGACAGGTGGGTCTCTGGGAATTTGAGGACAGCCTGGTCTACAGAGTGAGTTCTAGGGCAGACAGGGCTACACAGAGAAACCCTGTCTCGAAAATGCAAAAAAAAAAATAAAGTCAGAACTCCAGTGTATGTGCCAGCCCATCGGTTCCTGACTCTCGGCACCTAGTTGCCGAGTGACTGGGTGAACATGTGGCTCTGGAGCTGAATGGCTACAAGGTCTGTGCAAAAAATAAATAGGTCTCTCTGTCTGTGCCCACCAGAGCCTCCTCAGGGTGCTGGGGGGAAATCTGACAGGAACTGGTGTAAATGGAAACAGATTTCCATTGTGTGAGCAGCAGACTTTGAGCCAGAAGCTGGTGGCCCTGCAAGCCCACCTGTGACCTGGGAGCTGGGAGCACAGCGGATGAGTGACAAAAGCAGCCTCTCTTCCAGGTGTCCCTCGGCTCCTTTGGTTCCTATGCAGCCCCAGAGGTGGCTCCAGGAGCCTCCAATGGGACCGTCTGCTTACTAGCAAGTCCTGGTGGCTTTGAGGGCCAGGCAGGCTTACTTCCAGGCTTGAGGCCATGGTGACCACACCCTGTCCCTCTGCCCAGGACAGCCCTGGCCCTGACGACTTCCAGCACTACAGAAGGAGAGAGCCTCTCCCACTGGATCTGGGATGCTGGCAGGTGAAGAAAGGGTTCCCTTTGAATGAGAGAGGTTCCATCAGCGGATGGTGTGACCTGGACAGTGTCCAGAGCCTTCCCAGGGCATTCCGGGAATCCCGCTCTGGCTCAGTCTGATGAGGCTGGAGTTGGGGTGGGAACCAGCTGGCTCTGAGCTGACCCAGAGATGGGAGAGAGTGCAGAAAGAGGCCACAGCCCCGATGTAGAACCTCCGATTTCACTGATGAAAAGATCAAGACCTCAGGCCTGCCTCCTGTCCATCATTACCATCCCTCCTCTTCCTGATACACAAAAGGTAGAGCCAGTATGATAGAACTACCTGAATCCCATCTTCTGCTACTGGGGACTCACTTAGCCCTGAGAAGACAGGAGCTTTGTGTGTGGGAAGAAGGCCCTCTAAGATTCACATAAGAAGCCAAAGCAGAGGCTGGGACATTCTCAGCACACCCACCCCTAGCCCACGCTCCATGAGCCAAGCTGGGTCTGGTCCCCATTCTCAAGGAATTTTGGCTTGCTCACACACTAGCTGAAGCCTTCAGTTGTTTATGAACCCCTTAATCACTGGCGCCAAGTCCTATCCAGGAAGGTTTCTTTTCCTTGAGACCTTGTGTAGCAACGTGGTTATCTCCTCAGTACCATGGGAAGGTATGACCAGGTGAGCTTGGGAGGGGAGGCATTTTGAGTAGGCAGTTCATTCAGAGGTGAGCCACCCTGTATGACGGGCCCTTCCATGTTCTCTGATTGATATAACTCAGGCAGAAGCCACAACCAGTGGCTACCTGAAACAGTCAGCCAGGGCCATGGGCTATGATAGGGGCTGGGCTTGGCTGTTTGTCCAGCTAAACCATGGTGAGGCTAGAGGAAGGGCCTGGCTGTGTTTGTCCACATCTGAAGCAAGTTTTGGGAGCCATGTAGGAGGGTGGGGACAAGAAGCTACTCAAGAGCTACATGCCATGGTGGCCAGGAGCTGTGCTGTTCTAGAAGCCACTAGACAACGGGATTCAGTCCAATCTTTAACAGTGTGGATTTGAAAAAAAAGCCAGTAGATCCTGGAAAGTTGAGGATAAGGGGTGCATTGGCCACCCGGGGCTAGTAGAGAAGGTCACCGAAGAAAAAAGGAGGGAAGAGAAGCAAGCCCCAGTCAGTTCTTGCTGTCTCCCTGATCCCATATGAGGACTCCAGGGGACAGAAGAGGACAGGCAGACATCTGTCCTGATGGCTTCAGCTCTCCAGGGCCAGTGTCTGGGGTACCCAAGTTCACCTATGGAAGTCCTCACATCCCTAGGCTGATGACAGGAGGTGACTAGGTTATGGGGCAGAGCCCTCTGAAGAATGGGTCCCCAGCATGAGAAGATACAGCGGAGGTGGAGCTCTCTGTGAGCTGGGAATGTGTCCTCCTGCCCAAGGCCGTCACCCATTACCACAGCCTGGTACCCAGCGGGGCTGTGTCAGGCAGGCGGGTCCCTGGATTTCCGGGAAATCAACTGAGACTAGGGGCTGGGGCACCGCAGAGCAAAGGCTACGCCTGCAGAAGAGCCAGCCCTTGTCCCAGGAGACCAAAAGCCCATCTTAACCACGGTCAGCTGGGGTGACTCTTTCTTCCCCACCATCTGAGTGTCCCACACTTCCTGAAGCTGTGCCTTTATGACAGGCCTTTCCATCTAAGCCAGGGACAATGAAAAGAGACTCTGGTCTTCAAAAGCGTTTTGAAGCAAGTACATCTTTTCACGGCATAAATGACAGTTTAAAGAAGTAAAATCTGAGCTTCAGCTCTGATCTATCCTTAGGTTCCTTGTACAGAGGAGGGAGTGGCTATTCAACACACACACACACACGTACGCATGCACACATGCAGGCTAACACATGCATATATATGCTCACATATGCTCTCACATACATATTCATACATACATGCACACACATACCTGTATATTTGTGCTACATATGCTTACATACTGACACACATGCATATACATTGGCATGCATGTACACATACACACAGAGACACACGTGCTATGGGATAATCCTTCTGTACACTGTGAATATGTATTCCTCTCATTGGTTAATAATCAAGCTGAATAGGCCTATAGCTAGCCAGAATAAGGATGGGTGCGAAAGCCAAATGGAGATACAGGGAAAAAGAAGGGCAAAGTCAAAAGAGATGTGAGCCAGCCACCAGAGGAACAAGATATGCTAGAGGACAGGTAAAGCCACGAAGTCATGTGGCAAAATGTAGATGAATAGACATGGGTTAATTTAAGTTGCAAGAGCCAGTTAAAATAAACCTGAGTTATAGGCCAAACATTTTGTAATTAACATAAGCTTTTGTGTGATTATTTGGAACCAGGCAGCAGGGACAAAAAAAAAAAAAGCTCCACCTCCATTTATACACATGTACGCACATGGGCACATGTACACACATACATGTTCACATACAGATGCCCACACCCACACATGCACTAACTCTTACTTGAGGCACATGGTCACCACCAGTACCAGAAGCAGCTACAAAGGGAAGAGCAGCTTCTGAAGGGCAGCTCTTAGTGACCTGCACCAGCCCAAGCAAAGAGCCTCAGAGCTGAGGGGGCTGGTCATGGATTAGCAGCTTGGTGGAAAGGCTGGGCTGGGAAAAGCCTGCGCAAAGGCCCTGAGGCAGTATCTTGGGATGTAACTGAGGCAGAGTAAGACGTAGGGTGGCCCAAACAAGACTGAGAAGCTTTGTGAATTCCATTGAGGTGTTTGGTTTTTCCTGAGATTTAGGAGTGCTTGATGGTTTCTTGTGGAGGATGTCACCAGGCCCTTGGGCTCTCACTTAGCCCTTGTGGCCTTTCTCCAGCAGCATTCAAACCAGATGCCAGCGGCATCGTTAATGAAGTGTTGATGCTTGAGCATCGGGAACCAGTTTCCTGGTTGAAGGCGGGAACTGACTACAGCTGCTCCTGGGAAGGACAGTCCTAAGTACAGGATCCCATAAGGTGGCCTTGGGGAAAGTGACCTGGCTCTGGTTCTGGAGGTGGCCCAATGCAGGACCCTATGTGGAAGATGCTCCTTGGCAGTTATGTGTGACAGCCCACTTCCTTTGGCTCCCTTGTGAACACCCACAAGGCTCTTGTATGAGGTGACCAGTGTCCCAAGACCACCTGGGAGCTCAGTGTGAGCATTCATGGTGGCTCTCACTTCCTTCTGTCATGGTGACAAACCCTGTGACCGAAACTTCTTAGGAGAGGAAACTGTTGGTATGACTTTCACTTCCAAACCGCAGGTCATCATTGAGGGAAGCCAAAACTGGGGCACAAGGCAGTCCTGCTTGCTCTCCACACAGCACTGCCTCCAACCACGAGACTCACAGTCGAAGACGGGTGTCAGGAATCACAGCCAGCCGATGCTCAGCTAGCTTTCTGATAGAATTCAGAGCCGCCTGTCTAGGGAATGCTGCCACCTACAGTGGGCTGTGCCCTCCTACATCATTTAGCAGTTGAGACAATCCTCACAGACACACCTACAGGCCAGTCTGATCTGGACAATCAACTACGGCTCCCTTCTAGGGATGTGTTACGATTCTAGGTTGTGTTACGTTGGCAGTTACAGCCACCTAAGAACTTGGAAACAGGCTCTTGGCATGTGTGGCTCATCAAAATCCTGGATTTGGGGAGTCCTAGATCCATGGAGGAGATATAAAGTCAATGACAGGACAGGCATAAGTTAGGCAGAGACTGGAGCAACACAGGGACACTGCAGCCACTAGGGCCTAGAAGGGACAGGACATCTAGAAGGCTTCTTCCTGGAGCCTTTGGAGGGAGCCAGTTCTGCTGACACTCTGATCTTGGTTTCCAAGTCCAACACCATGAGAAGATGAAAGTCTGTCATCTCCAGCCTCAGGTATGAGGTCACCTGTTCCCGCAGCCCTAGACAATGGCTATAGGCTCCAACCCATAGTGATGCCTGCATGACTGTGACAAGGGAACTCTGCCTGGGTGACTCCAGTTGTCTGCCAGATGATTTGAGGCCATGAGGCACCTGAGCTCCCTCCTATCATGGGGAACCCACTATCATGAGATGGTGATCATGTGATCAGCTTAGCTGATCAGAGGCTCACCAGAGCTTTGCCTGGAGGCACAGAAAGAGGCCCCTGGGAGCTCCTGGAGGAGATGAGGCCATCAGTGGGTAGTGCTTGTAGAACATCCAGACTTGCCTAGGTCCTAGGCTACCAAGAGCCACCAAGTGGTTCCTGCTCCTCTCCCGGTCGGGAACACTTTCTAAGTGTGATGGTGCTGGAGAGATATATCAGCAGTTAAGAGCACTTGCTGCCCTTTCAGAGGACCTGGGTTTGATTCCCACCACCATCTGTAACTCTAGTTCTAAGGGATCTGTTACCCTCTTACAGTCTCTACAGGCAGCAAGCATACACATGATATACAGACATGCACACAGGCAGACATACATATAAAATAAAATAAACTCTGGGGGGGGCATGTTTCAAGACAAAGTTTCTCTGTAGCTTTGGAGCCTGTCCTGGAAACTAGCTTTTATAGACCAGGCTGGCCTTGAATGCACAGAGATCCACCTACAAATAAACTCTTTTTAAAAAGAGATTGAAGTTAGATGGTGGTGGTGCATGCCTTTAATCCCAGCACTTGGGAGGCAGAGGCAGACGGATCTTTGTGAATTTGAGGCCAGCCTGGTCTACAAGAGCTAGTTCCAGGACAGGCTCCAAAGCTACAGCAAAACCCTATCTCAAAAAAAAAATTAAAAGAGAGAGAGAGAGAGAGAGAGAGAGAGAGAGAGAGAGAGAAAGACAACTTTCTTAAGCTAAAAAAATTGGTTTTGTTTGTAAGCAGCCCCTGATGCTACCTTTCTCCAGGCGCTGTCCACTCATGATAGATACAGAAGCCTGAATATGACCTATTTGGGGTACCATGGGGCCCCCAGAAAGTGTACCTTTGCCACCATCAGAGGAGAGGGACTGGGGGAACCTACCCAGGGTGTTGATGGACCCAGTCTCTGCTGATGGCTCTTCCCCACCCCCCCTGTTGCCTGAAGCCTGCCTCCTCCTTCCCAGCCCTCCAGGAACAGAAGCTCTGAACATGACCAGTGTTGGGGATAGGATGGGGTATGGGACAGGGATGTGATAGGTATGGGATGAAGTTGGAATGGGATGGGGATGTGGTGGGAATGGGATGGGATGTGATGGGATGGAGGTGGCATGGGGATGTGATGGGATGGGATGGGATGGGAGTGGGATGGAGTGGGATGGGAATGAGGATGGGCATGGGAGG
The DNA here is from genome assembly GCA_004026605.1 of Ondatra zibethicus. Lineage (NCBI taxonomy): Eukaryota > Metazoa > Chordata > Mammalia > Rodentia > Cricetidae > Ondatra > Ondatra zibethicus. Next base: position 18,227 of record PVIU01000225.1, read on the forward strand.
GGAGGGGATGGTGATGTGATGAGATGGGATGGACAGGATGAGGATAGGATGGGGATGGGATGGGATGGAATAGGAATGGGATGGGAGAGGATGTGATGGGGGTGGGATGGGATGGAGATGGGATGGAGGTAGCATGGGAGGAAATGTGATGCAACATGATACGGTGGGGATGAGGATGTGAATGGGATATGGTGGGGGATGGGATGGGATGTGGTAGAATGGGAAGGCATGTGATGGGTATGGGATGCAGGTGGCATGGGAATGGGATGAGGATAGTATGGAAATGGGATGGGATGGAATGGGATGGGATAGGGATGAGGATGGAATGGGAAGGGATGTGATGGGATAGGATGGGGATGAGGATGAAGATGTGATGAAGCTGTAATGGAGATGTAGTAGGGGATGGCAGCTTTTAAGATCTGAGAGGTAAAAAGGAGTCCACAATCATGGCCTAGAGGTTATAGGAAGTGTTTGGCAGCTTAGCCGTGGGCCAAGAATCTTCTGGAACTTTAGAAGAATCAACTCTCCTGGATCCAACCCTTATGCCTCAGTCCACGTTGCCCTACATATCCCTTCTTCCAGTTCCACCTCAGAACCCAAGCCCATCACAGCCCTCAAAAAGTCTCCATATGATACCTCTGAGTGGGTCCTAGTGAAGGAGTCTTCAGTGGGTGACTTTGCATTGTTTCTTCTCTCCAGCCCTGTGCACTCTGTGTCCTTCAACACCCTCTGTGCTGGAACCCACTCCTCAGGTGACCCCAGCCTGTCAAAGGTAGTGATGGCTGCCTTCCCGATTTCCCAGAGTGCTGTGAACACAGGCTCCCCCTAGTCCCTCCAACCTAAGAGGGGGAGGAGGCTTGGCCCAGAGTTCTTGGAGGCTGGGGACGGATCAAAGCCAAGGGAGTAGCAGAGCAATAGGCTTGGGACTCAGTGGCCCAGTTAGAGCTGGGTCCAGGCAAGCCAGCTGCCTAGGGGACAGATGGTACGGGGCCTGGGGACCATCTAACTTCACCACGCCACTCAAGCCTGGGTAGGGTACAGAACAATGTTTCAGGAGCCTCGTGTCTCACCGCAGATCACCATTCATCAAATCCTCATATCTTTAACCAGTTGATTCCCTGATAGTGACTGGGGCTGGTTGGCTGTTTGGATAATGGAGAATGGGGGATTAAGCCAAGCGCCCACCAGCTGGCAAAGAGATAGACAAGGAGACACACAATGGATGCTTGGAATGGCCGGGGCTGTGTAGGGTGCTCAAGGAGGAGGCTGGGCACCCTGCTGAGCTGGGGAGGGACACTTGATGGTATAAATATAGCATCTCAAAGAAACAGAGGACACATTTTCACTATGGATCCCCTTCTCGTCTGGTGAATCCCCAGAGAGAGTTGCCCCCTCTCTCCTTCCCCCTCACTAGTAGACAAAATTTTAAAATTTAAATCTCTTACAATAGCATCAGAAACACAGAACACCCAAGGATGCATCTAAAGAAAGCAGTGTGTGATCCGTCCAGAAGCATCAGAAAGTTACCAAGGAAAGGAAGCAAGGCTTAAGCACAGCAGAGAGAGACACCCACAAAGAGACTGGGCCCTGTGAAGATCCTCATCCCACCCATGGTGACCTGTGCATGCCATACTCTCCCAAACCCAGCAGGCTTTGGGGTGTGCATTTAGAAATTGATAAATGCCCCCTAAAGCTTGCAGAGAAACAAAATGTCCTGTTATGTTCAAAACAGCACAAAGTTGGGTATCATAGCACCAGATCTGAGACTTCTTGGTGAGTCCAGCATGCATTGCTTTAAGCATGGAGGGCCAGGCAAAATAGGCAGCAGGGGTGCAGAGAGAGCAGCCAGTAAGGGCAGGTACTGGGAGGTTGACAAGGACATCTCCTATTTTCCTGACGCCACAGAGAGAACACATCATAAACTCATGCATGAACAGTCTGTGGGATCTCTTGACAGCCCATTTCATAGGTAACTAAACTGAGAGAGTGAAGCTCAGAGAGTTACAAATCACTCACCTCCAGTCCCCCAAGGCTGGGATTCTCACAGACCAAATACAATAGTATAGGTCCGGGCCAGAGAGGAACCCCTAGGTGATCAGGAAACAGCCACACTGATGGGCCTACATCATTCCTCAGAGTCTAGACCCATTGGAGAGGTGGGAACAGTGTGTCTGGGCTGTCTTCACTGTGTGACTCCTGTCAGCAGGTCATGGGCTCCTGCAGCCTCCACAGCTGGGTGACACTTAGCTCGGGTGGCTTCTGTCTATGCCTTCTAGGTCTGGGAGGGAGGCAAGCTATAAGAGGCAGCGAGCAAGAGGAAGAAGAAGGAGGAGGAAGAGTGGCCTTAGAGCAGGTGAGCAAGGCAAAGATGGGCCCCTTGCTGTGCAACTGAGTTCAGCCATGGCAGGGAGGCCCCCAATAAAGATCGCCTGAGCACCTGTTCCCCAAGAAGAGGAAAGCGGAGCCTTGAATTGCCCAGTACAGCTCCAGCACCTGTAGATCCTAAGGTGTTATCCTCTGCTCTCATGGGTGCTGTTACCGTAGGGTTTGTGCTATGTAGGGTGCAAAGGGGTAGACAGGGGTGCTAGGGCGAGGCAGGCTTGTGACTCTGCAGCAAAGAATCATCCTACCCCGTGTCTCCCTGTTCCCCTTATCCACACCCTCTGTGTACATGATGAGGTCTCAGGAGAAGAATGAGCCCACAGTGTGATCGGAGCTGTGAGGAATGGGTAGCCCACACCGTTACGGCCTCTGGAACCAGGTGTGTTGCAAGAGAATGAGACACAGGCAGAGATGGGGAGAGGCCTGGTCAGGTGTGATGCCTTCCCCATCACCCACATGGTCAGACAACCAGAGTCACCAGGATAGTGAAGACTGGCAGTGAGCATCCCATTATTCAGGGTGTGCGGGAGGGGCTCCTGGGCTGGAGGTGCCTCTGATCTTCCATATCCACATGGAATGGTACAACATATGGGATGGCTCCCAGCTTATCGGGTTGCTGTAAGTGCAGAGTACACCCTCGTTTGCAAAGCTGAGGCAGGTTGCTGGTGGTCAGGGATACTAGCTGGGTCCACCATCCTGTGCGCGTGGGATCTAGACAGATAGCAATTCAACCTGCTGCCTGACTCCTCGAGAAGTTAAAGCACTGGGAGGTGGGTGGGTGTGAGGGGAAGCAGCTGGGCCTGGGGACCAACACTCAGCTTGGCTGGCCCTCAGAGCATTCATCTTGATCCCAGATCTCAATTAGCGTTGCTAGACCGCAGGGCGGCTTTATGGAGTGGAAAAAATCCATTAAGGGTTTTAAAGCAAAGCTCAGGATATCATTGCCTCATTGCCAGGGCTTCCATGAGCTGCAGTCTCGGCCAGCTCTCAGGAGGCCCTCGTCCTCCATCAACCTGGATCAGGTGTGGGCTGTGCCGTGGGGCAGCTAAGGGAGCCAGGCCCTTAGGAGCGGACCTCCATGACAGTCACACTCACATGGGGGGTGGGTGAGCCTTTTGGAGCTGTCCCCTGCACAAGAATTCAGCCAGCCAGCTCTCCTCCCTCACCTCCCACTGGAACAGCCTGGGACAGTTGGGACCTGATGCTATTTTTCCGCTGCCTGACATCCAGCTATTATACCCAGGTTTCCTCTGCTAGATGCCCGTCCTGCCACCCACCAGTGGTCATCTAACCTCTCTGAACCTCTGTACTCCCCCCTGCCCCCACCTGTACTGTGATGGGATCAGAGGAACTGCGGGGTGGGGGAGGGGTTGCTAAGGAAACAGGTGAGGTGAAGGTGCAGTGGTCAGCACAGGTGACAGCCACCTCCTTTGCCTCTCTGCCTCCACCTTTCCCATGGCTTAGCTCTGTGTCTTTTGCAAAGACTGTTCCCCGTTCCAGGCCTGGCTGCTGTGCAGGCTTGGTCAATCTTTGCCTCTAGGAAGCCCTCCCTGGTTACCCAGGACAGCTTTCCCACCCCAGTGCAGAGCACATAAGAGGGGTGGAGATGGTTGAATTTTGCATGATCAGCCTTTTTGAGGCAAGGACCAGGTTGCGGCCCCAGCATTGAATGTGTCCCAGAGATCCCAGAAGCCTCTGACACAGCCTAGAGTCTGGCTGGCCAAGCCCTCCTTAGCTTTGTCCCTCTGCTGTGGGTTCACAGACCTCAGTGCCCTCCCTTCCCTACCTTGATTCTGTGCAACTCCTATTCCTCCTTCTTTTACCCAGGCTAGCCCTTCTGCCCACTCCTCCTGCCCTGGCTTTCCATCTAGGCTTACAGAATTCAAATCTACCTGCTGCAGGAAGCTACCAGCTCCCATCACCTTCAGTCAACCCCACCCCACCCCACTTTTGCAGTTGGCCCCAGACACAGTCACATGGACACTCCACTTTGAGAGCAGCAATGAACACAGAAGACTGAACCCAAGCGATGGCCCACAGCCCATCCAATAACCCCGTGTCCCTGAGACTGGCTCAGCCTGGAGCTGTTTAGGGTCATACACCAGGCGCTCAATGTGAACTCACTCAGTGCAACCCTGTCTCCTTCCTGACTCAGACAGACCCTACCTCCAGCTCCCACGGCCCACAGAGCTGAGTTCCCCTTGGCCAAGGCTCATTGTGCTAGTCTGAGTGTGGAGAGGAGCCTGCAGGGCCCTAGGGAGAGATGAAGTGCACTTGCTTGGAATTAATGGGGGGAGCAGAGAGCGCCTCCCTAATTGCCCTCCTTTCCAGTGTTTACAAGCACTGATTTCCCCTGGCTCCAGGCTGCCCATCTGTGGGGCCAATCACCCAAACCCCCAGGTTCTCCTGAGATTCTGGGCTTGACCTCTCTCAGGTATGCCAGCAGGCAGAAGGATGAGAACAGTCTGCCTTGAAGGGAACAAGGGGTGGGGGATGCCTTCTAGGACCTGGAAACAGCCAAAACAAGCTTAAGGAAGAGCTAGGGACCCCAGTGACTGGGTCCTCTTAGGGTGTGGGGTGGGGAGAGAGGAGTAAGCTGAGCTCCTGTACCTCGGCTGCTAACAGCCTGCAGATAAGGCCTCTCGGAGGCAGGCGTCAGCAGATCTGTCTTATACACTGTAAAGTGCTAATCCCCACAGTGAGTGATGTCAGAGGCTTTTCACAGTGCAGGCAAGGACGTCTGGCCAGCTCCCAGACCTTTAGGGTCCACTTCCTGGGCAGTGACATTGTGCTCTTCACTGCTTGTGCTCACTGTAAAGTGTTTTCAATGATTTTTGTACCTGAGTCCCCAGAAGCTGTGAGTGTGGACCACCCACCATGGGTAACCATGTGCTTTCTCTCTTCCTCACTAGCGTATAAGGCTCTGGCCAGGAGGGACCCAGTCCTCTAACCGCATGTCATCATAACATGGCCTGGGGGACCTGTGACTGACCCCTCTATGACAAAGGGACTTTCCAACTAGATTGAGGGAGGAGCCTCTTGGTGGGAAAACCGGGCCTTGCCACCTGCCCAAGGCTAGGTTAGTCACAGTCCCTAGATCAGGAACCAGGAAAGAGGGTGAAGTGGGCAGATGTGACCTCCACTGTGGGTCTGGACACTGTGGCAGTCGGGGGGACGTAGTGAGCTGGGGACCACAGGTTCCTTCTGGAAGCCGAGAACAGTTCTCTGCCTTCATCCAGCAAGGGCACAGCGGACCCAGTCCTTCACCTTAAAGAGCAGATTTCTTCAGAACCCCCGAGTTTCCAGAAGCTCCACAGAGGAACGCAGCTGCTTGTGCCTTCATTTCGGCCAGGGAGAGTGACCAGGCTTCTCCTCCACAGCCAGGTGGGAGAAAGGTAGTTCTGGGGCTGGTTTGTTTGTTTGTTTGTTTGTTTGTTTGGAGTGGCCCAAGTGTAGAACCTGGGGCCTCACATGTGTGAGGCAAGCATTCTGTCCCTGAACCATCCTCTGGCAGCAAGTGATGTTTAAACCCCCCAGTTTGTAGCTGTTTGGGTCACGATGAAAGGAAAGCAATCCACCCTAAAATTCCTTCAGGAAGGCACTGCATGGGAGCTTGCGATGGTCCTCACTGACTGCTGGCAGACCCTGAGTACAAAATTCCTCAGGGCAGGAGACCAGAGTTCCAGATAGTTAGTGGAAGAGGACGGGCTCACCCCAGTCCTTATGGCAGAGGGACAGGAACCCAAAGATAGGCAGGGACCATAAAGCCCCCGTCTCCTGCTTGAGTGCTGCCCAAGACAGGTGGTCCTAACAGCGGTGGGTCTACAGCAAGACTACCCTGATGGCCACCGTGTGCTTCCCCGGGTTGTCTCTGGAGACAGGACTGCCTGAGCAGGGAAGATCCGGGGGGGGGGGGATGGGCTGAACCTAGAACTACACATAGCCAAGGCACATCAGCTCATCCCCGCTCCTTTTCCCATTCGCTTTAACCTCGCACAGCATCTCCTGGGGTCTTGTGTCTGTTGTCACCCGGCATTCCTGGAGGGCAGGGATGCACTGGTGCCCATGTGTCTCCTCTGCCCTGTTTGTCAATGCACATGCAGTAAGCACCCACGGTAGGCCAGATTCTGGGCTGCAGGAGTGGCGAGGAAGGGGCCTCTCATGAGGGGCGCTCAGGCCTGAGTGATGGTGATAGGGAGACTGACATACGTGGCAATGGGTAGGGTAGGATGTGGGGGAGACACAAGTGACCGATGGGGCGTGAAGACCTGGTGAGAGAGTGTCGGGGGGACTAGCAGGGGCTTCCTGTGAAAACTAAGGCAGTGTGGAAAACATGTAGGAGCTGAGCAGGGGAGAAAGGGGGATGTCCCCGGTGTTAGGAACAGCGCGGGCAGAAGTACGGAGGGCCAAGGGAGACTCACTGGAGGATGGCAGAGGGACTACAGGAGTCAGAGGGAGGCGGCTGGGTACAGGAGCAGATCCCAGGCCTTCAAAGGAGGGGAGGTTTTGGTGTGTGGATAACTGGAGGATGAGGGAAGGGCTCTAGGGAGAGGGGCCCGGGCAGGTTTATGTCTTGAGAAACGGGCTCTGCTCTCGCCCCAAGCATTCTGCAAGCACTGTTGGCAGAGGCAGCTGGCCAGCCCCGCTGGGGAGGTGGGACAGGAGGGGCTGAGCCCGGGGCTCCATCAGAGCAGGAGGTTCCAGCAGGCCTAGCTTTTTCCTGGGCTGCCTACAGCATCTCCCTGACAAGTTGTCTAAAAATGTTCTTGATTAAAAACAGAACACCGAGTGACAGAATTCAAACAGCCTGTCCGTCCATCTCTTCTCAGGATTGGCTGCCGGGAACTAATGATTTTTGTTAGCGCCGTCGGCTGTCACACGTCTGATTACAATGACCACAACCCGTGGTCTCTCCTGAGGACTGAAGGGATATTAATCACACTAGATGATCATTTCTGAATGTTGATGGGCTGAGCTCAGGGCTCACGGCCAATGGCAGAGACTAGCAGGATGGCGATGGTGATGGACTCTCGCCAACTATCAATTCGGCCACAGATGAGCCGCCTTTCCTTCTTGAACTTTGGTCTCATTTGTCACCCCCTTGGACCCACACTACCGCTCCTGGCAGAGGGGATATGATTTGTACCAAAGGTCACACAGCATGTTAGCGCTCAGTTGTATAGTCAAAGTCTGGGAATACTGGGTCACATTTCATCTTCGTTCCTGATTGTTCTCAGGAAGCAGATCAGATAGGGATAATTCCTACAAGAGGGAAGAGGGCACAGAAAGGAAGGCAAGAGGAAGTAGCGGGCATCCTCTGTGATATCCACCTAAGGGGACCACACACGAGTCCTAGGTGCTGGTTGGTTCCTATATTATCTCCATACGGTGACAGAGACTTCATGCCAATCTCCCCATACAATCTCCCCATTTTAATGTTAATGTGATGTGACACTTTGAGTTCCCCCCTGCCCTGGTGCCCAGTCCTGGTCCATGGGCCTCAGAGCAAGCCAGTAAGCAGATTCCTCCATGGTCTCTGTTTCAGCTCCTGCTTCCAGACTCCTGCATTGAATTCCTGCTCTGTAACCTGTAAGCGGAAATAAACCCTTTCCCCTGCAGACTCCTTTCGGCCATGGTGTTTATCACAGCAACAGAAGGCAAACTAGGGAAGTTGGTAGAAGCCTGAGGAACTCAAGGAAACTGAGGCGGGGTGGTGCTGCTTGATGGAGCAGACACAGGATGAGCAGAGGCACAGAGATGGGAGGGGTGTTGGAATGAGTTCAGCGGATTTCCCAGGCTCAGGTCCGCTGGGCACAGGACCCTGGGAATTTGGAGTCCAGCCTTGACCCGAGGTGTTGTTTGAGGGTTCTGGGAAGTTGGAAGCAGGGGACGGCCCTTGACGTCACAAGCACCATCTGGCTGATGGAGGACACAGGAAGAGAAAGATGGCAGAATTAAGAGGAGACCTTTGGATTCAGGCAGGCCTAAGTGGCCTAGGTTTGAGATCATGGAAACAATTAGAGTCGGTAAGCGAAGAAAACACCATGAGGGGGAGGAACAGGAGATGAGGGAGGATCAGGGCATGGAGAGAGTCACACTACAGAGCCGGGGACCCAGGTGTGATGCCAAGCTGGTAAGATGTGTGGACATGCGTTGTTCAATGTATGGAGAGAACAGACAGAATTCAAAGCTCAAACTGACAAGAGGCTGAGCGAGAGAGCCTGGGTGAAGGAGGGGAGCAGGTGGGGAGGTTGGCACACTCTATTTTCCACTATCTGTGAGATTTACACATATAATTCTCATGGCCGTGCTCATGTGTAACTTTTTCAATTAAAAGGGAGGGGAGTTGAGAAGCTAGCAAGATGTAGCCTGAGCCCCCTTCTGGAAGAGTCAAGTTACCGAGACCAACCCTCTGAGGGAGGGGATGGCAGGGTTAGTAGTGTGACCTTGAGACACACAGCTGTGACCCTGAAGCAGATGGAAAGAGGCAACCCATCCAGGAAGCCGGGAGCCTAAAGGATGTGGAAGCGTTGATTGGTGAATCTTGGGGAGGTGGGAGATGTGGTACCCAGAGAAGCCGTGAGGATATGGGAGACTGCCCTGTCATGTGGGACAGGTAGGGAGGTGAGACAGGAGAATGCTCTGACCCGGGGTTGGACAGCATCCCTGGATGCTTGGTGGCAAGCCTGGCACCATGTGTAACTCATGGCCGTGTCTCATGGTCACTGTAGGAAGATGCTCTCTGCGCCATGCCCACACCAAGCACAGGACACAGGCTGTTCCCTGGCTCCTTGAAATGGGCCTGTACAATTGTGCCCATTGTGTGGATAACCAAGTGGAGGCTCCGAGGAGGACATTAGCTCACCCAAGGTCAGAGGACATGTTAACAGCAGAACTAGGACCTGAACTAGGTTACTGGCTTTTCATGGGCAGTCCTTGTTGCTCCCACCAAGGAATAGGGCCACCTCTTACAGTCTCCACCTGCAGGCAGGTGACAAAGGCAGACATACAAGCCCATCTCCACAAGGATGGCAGTGGCACAAGCCGGGTCCAGGACTTCCTCGGGAACAAAATGCAGTTCACTTGTAAATACATCAAAACAGCAGCAGAAGCCTTGGGTCTCTGGAGACCCCCAGAGCACAGAGGTAGTTGACAACAACCAGTCCTGCTTCCTGATCAATAGCCCAGATCTCAGACTAAGTGTCCCTGACTCCCTGGGCTGGAGACACTGGGGTTCAGAAGGAAGCACACTCAGAGATGGGGCCTTGACTCTCTGGGACAGAGCAGTGCAGGAGGCAGAAGTCAGAAGGAGCTGCAGAAGCAAGAAAGGCCCAGAGGGTGGGAGGTGCTTTGTGGTGGGTGTGAGGGCAGCTGATGGACCAGAAACGCAGGCTACAGAGTGTGGGATGTACCAGAGTGAAAGAAAGGTCAGGGAGGAACTACTCCAGCTCTGTGCTGTGTTGGGTAGGCGAAGGGGGAGATTTTGCACTGTGTAATCGATGGACCTTCTCATAGACCCGGTACTTTCAGGTCATAGAGTGATCACACAGTCATACAGCCAAGACAGTCTTCATTCAAAGCATATCCTCCTGAGTCCTGAACTGTACCTCCCTAGACAGACCAGAGAGCTCCTGGGACCAGCACAAAGCAAGTTCGATGCCCTGACTATACATGCTCATTAACACATATGGGTTCTAGAAACTTCCTTTGCTGTCAGCGCAGCACTATAGACAGCCAAACATCTGGCTGTGTCATCGCATGAGATCTGGACAGCAGCCTGGCAATCAGAGCTTCTCCTGCTTCCGGAGAAGAGGGAGGGGCCTGCCCAGGTCCATGATGAGCCAGAGTTGCCTGTCACCTGGCCTGCCTTGTATTTAGCAGCTGCTTACTAAGGGCTGTCACTGCTGACTGTGTTGGCCTCTCAGACCATGTCAACCATCCCAGTAGGCCCACAGGCCAGGCATTCTGCAGCCCCTGTTCTGTGTCCCCTCGGTGATGGAATTACAGCCGTTTGGTACCACTTTCAGCTTCTACGGCTCTGATCACAGGTTGGCAAGGTCCGGAGTCACTCACCAAGATCCCAAGACACCAAGTGGGAGATAAGCCCATTCCCACCTCAGCCCCAGACTTCTCTCAGCATCTCAGATTTGACAGCCACTTTGGGTCCCCTTGTCCCTGGTCCCCTTGGTCCACCCTTGAAACCCTGACCTCGGACCCAGAACATCAACAGTCTCAGCAGTGCTCAGAATCCTCGGTGAAGTGGCTCTTGTGGGGAGCAGAGGTGAGAACCAGGAGGCGCAGTGACCCTAATTGCCTTCCAGGCTTTCATCGTGGGCGGCATTCTCTCCACACATCTACAGGGCTAATTGGCAGGCAAGTGGAGCTTGCTGGGAGCAGCTCTTCCCTCCGAGTGACTGATCTCAAGTAGATCAGAAAGCTGGGAAGTCACCTTGTGAGGAAGCTCAGAGCAGGCCTGGTGACAGGACCACACAGTTCTGGAACTCGCCACAGGATGATGGCACGGGGCTCTGGCACAGGGCTCCAGCACAGAATTAGTGGTAGGACTTCTGACTTGAGGCTACCAGCTGAGGCTCAAGGAGCTGGACTCTGAGCTAAGTTGGCTAGCAGGGATTGGGTCTTGACTCTAGGGTGACAGTTAGGGCGCAGTAGAGATTGACAGCCACCAGGCAGGGGAATTTCTGAATCTTCTCTATATTACCTAATCCCAAATAATTGCCAGCCATATGTGCAGACTCTGTGCTGGGCCCCAGTCAAGGAAACAGCATATGACCGGGAGGGGCCATAGCAGATTCTACCCTTAGGTTGGTGTTCGCAAAGGACCAGAGTTCCTCTCTATCCAGCCTGCACAGTTGTAGATCTTCCAGAATCTCTCATGCTCTGCCCAGACTCTGTAGATACATACAGACAGACAGACCCATACATACATACTACCCACTTCTAGCAGCTGTCTCAGGCCCCCTTGCCTATCTCAGGCTCATTTGCATATCATTTGAAAACCACCTCAGCCTTCCTCAATGATTTTCTACCTTTCTCTTTACTTCACCAACTACTAAGGAGACTCAGCCACACAGTGAGGAAGGCCCCAGAATGGACCCAGCTCTGTCCTTTCTCTTGGTTCAGTCCTATTACCCACAGCTCTTCTCCAAATTCTGTATCTCAGATATCCAGGGACCAGGGGGTCTCAGGACTGTGTGCCTAGGGGAAAGTGGCTGGTCAGGGCTCCTGAGCTGTGGACACTGTGCTTCTGGGGTTCATGGAGCCCTGGCTACCTCCTCATCAGGTTCCATGTCACAGTCCCCATCAGTCATTGCTCCTGCCCTCGGGCGACAGTTGAATGGGGGACTAATTATTTACCAGAAATAAGGGTGTCCTTGGAACAGGAATAGCAGGGTCAAGGGAAGGACCAAGGAACAGCCGAGGGAGACGTAAGACTGGCTTTGTAGTGTCTGGGTATGGGCTGCTCTTTCTGGGTCAGCACAACACATGCTAGGTTCCTTTAGTTGCCGCCATGATCTGAGTGGCCAGCGAGGTCCTTTCATCCTTGGTCCTCTTCAGAAGGGAAAAGGCAGATGGTACATTCTGGAAGGAAGAAGCTAGGAGAAGAAGGTGGCCAGTAAGACCCCCCAGACCTGACAGAGTCACCTGCGTCTGAGACCCCAACAGTCATTCTGCCCTAAGTGTACCAGGGCAGGGCTCCACAGGACAGAGGAGGGGGTGGTCCATGCTACAGAGGCCGAGCTATGGGCCTCTGGAAAAGGTGATAAGGATAAGCATTGTGTGTCCCTCGCCATCATCACCAGCACTGCCGTCACCGGATGACAAGGAGAAACCGGGGCAGGACCTTCAGACACGACGGGGCAGGTTCCCAGCATTAAATACCTCTTGCCGGGGAGGATTGGCATAAATGATGGAGGGCCAGAGGCCTCTCAGGAAGGGCTGGAGGACAACTCAATTAGCTCAGGCGAGTGGCTTTTATTGTGCATTTGTGAGACAGGAGAAGAGAAAATGCCCCACTCAGCCACATTTCAAATCAAGAAGGGAAAACATGCCCTGCATTTGAATCTCTGAAGAAACCACTTGAGATGAGAGAGGAAGAAGAGGGAGAGGGGTCAGCAGAGAAGAGAGGCAGGTAGAGGAGAGGAGAAGAGAGGCAGGTGACCCACACAGGGGGCCATCTGCTCCTGTCTCCAGGAACTCAGAGGTACCTCAAAAGGACCTCAGTTGACCCATCTGCCCACACAAGTCCGGGAGCTTCTGTCAGTCTTCCTGTCCCCCTGGCATAGCTCAGGGGTTGTGTCTACGGCAGAGCCCAGGGAAAGCTCAGAAGGGAGGAAAGAGACCCAGGAAGACCCTGGGCCCTTTGCCCTCTCTGACTGTGTGCTACCCCAGAGTCAAATGGGCTTCCTGGAAGACACAGGCTCAGTCAGGAGTTGCCATACTGTCTCTAACCAAGAGTTCAGTGGGTGGTTGCCACATGGAGAAGCTGGCCCCACACCATCCCACAAGCAGGGCATTCCCTTAGAAGAGATGGTATTTGAAAACCCATCAAAGGGAAGCTGAGCCTCGTCACACTACAGACCACTGTACCCCAAGTGAAGCCATGTTTATCCAAGATCCCGAGACTAGGCTGCCCCCAGGAGCTGCTATGAAAGGAACATTGCTGCCCAGGACTAGGGGAGGTTTCCTGAGTGCCAAGGAGTGACAAGATCTCACGTAGCCCAGGCTAGTCTTAGACTCACTTTGTAGCTGAGGATGGCCTTGAACTCCTGATCCTCCTGCCTCTGCCTTCAGAGTGCTGGGATCACAACCAGAGCTTCACGAATGCCAGGCAAGCACACTCCTAATTAAACCACAACTCCTGTTCTGCACGTTCACTTTGAGCAGAGATATAGGTGTTGCTGCTATGAGAGCCCAGAGAGGAGTGACCATGAGCTCTCATGGTGACAAGTGGCAGTCTAGAACTATCCCCAGACCTGACTCCAGAGTCTTCCTGAACACACAGTTACTACAGATGCGAAGTGGCCAAGTCCCTGTCCTTTCTCTCTCTGCGCCCCAAAGGGACACCCTCCATATTCCCCCTCACTCATCCTTGTCCCCATTAGCCCTGTTGCTTACATCTTCCGTCCTCTTAACGTTCTCTGCCCTCTTGGAGAATGGTCCCAAGCAGAGAGCATCAGCCCATTCCACATATGGATAAACAGAGGCTCTGGGATGCTATAGACATGCCAAGAATATACCCTCACCAGACACAAGGACCCTGGGCTCCTACCTCTTGGGTCTCACCAGAAGGCTTGTGTGAGAAGGAGGTACCTCACAGAAACGCCTTGGCTTAGATTCATGTCCAGTGTCAACTCTCTGCCTGGAGCTTGAGGTCTCAGGGGACCAGAGAGTATTTAGCTAGGAAAAATAAGTCTTAGCCATCTGCACCGACTGGCATTTAAACACCTTCGTCGATTAAGGACACCGAGCCATGGATTCTTTATGTTGCCGATGAATGCTGGAGCAGGGCTGGTGAGTGACCTTTAGAACTACGGGTCTCTCTTTACTCCTCTGGCTGGCTGACCCTCCAGAGCCCAGTCACTGCCTCTGAGGCTGCATTGGCATGAATGATTGAAGAGGGGGCAATTCCAGTTCTAGGATCGGCATCTCGGGGTCTGGCACTGCATCCAGGACTGGAGCCAGAGGGCTCACAGCAGTTCTGAGGGAGCAAGTCCAGCGAGTGGCACAGACTCTGATGGGATCCTAGGGATGGCCCCTCTGCAGGGTCCATACTGGAGAGAGATGAGCTTGCTGGGCATGAAGCAGAAAGATCACCAGATTACAGACAGCCTTCCCGCTCCTCCTGATCCCCCCTTCTGCCTGCTGAGACCCAGGCATCTTGCCATTTTGGGAACACCTTCCGGGAAAGAGTCTCCTGTCCTCTCCAGTCTCCTCAGATGCTTGCTGGCCTCCATTGTTCCTCTTGGACATTGTGCATTAGGAGGAATGTTTCTGTCTGGTAGTGTCTTTGAACGTGACTTTGCTCACTGTCATTGTAAGGAAGGGGAGAATTATTTAGGTGTCAGTTCCAGGGCACAGTTCATCATGGCAGGGAAGGCATAGCGGCAGTGGATGAGGCAGCTGGCCACATTGCATCCACAGTCAGAAGCAGAGAGAGGTGTATGCTGGTACTCAGGAGTCCAGGACCCCAGACCATGACATGACACTGCCCACTATTTACAGGGGTCCTCCCTCTTTAGTTAACCTAATCTAGAGCCTCCTCATAGGCGTGTCCCACTAACTAGATCCCAGTAAGTTGTTGATATTAACCACCACATTTGCATCCACAGCTTAAGACACCTCTGCTCTGTCCTCCCACCCCGCCACCGTGGGAAACGTGGCATGGGCAGGCCTGCCTTCGAGGAGTCACGGCAAAGACAGAGGGGGTAGATGAATTAGAGAGCGGAAGAAGATGAAGGTGGGTGTGGAGGATGGGGTCCTCTCTGTCTGTTCTCTACTCTTTCTACCCTTTGACCTTGCAGGGTGTCCAGAGGAGCAAAGGAACTCTGTGACCTGTGGTGTAGCCCTATGAGTGAGTCCTGTGAGCAGGCCATCAGTGGGCTAGTGGAGTTTGCTTTGGTCTCTCCACCATTGCCAAGAGAGGCATAGACAGCATCCCTGACTAAGTCATCCACACCACAGTGAGAAGGAGTGAGAAGAGCCAGATGTGCTTCTGTGAGCCACAGGGGCTGTTCATTACACAGCACTATTGCCTCAAGAGCTGACCGATGTAGTGGAGTTGTATGTGGACCAAAGGAAGGTTCCTTCCTCCCTGGACAGTTAATGTAAATGAATGGTGCAGTAGTGAACCAGGGCACAATTATGGGCAGAATTTACCCTCTGTTGGGCAGCCATGCCCCCACCCCAAGATCTCATCAAAGGCAGCACACACGGCAGCATTTGGGTCTGGTGTGCTCACACTGGAGTGCAAGTGGAATCAGATGTTTCAGGACCAGTTTCATTCCATCAGGGAAAAGCAGGCTGTCATTGATACTCCAGGACCTTGCTTTTGTTTTCAGGCATCCTTTACAAAACCTACCTGACTGTGGCCTGGGCCCTTCTGACTCCATGCCATCTCTGACTCCTCAACCTCCAAGGAAAATTGGACACAGAACTCCATCCAGTCCCATGCATGTATAAGAAAAGCCTTAGGGGACAGGCTAGACTCAGAGGCACAAAGGGAAGGGATGTGACCCCAAACCTTCATTAGATAGAAAACTAAGTGGCCAACATAAAGCCACTGTTCCCAGGATAGAGACCCAGTGGTTAATAAACTGGCAGTGGCTTCTGGACTGAGCCTCAACATGAATATTTTCCCACAGAAAGGAATTGTGCAGGGACAAGCTGGGTGGACCCTGAGGGCAGAAGCAGCGGGAGGGTTTACCACAAGTTCAATGCCAGCCTGAGCTATCACAAGTCCTAACACAGCCTGGCTTGAGTCAGACCATGACTGAAATAAAAAGTCCAAGCCGGGCTCTGTGGCGCATGCCTTTAATCCCAGCACTCGGGAGGCAGAGGCAGGTGGATCTCTGTAAGTTGGAGGAGAGCCTGGTCTACAAGAGCAGTTCCAGGTCAGACTCCAAAACTACAGAGAAACCCCATCTCGAGAAAAAAAAAAGTCTACAAGAATAGGAGACTGTGACATGTACAAAGCATGCTCCTTCCCCGCCAGGTCCCCAAGGGTAGCACACCAAAAGCTTCTCCCTGAGAGTGATCCTGAGGGAAGTACACAAGGCAAGCTCCTCCCTGGGTATTGCTGAGAAGATGGTGTCTCTGAGGGACCAAGGACATTGTCAAGCTCACAGAGCCAAGGTGTGCTGGCTTCAGGAGCAAGTCCGTGCTGGAATTTTAGCTAAGATGATAATCACCTGGTCTTAGTCACACAGGTCACATACCAAGACTGGGCGTTGTGTGGGAGCTGGAGTCGGGATAGGTGGACTGGAATAGAGCCAGAGGCCAGGGACCCTAGGCAGATTGTCCAGGACCAGCCATGGAAGAGATAGCAGGAGCCAGCCCTTATATGACAGGGAGAGGGCAGCATGGGTAATGGGAGTCTTGGGTACTTCTAACAAGAGCCATGTGCCTACTAGTCCTGCCCTCTGTCCCAGCCCTCAGTCCCACCCCCAGTACTAGTGTGGGCTGTCTGCCATTTCTCAGCTGACCACTGTGAGATACCTCCCTCCCAGGCCCATGGCCCTTCTTGAAGTCAAACACTCCTGAAAGCCCCTCAACACCACTCCTGTCTCACCAGCCTGACTGGAGGTGGCTTTGGCAATTGCCAGCTCTTCCACAACAAGGAAAACCATCACAGCTCATTCTTCCCTCTCTGAGTTCCACTGAGTACCATTCCAGGCCCCTCAGGCTTGCCCACAGTACCTGCACCCACAGAGCCCATCAGCGCCAATAGCCTCACCATTGGGGGAAGATGCTGTGTGCCCAGGGGCAAGGCACAGAAAGCCAGCGAGGCAGAAAGCCCACGCTGACAGCCCTTCTGAGCTCCCAATGCATGATGGGTCACGTGCTTTCCCATCAGCTCCTTGGACCTAGCTTAGCACCCAGAGCAGACCCCACCGAAACGGACTCCTTCTGGTGAGCCTTGAAAACTGCTGCAGAGTCAGAAAACAGGAGACTCAGGCCCAGAATGGCCTCTATCACTTTGGGGATCAGTAGCTGTCCCCCTGCAGAACAGATCCTCAGCCAGACTTGACCCACTTGCCCTTCAGAACAAGGAGTTGCTCTGCTCCCAAAGGCCCAGGCCACTTGTCCCCTGGTACAGCATCTCTTCTGAAGACGTACTGCCACCCCAGCCACACATCCGCAGAAGGGGACAAGACTGTGATGCTTGGCTGATAGCCAGGAGTCGTGAAAGACAGAAAGGATATTAAGCAGGTCCCCTACCAGGAGCCAGAATTTTATATTTGTCTTCCCAGTTAAAGCAGAGCCGACTTTAAAACTATACAAAGCTAGCCGCTACTCCTGCCTCCCTTTGAGCCCCTATTATCCCAGGGCCACAGGCTGCCCCTTCCCAAGGGAGCAATCCCTCACTTCTTACCTGTCCGAGAAGCTGGTCGCTGTCCAGCAGCAGGGGAAGGTGGACGGACTCTCTGTGCTACTCAGGTGTTCCAGAGCCAGGCTACATCTTTCCTCAAAGCAGCCCCCAGACACTCTCCCAAGGCATGCACCTCTTATGTTTGGTCCTATGTGTGCAGGTGACTGTGGGGTGTTCAGAGCCCAGGGCAGATATTCCTAGAGCTCATAGCCACTAGCTTACCCCAGGGGGCCACTACCCCAGAGCAGGGTTTCACAGCTAGGCAGGGGCCACTGTCATCTGTGTAAGTGTCAGGCACTGTGTTCAGACTCCAGTTACGCCGGCCGCTCTCAGGCTGAGACTAGGTTTATTTTTAGAGCCCGGCCTGTTCCCAGACGCCAGGATCCCAGCTGAGATTTCCAACCACTCAAACTAGCCCATTATGGGTAGCGCTGTCCCTGATTGGGAATGTTCTAGGAGGGAGTGATCAAATCTTAAAGGATTTGATCCTACATATCCTCATGTAAAAATTGAGGACTGGGCCTGGGTCCCAAGGTCCTTCTGACAATAGGCTGGCAAAGCCTGGGATGAACTGAGACAGGGCGTTCCCTTCTCTGGCCTGCCTCAGTTTCCTTTTCCCAAAGGTGAACAGGATCAGACCAACCTGTCCAGAGAACATCTGGGCTGGTGTCACCAGCAATTCCTATTCCATGCTTTCCCCAACTGAGGTCACACAGGGGCCCCATGACAGTCCTCTTGCCCACATCATAAAAGTACTGGACAATCTTTAGTAAACCTGGAGCACTAACTTCAGTCCCGTCCTATCCCAGCACAGGTCTGACTGATGGATTCCAAGGTCTGGAAGGGCAAGGGACTTGCGCAGGGCCCCACCAAAATGGTGGCAGCGTGGGGCTCTCAATGACAGAGATTTCCTAATCTTTGCAAACTGGACTCAGCTAGCTTTGACCTCAGCATAGTAACAAAGCATTCTCTTTGCAGGGGCTTGAACCTGAGCTGAGGAAGCTGGACCTTTATGGCCTGTCCACCCAAAGCCTAGGAAACCTCTCCTCTTCCTTTCCTACCTGGAGGATGCCTCAGAGCCTAGAGGATGATTCCCACTACCCCTGCTCTTTGTGTTCTCAGGGTCCCAGAGGACGAGGGTGGGCATTCGTGTCCTCTGCTACCCTGACTGACTAGGTTAGGTATAGCAGGGTAGGGGGATTAGGCCAAGATCCCCTCCCCACGCAGACAGAGATGTCAGTGTTGGCTGTTTACATTGCAAGATGACTTTCTCTGCTATACTCACAGCCTTCTTGCATGCCCCCGCCCCTGGAGACCTCAGGTCGCCGGGCTCCTAGACTACTCTGACGGGTCTGACCCATTGAGGCACACAGACAGCCAGACCCACCACCACCACCTCCCCACTCCCTCACCCTACACCCTTGCCTGAGGAGCTCTACCAGCTAGGCCCCGCCCCTGAGGAGCTCTACCAGCTAGGCCCCGCCCCTGAGGAGCCCTACCAGCTAGGCCCCGCCCCTGAGGAGCCCTACCAGCTAGGCCCCGCCCCTGAGGAGCTCTACCAGCTAGGCCCCGCCCCTGAGGAGCTCTACCAGCTAGGCCCCGCCCCTGAGGAGCTTCAATGGTCAGGCCCTACCCTAGGGGGGGAGGGAGGAATCCCACCAATCCCTGTGCTTGCCCCATCAGACCACATAATCCCTTCAATCCCAGGCTGCCCTGGAAAGCTCTGCCCCCCCCCTTATATAAACCTTACATAAACCTCGTCTTCTGCTCAGTTCTCTGCTGCTTCTCACCCAAGCAGAGGCAGCCACTGTCCTGGGATCCCACCCCCCATAAATCACTTGCTTGAGATTTGTTGTGTGGTATGACTTTGTGGTATTCCTTGACTCCTACAACCAGGATACCTTTCCATCTGGGGGCTTTCCTGCTTTGCATCAGGAAATGGGGGAGCCCCTCCCCCCATGCCTCAACCACGGCTGTGCATTTGAGGATGGCTCACCAGGCTCACTCCTGGCCTGTGTTACAGAAATGCCTGAGGAGGCAGTGGCCTGTCCATCTCCCCCTCACCCTGGAGGAGCCAGGACCTCCCCCACCTCACAGAAGTAGGCCGGTGCCAGCCAGTCTGCCCTGCAGGAGCTACTGTTGATGTCCTGACTTGACTCCTCACACTGCTCCCCCACAACAGGGCACCCATCCCCCAGGCAGGACTGATACCTCAAAGTGCCCCAACACCTGCAGCTCCTGTTCAAAGGACAGGGTCTCCCAGAGGAGAGGGCGAGAAATGAGGGCCTCCCCATGGCATCATACCACAAGACCATTTCGAACTGTTTTCTAAAAACTATTTAATATCCTGGGGGATGGTGGTGAGGGAGTAAAGTAGATTACAGGCTGTAAATAGAGGATGATTTCAATGTTGTCTAAGGCATGTATTTATAGTGGGATGCAGGAGCTGGTGCAGCTCCCAGCACCAACCCGGTGGGAGTGCTGCGCCAGGACACTTCCCTCTTCCTCTTGAAGTTCTGGTGGGTCTTCCTTATTTTACACCCTGAAGAGGGTTTGTTCAAGGATTCAGAAAAGGACATGAGACGGTTTTTAAAGGGGTATTCTTTGCCCTGCCATCTTTACACCACCATCCAATACCCAGTCTCTTGTTTTAGAGGAGCCTGGTTGACAGGAGCGGTACCCATGACAACCACAGTGACCTCTGACCCCTAGGAGACCTGGCTCTCAGTGCCCCCTTAGTTGCATGCTTCATCCAGGCAAGAAGTGGTGCCTGAGGTCTCTGCCTTTGAGCCCAAGATACAGGCACAAGTCCTCCCTGACCCAGTGATCTCAGAAAAATGAGAGCCAGGCCTCCCTGTGACTGGTGGGAAAGGGCTAGCCTTGGGAAGTCCCTGGAGACTCATGGGAGGGCTGGGCACTTGGACACCAGGATCTTCAGGGGAATGATTTGGTGCTATCATTCTGAATCTATGCTCTGAGGAAACAACACTCCCCGAGGCTAGTCAGATTGGCCCTAGAGGGAGGTGGGTGGGGCAGTGCCTTGATGGACAGATACCCAAAGATGGCTGGGAATGAGGAAAGGCAGGGCCAGCCATGGCAAGTGGGATCTGGCTCTAGAGAGGTACAGGCCTGATGGCGTGTGATGCAGGCAGGTCCCTGTTCTCTCCGACCTCAGTTTCCCCATTTGCTCAACGATATGTTCAGGCTGCAGTACCTTTAAGGCCCTGTGCACCTGACTGCAAGAGGACTTGAAGGCATCATTAGCAGGCATGCACACTGCCCCTGGCTTGATGTGAGATGTTAAGTAGAGGACTGGGCACTGGTCCACTTGGCACCAATCAGTCACCTGCCTGGACAGCTCTTCAGGGTGCTGGGGACAGGGTGGGTCAGCACTGTGAGGATGCTGTTAGCATCCTTCCACAGAGTCAGAATGTATTGAATAACAATTCTCATGGTCTGCTGGTTTCAACAGCAGCAACGTGCCTAATGTTCCTGCTCCCCTTGCTGGTGAGGGGAATGCAGACTTTTGCTTCGATTACTAATGTTAACTCTCAAATCACACACTCTGCACCACACAGGAAACCTTACTATAGAATGTGTATATATACAGGTTACAGAATGACTGTCAAGGGCTAACAAGGCAAGGTGTTCCCAAGAGGCCTGAGAGGTCAAAGCTGTGGAAAAAATGGGGACGTAGGAGTCTCTGTATCAACAACAAATCAAGCTGAGCTGGTGAGGTTGCCGGCCACTGAGGCAGGCTCCAGAGTCAGAGCTGAACTGCAGGAGTTCAGTGAAGTCCAGGACCAGGTCCAGACAAGCAAACAAGTGGATGGATGGCGGGTCCTAATGAGGACTATGAAGATGGACAGATGGTAGCTCCGGGAGGCCACATCAACAGTGGGGACAGAATCAACCTGAAGCCCTGGGATAGTTAGGAGTTCTCTGCCTTCCAGTCCCTTGGCACATACACTGGGTGGTCAAGTTGACCAGTTGTTGGGGTCTTCACCACAGCCTGCTAGATGTCCGCATCTCTATGGTGCAGCCTTTCCTTGGTCTATCATATACGATAAGTTCTTGGGTCTGTTTTTCCTGCTATGATTTTAATATGCTCGTGTGTCCCCACAGTCACCCCCAATAAACTTGTAGGGTGACACCCTTTCTATTCTAGGAATAGGTCATTTGTCGGTACGTGTTACATGGGTGGTGCCAGTGGACGCGCTGTTCACGTGTTCACTTGCATGGCCCACCATCCTCCACCCACAAAACGGGTCCAAAGCGTCTTGTAAAATAGAATCTCTCAGGACAAGACACAGAAAGACTACTGTCTTACACGGACTGAAGTAACACAGGGCAGGGCACAGCCTGGTGTCAACAGTCAGAGGGAAGCCCGGTCTTAAGAACTCTCCAAAAGTGCTGGAGATAGGCAAGAGGTAAGTGGGGGGTGTCTTGAGCAAGTACAGGATTACGGGGAGGGGGCACAGAGCCAGAGATGTATGAAGAAGAGAGGGATCGAGGGCAAAACAATTTCCCAAGGGAGCTGGAAAGATTGCTAAATAGTTGAGAGCACTGGCTGCTCTCCCAGAGAACCCAGGTTCAATTCCCAGCCCCCGCATTGCAACTCATAGTAACTCCAGTTGCAGGAGGATTTGATTGCTCTTCTGGCCTCTGCAGACACTAGGCATGCATGTGATATTAATATACATGCAGGCAAAACACTTATACACAGAAAAATAAAAAGTTTTAGAAGAGAAATCCCCAAAGAAAGCACAGTGCCCCTCTTCACAGAGCGATGAGCAGAGAAACTCCTGTAAGCAGGCGCCAAGGTTCTGCCATCAAGGGCAGCAAACAGAGGCTACAGACAGGAGTGGTGGCCCAGGACACAGTGCATGACCTTCAGATGAGCAGACTGTCCAGATGCCAACAGGCCGGTAAACCGAAGACAGGAGGGTCAAGGTCAGGTGACCTGTCTACTCTCCCCCAGTGCCCAGAAGCCTCGTTTCAAACCTCTCTGCACTTGATGCTGCTGTTTCCATTCCTTTTGCTGCTGCTGAGAAGTCCAGCACAGGCATTCTTTCTGCGCTTCCCTGCATGGGATGTGACTTGCTTTGTCTGGCTTCTCCTCCCTTTCCTTTTTCTTCTCTTTCTTCTTCTTTTCTTAAAGATTTGTTTATTTTATTTTATGTGTATGGATGTTTTGTATACACACACAGACATCCACCATGTATTTGTCTGGTACCTTCTGAGATCAGAGAGGGTATTGGATGCCCAAGAACAAGTCATAGACAGTCATGAGCTATCATATGGGTGCTGTCAATCAAACCTGGGTCCTCTGCAAGAGCAGCCAGTGCTCTAAACCGCTGCACCATCTCTCCAGCTCCTCTCAGACTACTCCTAAGATCCCCTTTATCTCTTCAGTTTTGACAACTTCAATGTGCCAGGAAGGATGGCTTTTTTTAAAATATGCATCCAGCTTGGTTTTACAGACTCATCAGTGTTGGAAGTTTTTTTCCTTAATCAAATTAGCATTCAGTTCGTACTTCTTCAAGAGTTTTCTTCTGCAATCCTAGTCTTTACATTACCAGCTACACAAGGATTACCTGATGTTGTTTTCCAGGTGTGTGTGTGAAATAAATAAATAAAAATGGATAACCCCTGTAGAAAACACCTGAGGTTGGCTACATCCATTGCACACACGTGTGCACATATGGGGGCGGCAGTGACCGACCTCAGGAGCCGTCTCCAGGTGCCATCTATTTTTATTTGTTTATTACTTGAGACAGGGTCTCTGGCTGCCTTGGAGCTCAATGATCCAGTTAGTCTGACTGGCCAGGGAACCAAGCCTCTACTTCCCAGGGCTAGGATTGCAAGTGTGCACCACCAGCCTGGCTGTTTTACATGGATGCTGAGTCTTAAACTCAGGTCCCCAAGCTTGCTCAGCAAGCACATTACCCACGGAACCCGCTCCCCACCCAGGTCTCTGGTTTTCAGGGTTTTTTTTTCCTGGCAGTTTTGAATTTGCAGAATTTTTACAGAACCAGTGTGGAACTCCTGTACACCTCAGGCTGCTTCTCTATTGTCACTTGTCACAAGGGGGGGGATGGCTCACTGTGCATGAATGTATTTTACATGGTTGTCAACCAGTGCACATACTTTATATGTTTCCCGAGAGCCTTTACTGCCCCAGGATCCTGCCAGGAGACCACTTTATAATTTCTTGTCATTAATTTTTTTTTTGCTTTTTCATGGTTTTAAAGTGTCTCCGACTTTGTTTCTGATATCTTTATGGGGTGAAGGCTTACTGTGCAGATATTCCTGAGACTGCTCTGTAATTGGGACTTCAATACGGGTTTCTTGTGGTTAAACTGGGGGTGTAGGTTTTGAGAAGGAGGACCACCAGGGTGAGATGACCAAGTGCCAGCCATTGGACAGTTCTCTGTTGGCACTGGCCATGTAACTTGGTCATGGGACTGGTAAAGCCTCTCTCAGTTTCTCCCTTGCAAGGCCGCTCTTCTCATCTGTCCACCCTGTAGTCTTTGCGGGAGAGGCATCGAGTTCCTCACCCACTTGTGGAGGGAGGACCTCCCTACACGCTTTCAGCCTGGAGTCCCTACATGGTTATCTTGGAAGCTCTCAGCCTGAGACATTTGAATTCTCTCCCCATCTCCTGGTGGCTCGCGCAGGTGTGGGCTCACGAGTTCTTGCCTTACACTTGAGTTCTCACGTGGCCACCGCTACTTTATCTTATGGCCCGCGTCAGTCTGTCCATCCTTGGCAGCTCTTCCATTGGCTGTGTGTCTTTCATTCCTCCTCGTTTCTGGACACAAGGAGATGTCTTAGGCTCAAACTGTGTTTTCTGTCTCAGTTTTGGAATCAGCCAAGGCACCCGGACAGGATAGTGGAAAGTCAGACTTTGGTACTACGTGTGGGCTTCTCCAGGATATTACTGCCTTTAGTTGGTTGCAGCTGGCAAAGTGAGGAGAGAGAGAGAGAGAGAGAGAGAGAGAGAGAGAGTGTATGTGTGCAAGTACATGTGGGTGCACACACATTAGTGGAAGCCAGAGGTCAATGTTAGGTGTCCTTGATCACTCTCTACCTTTCTCTTTTTTAATTAATTACTTTATTCATTTTACATCCTGGCCACAGTTTCTCCTCCCTCCTCTCTTCCCAGTCCCCCTCCCTTCTGCCCCTACCCCCAATCCACTCCTCCATTTCTGTTCAGGAAAGAGCAGGTCTCCCACGGATATCAACAAAACATGGCATAGCAAGTTGCAGTAAGACTAAGCCCCTCCCATTTGTTGAGGCTAGGGAAGGCAACACAGCATGAGGAGTCCGGTCCTGAAAGTCAGCCAAAGAGTCAGAGACAGCCCCCGTTCCCACTGTTAGGAGTCCCACAAGAAGACCAAGCCGCACAACTGCCTCATATATGCAGAGGGCCTGAGTCAGTCCCATGCAGGCTCTCTGGTTGCTGGTTCAGCCTTTGTGAGCCCCTATGAGCCCGGGGTGGTGGAATCTGTGGGCTTTCTTGTTCTACCTTACTTTTTAAGACAAGACTCTCATTGATTCTGGAGCTCCCTGATTTGGTGGGGCTGGCCAGCCTTGTTGAGTTCCAGGGATCCTCCTGTCTCCACCTCCCCAATAGCGAGATTACAGATGTACATGACTACCCTGGCTTTTAACATGAGTGTTGGTTATTCCAACTCAGGTCTCAAGTATTTTACCCACTGAGCCTTCTCACTGGCCCCCGTAGCTTCTACTGACCATCACAAGATTACTGCTGTTCTTCACCTTTTCAATCCCTCCATCCCACGCCCAGGCCTCTTGGCGATGAGAATCTGCTGCTGTCCTCTCTGCAGCAGCACGCCTCACTCTCGGAAGCATGCTCAGCTCAGTCTCCTGCACCGGCAGAGATGAGCATCCCCAATGCCTGGCACGGCTTCCTCCTGACAGCTCATCTTTCTCTATGGCTGAATGATACTCAGCTGTAAGGACTTGGTACAGTTTAGCCATCCTCCTGCTGGCCAGTGTCTGACAAGTGTGAATAACGGTTCCATAAATAGCCGCTGCGGGTTTTTGTAGAGTTTTCAAGTCGGTTAGGTGAATACCGGAGAGCAGTTGCTGGATTGTCAGGTAAGTCAGCGCTGGCTTTGAGAGAAACCCTCAAGCAGCATCACTGGTGGCCAGGCCGGCTTGCATTCCCTCCGATCAGGGACACAGATTCTAGAGTTTCTTTACTCTGCCTCCTCGCCAGAGCCAGGAGCTTTAAGAAAACTCAGCTCAAGTCCCGGGTCAGGTTGGTTTTCTTCTACTCTTCTTCAACAAGTTTTACATTTTCCCATTTCCCGTTTGGGTCCCAGATCTGCTTTGAACCAGTTATCACATAAGGCCGCTTTTCGACTCTTTTTTTCTTTTGTGCATCTGAACATATTGCATATGCCGTATGCAGGTGACGCTACCATAGGCAGGTGGTGCCTACTACTGTAACACCCTTGGTGCAAAGACCGTTTTCTGCCTTCTTCACTTCTTGTGTTTTCTTTCTCTGTTCTTGTGTTTGGGTAACTTCTATTGTCTCATCCCCTATCATTTCTGGTACATTGTCAAACCCACCCAGTGAGTTTATCATTGTTTTATTTCTCAGACTTTCATTTTTTAAACAGTTGGGTTTTTGTTGTTGTTGTTTGTTTTTGTTTTGCCAGCAGAGGGTAACAAAGTCTGCTGCCAAGCCTGAGAATTTAAGGAGTTCCATCTCTGAGCCCCCACAGTGGGAGGAGAGCACTGGCTCCTGCAAGCTGTCCTTGACCTCCACACACGCGCTGTGGCACGTGCACATGCACACACACACACACACACACACACACACAGCAACAAATGGTGAGAGAAGCACACTGCATCTTGATGGGGCTCCCCATCTTTAGCTCTGCCTGACGTACTCACTATTTCGTTTTCCTTGACTGAGCTGCAGCAAGCCCTCCTGCACCCCTTTGCCCTCTGCTTTGCTGTGCCTTCCATTAGCACCCCACCCCCATTCACATGCTTTCCCATTCATTATTTCCTCCTGCAACAGAACCAGTAGACACCTTATCGTGCTAGATCCAGGTCTACCAGAAGCCTCCATCACAGTCCCACACCTGGGACCCAAAAGCATAGCAAGAAGTCCACGAAACACAGGATGTGAAGAACAGGAAGCAGGGTTCACACTAAGGGCTAGATTCTGAGTCCTCTATCCTGGGATAGATACAGAGCCCCAAGATAGCAGCTGCATGGGCTCAGAGTCCTTAAGGGGTGTGGCCCGGAAGAGGAGTTTAAGTGCCCTTGGAGATTCATGGAGTTGAGCAGGCAGTTCATCATCTTCCACAGTTTAGTGCTCACGACTCCTGGCAGAACAGGGCATCGCATCATTGGGCTTTAACCATTGGGTTAGCGAGATGGCTCAGTAGATAAATGAGTGTTCCCTACAAGCCTGGTACTTGGGTTTGATCCCCAGAACCCGTATAAAGGTGGAAGGAGAAAACCAACCTCCCAAAGGTATTCTCCGACCTCCACGCATGCGCCAAGGCAGACATCCACTCCACAGACATACATCATGAACACAGATCCAAAGATGCGCTGCTGCGACTGTCTGTCCTCACCAGCAGTGACTCGGCATTGTATCTTTCAGAGCAACCAGGAGATTCTGAATCCTCACCGTTAAGGGACAGAACTGTGCTTGACACTTGCATGCCCCCAGGGGGAGAAGCTGAGTTGCCTGGGAGCCTCAGGGAACAAACATTCTGTCCTGAAGGGCTTCCCCTTGCTCCCTGAGCCAGCAGGCACAGGGCCCTCGACAGGTGCCCCTCGTAGGCTTAATGAGCTATTTGTAACTATTGAACTATTTGCAACTAATGAACTATTGTGGTGGCCGAAATCTTTCCAACTGACAGTTCTGCCAGGGTCTGTGTTTGTTTTCCTCTGTTCCCAGGGGAGGAGGAAAATAAGGAACAACACTTAGTTGCTGAGTCTCATCTGAGTCTAAGACCTTGGGGGATGGGGGAGGGCTCCTCCCTCACAACTTCTTCTCCTCTTCTGTGACCCAGCCAGGCCAAGGTAAGGCCTGTACACTTGGGCACCCAGTGCCAACCACAGAGCCCACATCCTCAAAAAGTATATTCCAGGGCCCCATAAAACCCTAAATTCCTGAAACCAGTTTCTAGAAATGTTCTACAGGGCCCTGGCCCTGGTGCAATGGATACCTCCAGGTCTCTTCTCTTGGAGGAGTTGGAGGGTATAGATGGCACAAAGGATGGGGGACTGTAGCTCCTAGGTTCAGTTCTGCTTATGCCACACAAAGCTGCTCTCTCTGGGAGCTTAATTTCTCCTGACTGCAATGTGCTGGGGGGAGGTGCTGCAAATCCTAGCTGGAAGGAAGGGGACTCTCACCTTCCTTACCTGCTACCCACTACCCGAGGGAGCCCTTGTCGGTTCTGTTGTTCCCCCTACTTACCTGGGCTCTACGTGGGTACCATACTCGACACCTCAGTGCTTTTCACACAACATCAGGGCTTTTGTGCAAAATGACTTTTATCAGCCGTGCGATATGCCGTTGCACACTCCTGTTCAATACACTTCTTGGTAAATGCTTCTGGCCAGCAGCATCGACTGTTTTCAATGTCCTGTTTAGACAGAACTGCCTTGTTCTGCACCTCTGCACGCGTCACCGGCGATTCTTCAACAGAAAGCCCTCCAGGGGAATTTCCGGAAAGAAATAATCAGATTTCTCAAAGCTTATCTCTGGTGTTTCTATTGATTTTACAGTTAGGAGCTATTACCCCCGCTCTGCAGACGGTAAGCGATTTCTCTCCTACCATCTCGAAAAGACTCCCTGTACACCCTAGCCCTCAGCCCACACTACCTGTCTCTAGGCCTCCCTCTAGCCCAAGGCATTCCAATCTCGAGAATTTCCCTGGGCCTGTCTGACTTTGGGTTCTGCAATGCACATTCTGGGGCTAAAGGTTTTTTGGGAGGAAGAGGGTCCTTCGCTATTGGGATGTGTACGTCTTTATTCTGGGCTGAGAGCAGCATCCTGGCAATTGCATTTTCCACAGTACCTGCGCCTGCCTCTCTGTCTCCCTCTGGGGCTTTCTTTCCAGCTAATAGCTGACCCTCATTCACCAGGCTGTGAATTAATTACCCACGGTATCTGTCAAAGAACTCAGGAAAATGATTTTTAAAAAAAGAAAGCCCTTTTTCTCACCTGGTGGCTTTTGTTGTGGATGCAAGGGATGATTGTGAACACATCAGAACTATTCTGGGATATGGGGGCAGGGCAAGAGCCCCAGCTTCCCTCTCTGGGCAGGCACCGGATTTCCAGGTACCCGGGATTGTGCCCAGCAGGGACAAGAGTATCACCCTGAACTGTTCGGGATCTATTTGCTGAGTAACCTCAGTATGGAGGATTGTCATTGGGGAACAGGATGCCCCTAATTCCTAAAGAGCATCTAGAGAAATCTTTTCATTAAGGAACCAGGGACCCTCAAGAAGGGAGAGGTTATTTCTCATTGCAAAAGGACTGATGGTAGCCTGGGCTCTGTAACCTTCACCCTGTCCCCTTCACCAGGTGACCCCTTAATTTATAAAGCATCACCTTAAGTTGGTTTCCCTGGAAACAGAGATAGAGACTCTGCACAGAAAGCAGAGGCTGGAGTGGGCTGGTCAGTGGGGGAGGACTCTCCATATAGATCAGTGGTTCTCAACCTCCCTAATGCTTTGACCCTTTAACACAGTGCCTAATGTTGTGGTGACCCCTCCTCCCAATTCTAGAATTATTTTTGTTGCTACTTCACAACCACAATTTTGCTACTATTATGAACATAATGTAAATATCTGATATGCAGGATATCTGATATGTGACCTCTGTGAACAGGTCATTCAACCCCCAAGGGGTCTCAACCCACAGGTTGAGAAGGGCTGCCATAGATGTTTCCAGTACCCCAAAACCTGAGAACCTGACTTTCTTTGGAAACAAAGTCTCTGCCAATATGCTATGCATCTCAGTCTGCAGTTACTTGGGACAACGGGGAAGAGCTGCGAATGCACAGACATGCATCCTTATAAAAGAGGAGGAGGAGACAGGAACCAGACAGCTGCATACGGCAAAGTCTGAGACTGGAATGATGGGGTAGCAAGCCAAGAACCCTGGAGCCATAGGGAGTTGAGTAGGGAGGAGGGCCCCCTAGGAGCTGATGCAAGGGAGAATGCTCACTGGCCAAGATACCTTTCAGGCTTTGGACATCCAAACTAAGGGGCTGTGTATTCTTTTGCTTTAAGCCACTGAACATTGAATACTCTAGTGTGGCAGCCTCCAGGAGCCAGCATTATGCATCGGCAGAATGGTGAAGTCAGGGCAGAGGGCTTAGGTGAATCCTCTACGGAGCTTGAGGGTTGGGTGGCTCTTCAGAGGTTTCCGGTTGCCTGTTGGGAGGCATGAGACCTGCCTATGACTCCCTCATCCAAGTCTGAGCCCAGTCCAGGTGCAGCAGATTGGCGTTATCACTGCAGGGCTACACTGTGACAGTACAATGGGGGACCGTGACTCCTGGAGGGAAAGACAACAAAGGGAGGCATTACAAGTTAGAGGGAGAGAAAGCACGTGCCAGCCCCATAACAAAGGCTCAATCATTTCCTTCTGAGAGTGTGTGAGAAGCAACACACCCGACGGGTGAGAACGCCAGTAAAGTACGGGCAGAAGAGAATAAAAAGCAAACGCATGCCGCCTCGCTAGCAATCAGGAGGCAGAATGAAGACAATGCCATATTATCCTCCCCCGTCAGGGTGGCTCCTGGCGTAGGGAGGGGCGGGGATCTGGTGTTTACTTGGAGAATATGGTGCATAGAGGTTCTGCTATTGTGGAAGTCGCAGGAGCTGCACGAGCCCTTTCCCGTAGGCAGGATTGCGCAGTGGAGACTCTCAGATGAGCCTCTCCGCAGGTGCGCGGAGCACAGGCCAGCCTTGGCTACAGTGCTGTGCCTCACAGAGCCGTGCACGTGGCGCTTTGATGTGTGCAGGCCGGCACTTAGCACACCAGCTGTGCTGGGGTTCCCTGAGGCATGCATGTAAGCACAGCTTGGAAAGGTCTCCACAAGGACACTCAATAGGCCAGTTCTAGTGCGACCTTCACGCATGAAAAGCGAACCACACCAATGAGGATGTGAGCAGACAGCACTCAAGGTCTCTGCTCAGCCGTGACCTGGCTTCACTATCTCTAAGAAACATAAACCAACAGGTGAAACTGACCTGTGCCTTGTCCCCTAACACAGGTGCACATTGCTATCCCCATACAGACCCAGCCATGCCCCTCCTCTCTCATTCATTTTCCCACCAGCACACAGCACCCCAGCCAACCTGCACCCCAAAGGGGAAAAAAAGGTAATGTCCCCTCCCCTGAGGTCTCAGGTCATCTCCTGGCATCCTCCCAAAGCCTGTCTGCCTTGCTGCTAAGCAGCTTGCACACCCTCGTGCACATCCCTTCCTCTCTCCTCTCTCCTCTTTCCCCCCTTTTCTTCCTCTTCCCTTTTTCTTCTTCCCCTCTTCTCCCGCCTCCTTTTCTCCCTGCCTCTCTGCATGTGGAGGCCAGAGAACAACCTCAAGTGTTCTTCAGGCACCGTCCACCATGTTTTTTTGAGACAGGGTCTCTCATTAGCCCAAGACTTGCCAATTCAACTAAGATGGCTAGCTAGTGAACCACAGGAGTCCCCATCTCTGCCTCCCTGAGATCTGCCTGGGATTATGAGTGTGTACCCCAAATCCCAGCTTTTTTCCACCTGGGTTCTGGGGATCAAACTCAGGTCTTTGTGTTTGTGAGGAGAGCAGTACAGGCTGAGACATCTCCCCAGCCCAAATCTCAATTCTTTTATTTTTAATTTTCTAACTTAGTTTATGTATATGGACATTTGGGCTGCATTTATATCTGTGTACCACATGGAGGGCACGAGAGGGAACCAGATTCCCTGGAATCGGAGTTACAAACAATTGTGAGATGCTGTGAGGGGCCTGGGGATTGATCTCGAGTCCTCTGTAAAAGCAGACTGGCTCTTATCCGCAAAGCCATCTCTCCAGTCCCTCATTTGGATTTACTTTTACGGTAAGATATACGTAGCACAAACATTTGGCTTTGAGCATTTTCCTTGCCGGAATAGTATTGGGTCCTGCATGCATCTGTGCAGCCTCCATGACATCACCTCCATAATTTCACCTCCAGAAATGTCTTCATTCTGCAAAACCAAGTCGGTATCTGTGAACTTGGTGACTCTAGGGACCTGGGAATGTAGAATCATTTGGTGTTGGTCCTTTCTCGTGTTCCTCAGTGTGCGCTTGAAGTCACTGTGTAACCAGAGATGATCTGAAGCTTCTGACCCCCCTTCATCCACTTCACTCATGTTTTGGTAACAGGCCTACACCACCACATCCGGGTTGGGAGGTCCTGGGCATGGAACCCAGGCCCTCCTGCCTATTAGGCAGCACTACACATGCAACCATCTTGATTCTTTCATGAAGCACCCATCCCTCCCCGAAGCTATAGCAGATGCTGGGGTCCATTTCCCCTTCGAGGTCGACTCACTCTTGTTCTCCAGGCCATCAGTTTGGTGCTATCACCGGCATTCTCCATTCCACAAACCCAGCTGAGCACCACAGAGTGTGCCAGATACCATTGAAGGAGCTTGGGTACCACTGAGAAGGGGTCTGTTCTGTCTGTAGTCCCAGCAATTGGTTGTAGTACATGAAGGAGATAGTCTGTGAAGGCTGAACAGTTACCGTAACCCACTCCACATCCTCTTGGTGCCTGTTGCAGAGTGTGCGCTTCCTGAATGACATCAACATCTAGGGAGGACAGTCAGCCTCTCCCCCTCCAGGGGGGATCTCCACGCCCCCACCTGGCGGAGGAAGACAGTGAGATAAAGAGAAGTGGCCCCATACTGTCACATTCTGCTTTGCAGAATCTCCCCCTTAGGGAACCAGGCTTGGAGCCACAAGAGGCTCAGGTGTGTGGGGGGCACAAAACTACCCTATCCCACAATCAGGACTACCCCGCCCAGATATGGGAGGATGTAGATGTTAGCCTGGCCTCTGAGGTGCAAGCTTTGTTTCTAGAAGTTTCCAGGCCTTGCCCAGGCTTTCAACTGAATGGGGCTTATCCAGTAGAATCAGAATTGTCCCAAGAGTGGGCTTGCCTCAGAGATATGATGGAAATTTTAGCAGGTGAGTGACAGCCATGTGGCCTGCTGGGTTTTAGGCGGTGACTGAAAACCTCTGGAAGGCCTTAACCCTTGCGCCATCCAGAGCCAGAGCTCCTAGTCCACTTTGCGTTAAAAAAGGCAGAAACCGAGAGAAGTAACCCTGGTGGGGTTGTACAGTGTCTGCAGTCCTGTGCCCAGCATGGCGGGCCAGACTGGTTTCCTCGGAGTACAGCTGGCAGAAGAGCAAACCACATTCCTGAGGTGGCTCGGTGGAAGGCAATGGCTTCATGGCAGCGAGACCAGTGGCAGCCCTGTCCAGGCTGTGACAGAATACAGAGCTGCAGCAGGTGGCAATTTACCGGCTCTGTCAGACATCAGATCTGTAGCGAGGACCCCCTCGGACCCCTGAGGCCAAGGGACCTTAAGCAAAAGGGCAGGCAGGGCTACACGGAGATTAGGACAAGGGCATCTAGAAGGGCTTAGCTAACAGGGGACTGGCCCCTGGCTGGCCATCTCATCCCAGAAACCCACTGGGCCTCTCAATCCCGACAATGGATGAATACCAGCACTGAGTGGATCAAGATGACAGAATCAATAAGGATGCAGGCTAAGGCCTACCGAGCTCTCTCGGGGATTGCTTGAGGGCTGTCTACCACCACACTAGTGCTCTGTAAAGAAGGGATGAACACTCCTGGGAAAGACCCGCACTTGGTAAGGATTTAGGGTTCAGCAGAAAAGGAATTAAACTAGAGACATCAAGATTGAGTCCTGAAGTCTGACCCAGACCAGGACTCCTACCTCCCTTGAAGCCTGTACCACAGTCCCCAAGCTACCCCTATATCTTGACCTCTAACCTCTGACCTCCACCCCTGCCTCACATTGTCTCACAGCAGCCATCACTAGCATGCCTCTGCTATCTTCTTTGCTATTGGGAACTTCAAACAGTTTTTCACACCCACTGGCAGGCGTGGAGAGAAGGGAAGGTGTGATGTGCTCTTGCTGGCTTGAGCTCAGCTGGATTAGCCCACCTAACCCACCATCTTAGTTAGGGTTTCCATGGTTGTGATAAAACACCATGGCCAGAAGCAACTTGGGGAACGCACTGCTTAGTTTGCGTTAGTTTCATTTGGGAAGAAGGAACCTCACTTGAAAAAATACCTCCACAAGATTGACCTGTAGGCAAGCCCGTAGAGTCTTGTCTTTCTTAGTGAATGATGAGGGAGGGCCCAGATCAAGGGGAGCTGTGCTACCCCAGGACCCATGGTCCTGGATGGTAAAAGAAAGCAAGGCGTGGGGAGCAAGTCAGTAAGTAACACCTCTCCAAAGGCCTCGATATCGGTTCCTGCGTCTGGGTTCCTGCCTTGAGTTCTTGCCTTGACTTCCCTCAGGGATAAAGTATTACCTGAGAGTTGCAAGCCAAATAAAGCCTTTCCTCCTCAAGCTGCTATTGGTCATGGTATTTTATCACAGCAATTATAAAAAGCAAACTAAGGCTGGGACGAAAGGGTGAGTGTCACCTCGCAACTTGCAACATCATCCAGGGAAGTCACTAGAGGCAGGAACTGAAGCAGAAGGCATGGAAGGGTGCTGCTGGCTTGTTCATGGCTTGCTCAACCTGTTTTCCTAAACCACTCAGGACCACCAGCTCCAAGGTAGAACTACTCACGATGTTCTGGACCCTCACACATCACTAACCAAGAAAAAACACCACAAGCCAAACTGGTGAGACATCTTCTCAATGGAGGTTTCCTCTTCCTAAATGACTCTAGATTGTGTCAGGTGGACATAAAGCGAGTGATCACACCCATTTATACAGTTCCGGACCCTCTGCCTAGGGAATGGTGCCACTCACAGTGGGCTGGGTCTTGCTGCATCAATTTAATTAAGACAAGTTCCCCATACCATTATGCCCATAGGCCGACTCCATCTATGTAGACCCTCATTGAGAAACTGGGGCAGCGAAGGAGCCTAGCTACCCTGTCCCTCCCCACCATGTACCCCACCCTCCAGCCTCTCCCCTGGGTTCACCGAGGAGCAATCTTTGCAGCAGCCTTTATTCTTACTGACTTCTCTCACCAACCGTGACTTCTGAGATTTACTGGGATTTTCTGTGACATGCTTGGCAGTTTAGTTGAGGAACTGGACAGTTTAGCTGCAGGAGTGTGATTTATTCAAGAGTCATGCTCTGTCCTGAGTCACAAGACTCCTCTTCAGCCAGCTCTGGGGAAGAAAGGTGCTCGCACTGGCCCCTCTGCCGTTGACAAGCTAAGTGGCTCGGGACTTGGGAGCTGTAACTCAGGTTTCTTCAAAGACACTGGGAAGCGCTGGCTGGCGATGTGATTGCTTTCCCATAACTAGGGCTGGGAACCAGAGCTGAAGTAGCCTCAAGAGCCCCAGGCAATTTTGCCAGGAGATAACAGGAACTGACTGTGGCAGCATCTTGGGGCAGGAGTGGAGGCTCCTATAGGGAGAAGCTTGTCAGCCTTTGCAATCTACAGGAAGAAGCAGGCTAACTAGAGGGGACTTTCACCCCAGCCTACCAACCCCTGGTTCCCTCAAACACTCACCCCACCCCACCCACTCAGTGGTCCTTCTCTGTATCTGGATGCCACCCTCTTGGCCACATGAGCCTCTCTACACATGGGATCTGAGTGCTTGCCCTGCCTTTGAGGTTGAACATGTTTTCTTAAAATGATCTCAGTTGTAAGGCCACCTCCGAGGAAGACACCCCTGTCTTCCTGGTCCCCTGTTCCTGTTCCTCCTCTGCTCTTCCAGCGCCTTTTGCAAGGAGCATGTAGTACTATGTGCATGTGCGTGTGTGTGAACTCGCAAGCTTGTGTTGCATGCAGGTAAGCACTTTCCTCATAAATACTGACTCACCCACCAGACCAAGAATGAAGACAAGGAGGTCCCACCTTCCACCAGGAGTATGCTGGGTTCACTGCCAGCTGGGCCTATGGAAGACAGATTCTCTACCAACCACCTCCCTGAGTGCTTCTTGGAAACCAGAGAGGTTTAGTGAGGCAAGTGACAGGGTGGTGTGGTCACCCAGAGGGCCTTGAGATGACAAGCAGATGGGGTGGTCCCTACAGTCTGGGGAGCTAAAGGAGAGCTGAGTCCTGAGTCCTGAGGGAGCAGGTGCCAAGGACTGTCATCCACACTTAGCACATGGAGAGAAAGAGAAAAGACAGGGAGGAAGAAGGAGGGAGGGGTGTAGGGAAGAAGGGGAGAGATGGTGGAGGAGGAAGGAGCAGGGGGAGGGAGAGGGGGTACAGAAAGGAAGGGGAAGAATGTGGGGGAGAGGGAAGAAGGTAGATGAGGGAGGCAGGCAAGGAGATGGAAGGGGTTCTGGAAGAGAAGGAGGAGGAAGGGGAGGCAGTGGAAGAGGAAGGAGAAGAGGGTGGAAAGGGGAGGGGAGGAAGCTACGAGGAAGGGTGTGAGGAAAGCTTCCGGGGCAGAGGATGGAAAGATACTTGACTGTTCCTGAAGGCGGCAGCTTCTGTGATAGAGGCCAGGAAACTCCCTTCCAGTCCTGGGGACACACGGGTTGAGGGGGAAGGTTGATTCTCTAAACTCTTCTTTCTCTTTTTCTGGGACTGGGGAGATAGGGTCCAGAGTCACAGAAAATTCTAGAAGTTCCCTGGGATAGAAGTCCCTTTGGAAGCCATGAGGTAGAGTAGCTCAACCTTGGATGGGCCAAGGTTGCCCTAAACCTACCAGGCCCCTGGCCCCTGGCCCCTGGGAGACACAAGGACTCTGGTGGGCCTGAGGCTCAAACTTCAGTCCTGAAAAGGCAAGGTACCTGAAGGGAGACAGCAGCTGCCTAAAGAAGTACATTCTGAATGCATTTACCTCAGTTCAGATGGGTTTAATGCATGAGGTCTAGCATCAGGCCCTCCACACACACCTATCAGCTTTCCACAGAGGCAAACATGTGTGTGTGTGTGTGTGTATGTGTGTGTGTGTGTGTGTGTGTGTGAGAGAGAGAGAGAGAGAGAGAGAGAGAGAGAGAGAGAGAGAGAGAGAGATTGAGAGAGAAGTTTGGCTGCACTGAAGATCCACAGACAGCCTGCCCACCCAAGGACAAGGCCAGGAGGCGATTCAGGGATAACCAGCCAATCCAATTCAGCCTGCCTTTGCCAGCGAGTATGTGACCTTGGACAAGTGTCCTTCCTGGATGTCGGATTCTACAGCTGTGAAATGGAAGTCACGGCAGGACAAAGTGCTCTCCTGAGTCCCAGATGAGATCCTGGAGGTGATGGGTCTACGCAGGGCTTGAAGTGGCTTCAGCTGTGTGGAAGCTTCTGGCACTTTCCCCTCCTTTTCCAGGTTCCTGGAAGCCTGAACGAAGCCAGTGAGCACTGGTGTCTTCATTTCTGATACCTGAGTACAGGCGATAGCTCCCATTAGCCCTCCTGCCCCAGAAAAGAGCCACAAGAACAATGGATGCAAGTGGCGATCCTCAGAGTGACCAGGAACTATCTGGACCCACCAGGGCTTCTATCAGGGCTCCACCTTCATCACCCAGGACCCTGAGCCACAGACGACAGGCTCTCCGGGACAGACAGAGAGACATCCTGCCTGGTGGCTACACACAGCAGCTGCTCCCGACACAGTCCTCCCCGCCCTCCACAGCACCCGGGACATGCGGCCGTGCCAGATGCCAGAATACACTGGTTCTGCCTCCCCAGGCACAGGGAGGAGAGAGGGAGCGAGGTCATAGCAGGATAACATGAGAGATAATTAGTGGTTTTGTCAGTAACATGTTAATCCCACCACTGTCTATGCAGCCCAGGCTCCAAGCCAGGCGCCAATGGAGAAAATGAAATTTCCTAACCTGTTCCAAGCACTGGCTCTTCTCACAGCCCTCAGCCTTTGCTGCCCACTTAATCCCAACAGAGTGATGAGAGAGGGCCTGTGACCCACTTACAGACGAGCACAGAGGCCAGGAGAGGCTGGACTATGTGAGCTGATGAACCCCGGATTGCTGGTCCTCCCCTCGGCCTGCCCCATGGAATGCTGGGTGGGTGAGTGCTGCCCTCCCAGAGCCCTGGCTGGTAGATCTAGCAGTATGGGAAATGGAATAGCCATCTGTCCTGTAAATTTCCAGGTAAAAATCAGGGAAGGCTTCCTGGAGGAAGGGTTACTGGCGCTAAGAGCTGACGGTACAGCAGGAGTGGCCAGGCGTCAAGTAGAGAAAGCAGACAACACCTACTCTGGAAGCCCCTTACCCAGCCCCAAGATAGACCACCATGTCACAATCCCATCTCTACTCATGCCTAGGCCTCTGCCACACTGGGTGTTGCTACAAAGCAGGGCCCAGGCCTGGCTTCTCCAGGTTTCTGGGGCCACTCAGCTTGAGACAAAGAAACCACAGAGGGATCCAGCATGATAGGCAGTGTGGGCCGAGGCAGAGAGCAGCAGCTGCTCACCCTGACACCAGCTCTGTGGGGTAAGACACAGGGAGTTATTGAGGATGTTGAGGGGTGGGATTTGAGGACTATGTGCTCTGGACAGGCAAGCCCCTAAACAAGGGAGGTTTCAGGGAGTTTTAGACCAGTGGCTGTCCTTCAGTGCTGCAGAGTGCCCAGTAGAGCGGGTGACCTCATAGGCCACAGTAACACCATTCCAGGCCCAGTTTGCAAATGGTGTGTGGGAGAGAAGCTAAGAAACACAAGTTGCTGTTGTGGAAGAGGGCTTTTTTTTTTCTTCCTTTGTCCTCTGCTTAACCTCAGGATGCCACCGGTTTCCTCAGTTGGACAAACTGAACTGACATTTGCCTTTACAGCATTCTGCTGCCCTCACCCTCCCTGGCTCTAACACAGAGCAAAGGTAAATTAATGGCTATGGTGAGGGACAAGTTTGCTTCACCAGGAGCCACTGTGTGGCATCTAAGCCAGCTCTGTGGTGAACCGCCCCATGGTGAAACTCAGGCTCCCGTGCCTCCAGAGTGTGAATGATAAAACAGAGAAGCCACCACTAGCTCCCCAAAGGCTCAGGCCAAAGAGGGGGACCCTGGGTCTGGCTCTGCATCCCCATGATCTCAGTTCCTGTGTCTGTAAATGGCATGGAATGAGGAGATTGCCAACTTCTAGGACCGCTGTGAATGTCAATGTTGTGTACACAACTGCTGCCAAGGTGTTTGGAGCACAGTAGTGCCCAGTAAGTAGTGACTTGTCACCCCTTGATGCCCTGCAAATAACTTGTGTCTGTCACTATCTAAGCTTTGGAAACCCTAGATGACAAGAGATGGAGTAGCCTGGATCCCTGTGTGCTACCAGGACTTCTGTGTCAGTGTGGAGTGGGGAAAGCCCCTAAAATTTGAGGTCACAACAACCCACAAAGGCCATGAGGCCAGCTCACTTGATTTGGCTCTGCAGCACCTCAGGCCTAGAACGTGGTTTGAAATAGTTTCTTCTGGCTTCTCACAGATAAATGTAAGCCCTCTAGAGGAGCTGGGGTGGGCTTTGAGGACTATGAGCACTGGACAGGCAAGCCATTAAATAGGGAAACTGGGCACGCGAGTGAGATCCAGCAAAGCCCCCACGTGGCTGAGCCAAACCCACAGTGTCTGCAGACAGTAGAACTTCTACACAATACATGTAAAATAAATGCTTAACAGGATTATAGAAACATCAAAGGGGGAGGATTAAAAAAATAGGAGCCAGGAGCCAGCGATGGCAGAAACAATCAAACAGATTAGAAAAAGAATAAGGAAATTAATAAGTCAGTAATTGTATAAATTGGTATAATTACTCTGGGAAGCAATTTGCTATTATCCAGTAAATATGGGGTGAACAAACCGCCATCCTACTGTCTCCCAGGAGACAGGTGTCAAATTTCTGGGATCCCTGTTTGGAAGGGTTGGCTGGTTAGTTGGTTAGTTAGATGGTTGGTTGGCTGGTTGGTTGGTTGGTTGACTGGCTGGCTGGCTGGCTGGCTGGTTGGTTGGTTGGCTGGCTAGTTGGCTGGTTGGTTGACTGGCTGACTGGCTGGTTGGCTAGTTGACTGGCTGGTTGTTTGGTTGGTTGGTTTGGTTGGTTATCTGGCTAGTTGGTTGATTGGGTGGTTGGTTAGCTGGCTAGTTGATTGGTTGACTGGTTGGCCAGTTGGTTGGTTAGCTGGCTGGTTGATTGATTGGTTAGTTGGTTGACTGGTTGGCTGACTATCTGGCTGTCTGGTTAGGTGGCTGGTTGGTTGGCTGATTGGTTGGTTGGTTGGTTGGTTGGTTGGTTGGTTAGCTGACTGGCTGGATGGATGGCTGACTGGATGGTTGGTTGGTTGGTTGGTTGGTTGGTTGGTTGGTTGGTTGGTTGGTTGGTTGGTTGGTTGGTTAGCTGATTGGTTGCTTGACTGGCTGACTGGCTGGCTAGGTGGCTGGCTGTCTGGTTGGTTGGTTGGTTGGTTGGTTAGTTGGTTGGTTGGTTGGATGAATAGCTGGTTGGTTGGTTTGAGAGTGTCTTCTTATGTAGTCCAAGGTGACTTTGAAGTTGTAATTCTCCTGTCTCAACCTCCCAGAGTTGTGCCACCATGCCCTGCCTAGGAGTGTTGTTTGTAACAGCAAAACCCAACCAACCAACCTACGAAGAAAACACAACAGAACTAAAGAAAAGAGGGAAACAGGGATAAATAGAAGGAGGGAGATACAGGGAAGGGGGGAGGAGCTTTGTGAAGGCAGAAACGTATGGTCTGGGGAAGACTTGGTTACAGGGTAGTGTAGCTCCTCATCATAGGTAGGAGGGTAAACTGAGGCAGACAACTCCCTGTGAGTCTATTTAAGATTCTTGGAGCTACCTAGCATTGAGGTCCAACTCTGACACTTCCTGAGACCCCCCAGCTTTGGGCCCAGCACCGGGGCCCCATGCACAGTGGCATGTGTATGAATGGTGACACACAGGGTGACGGCAGTTGTCTTCTTGCTTCATCTGTGGTCCATGCACACTCCCATTGCACCAGCTCCCTGGAGCCCTGGTCTGCATGACTGTCTCCCCGGCCTCTGACTCATAGGTTCTCAGGAACATGGAAGCTGTCCAAACCTGGGTCTGTCTGACCCTGCAGACAGAGAGCTGCTCTCTCCGCGTGAGGGGCTGGCTGCCTCTGATTATGCATGCCCAGCCAGACCTGGTCTTTCCAAGCTGCTGCCTGGGGGTTGGAGGGGCACCCCTCTATAGTCAGACAGTCCTGGGAGTCAGTCTTGTATCTTCTAAGCCTTGTGACCTTGGTGAATGAGTCAAAGTCTCTGAGCCACAACTGCTCATTTGCATAATGGAGAAAACACTAAGGCCCTTGGGGCTGCTGAAAGAGTGGGGGAGCTGTGTGATTTTACAGATTAGAAGACTCTTGACTAGGGGCTCCTAAACCTTCTGAGGTGGCAAACACCACTCCCGGAGCTCCCTGTGTTACCCCATTTCTCTCACTGCAGCCAAGGCATCTAAACCAACAGAACTCCACTCCACAAAGGACAAAACTGAGGCCATGAGAGGAAGGGAACACACAGGGGACATCTCAGACCTGAGAAGCCACAGGCTTCAATATGACTCCTGCTGTGCACTGGAGGACAACCTTTCTACCCTCAGACTTGTTCCTACTCAGCTAGCTCTAAGAGGAGCACCAGGCCTTAGGATGTACTGTAGTTTAGATCCTTGTGATCAACCAGAAGAAGCCCTACCTGAGATGGCCTGTCCCCAGAACTGTAATCTGAACTCCAGCCCAAGCAAGGACAGCTTGGTCAGCTGCTTTTTGGTGACCTGCCTCCCCAGTAAGAGAATGCCATGGGCGCCTGAGTGAGCTGCCCCGGTCAGGTGCCTGCTAAGCTGACTTACTTTGGTACCAACTCACTGATCCATGCTCTGAGCTTTGCTCCTTTATCAAACACAGAGATAAGGTGAGCATGCACAGGCCGGGCCTAGGAAAAAGAACAGGCAGCCTGAATATGCTATCTCACATGAAGCTCAGTTCCCTTGCAGCATGCCACACAAGCAGTCATCCCACACGGCCAGACCTGCTCTGACTATCGGCTGGCTGGCTTGTCTCCATGCCCAGGGCCTGGCCCAGCACCACCCGTAGGGACAGCATCTTTTCTATATCGGTTTGCACAACATGGCCCTGACTTTCAGAGTGTTGCTTGAGGTCAGCTTGCTCTTAAACCTGGAACAAACTCTCTGGTGCCTCCTTGTTGTCCCCATGATCCCTGAGGTCACCCCAAGTCGGGAGAAGCAGATGCTGGTGTTTCCCTTCCACTCGCACAGTACTAACCCCGAAGCCAATGTCCAGGCTTGCAGGCTAGAGACATGTGGCCTTAGCGGAATAGGAAGAAATTGTCTCCAAAACACAGGGACAAGAGCAAGGCTGGGCATCTCCTCCTCCCTCCCCCTGCATCAGCACACAAGGATGCACTGGTCAGGGAGACAGGCACAGCTAAAGGACCAGAGGAGAGCCAGGAGTCAGGAATGGCACCTGAGATCCTGACCTGGCATCTCCCCACTGGAGTGACAGGGCACAGCACCCTTGGGAACACAGTGGCAAAGACAACAGGAGCAGAGGTCCTTGTTCATGCCCCTGTAAAACAAGGACACTGAGGTGGCAGAAGGAACTCACACAACCTCTGCCAGGCCGCTGCCCTTCTCCCCCCAGGAGAAGTATCTGGGAGACCAGAATGCTAGCCTCGGTCACGGTGAACGCAGTCTTTTCCAGCTGTCCTGCACCAATCCTAGAACCTGACCATCCACTCTGAAGACAGGCTGGGACAGATAGTGACAACAGTGAGTCACACATACAGGAGAGACAGCCTCTCTGTGACCTTTCCTGGTGTAGGGACAATTGAAGCACAATTTCCAAAATTGCAGTGTCTTGGTGAGAATGCTGTGTTTCCGATTCTGTTCACCAGTCACTGCCAGGCCAGTCACTGCACATGAGACAGGAAGCCGAACCGTTTGAAGGAGTTAAGGTAGGAAAGCACTCTGTGTCCCTACTGCATGCCAGGCTCTATTAAGCTTGCCACCTGTCCATTGGTTCTTACACAATAGGTATTGTCCCCACTTCACAGAAGGGCAGACTTGGCTTTGAAGACATGAAACCCCTTGCCCAGGGTCAGGCAGCAGTATGGAACCTAAGATTCCCTTGCTCCCATTTGGTTATCTATCAGTTTGTCCATTTGTTGTTCTAGTTCTGTGAGATAGAGTCTTATTATGTAGCCCAGGCTAGCTTTAAGCTTGTGATTCTCCTGTTCCAGCCCCCTGGGTGTTAAGATGACAGATTCGTGGCCCCATCATTCACTTCTTCATTCACTAGTCCTTGAATGCCTGGCCTTTGCCAAATACTACAGGACTCGAAATCTTCTACTCAAGCAGCCAAGTTACGCTGGGGCTGTGTGGATGCTGTGCATGTTGTGGGCCCTTTCTGATTTATCATTGCTCAGACACTAGCTGTAGGTGTTAGGAACATCACTGTCCAAGCTGTCAAAGCAACTGCCTCTAGGAGAAGTGTCCTGTGCATCTGTTCTTAGTCTGGGTTTCTATTGTTATGAATAGACACCATGATCATGGCAACTATTATAAAGAAAAACATTTAATTGGGGCTAGATTACTGCTTCAGAGGTTCAGTCCATTATCATAGTGGGACTTGGTGGCATGTAGGCAGACATGGTGCTGGAGAAGGAGCTGAGAATTCTGTATCTTGATCTGCAACAAGGCCACACCTCCTAGTAGTGCCACTCCCTATGGGCCAAGCGTTCAGACACTTGAGTCTATGGGAGACCCATACCTATTCAAACCACCATGCCATCTATTCCTGAATGAACTGCTGCAGCCAGTATCGGTCACCTGCCTTGTTGCCATGACAAAAGACCCTGACAACAGAAGGGATGGGTTTATTTGGGCTGGCAGTTTGAGGCTGCAGATCATCATGGCGGGGAAGACACGGCAGCAGGAGCTTGAGGATGCAGAAGATCGTGCGGCATCTGCCATCAGGGAGCAGAAATATGAATGACTGAACTTGGCTTACCTTCTCTTTTTTATGTAGTCCAGGACTCCAGTCTGTAGAAGGGTGTTGCTACATCCAGGGTGGAACACCTCGGTTACCCTCACAGGCATGCCTAGGGGCTTCTCCCAGGTCTTTCCAGATCCTGTCGTGCTGATGATATTAGCCATCATCCTGATGGTTAATAGTATCATCTAGCCAAGTGATCGAACTGGAGTGGCAAGCCTCTTGTCTTAGATCTACAGCCCTGTTGCTAGCAGGCCACGGTCTGGGAGACTCCCTGGACCTGTGGTGGTGAAAGAGTAGGAGCACACTTTAGGGAAAAGCCACATGAGCTTGTGACTGTTGCTGCGGCATCACTGAGGTTAATGACCTATGCAAACCTATCACCCAGCTCAAGTTCAGGTTGCATCATGGCATTGATTTATTGGGTCCTTGTCTTCCTGCCCCAGGTCTACACTTCCTGATGGTAGGTTTGATATTGTTTAGACACTCTGCTCTATCATATTCTCCCAACACACTCGTGGGAAAGTTGCAATATGCAGAAACCAGGGTGCAGCTGTGGTTCAGGGAGAGGATGCTGGGTACCAAAGTGTGGACCTAGAATGGTACCTTCCAGAACCTTCCCTCCTCTCTTCTCCCTCTGCCCACACACTTGTCCTCAGGGACCTCATCCAGGTGTAGGAGACAATGCCATTTTGATATTGAACCTATTACTGAGGTCAACTTGGGTTCTGCCAGGGTTTATAGCTCTACCTGGGAGTCATGACCCTTTCCAGCCACTGCGGGTCCCCATGCCCACAGCCACAGTCTATTTGTTCATCTCATGAGGGACACAGTGGGGGTTCAGGTAATTGGATCTGCTCTGGGAATGAGAGCCACCCGAGGGATACCTGCCCCTTGCCTGCCCCAGGCCATTCATCAGCATCCTGTCCCCTTGCTGGTGCTGCCCTTAATTGGATGGAGGAGGCAGCAGGCAGGCAGAGGCAATGGCTGTGTTGTTCCAGCCCACGCTCTCGCTAGTCTCAGACCCAGCCTAGGCAGTCTCAACCCTTCCTTCACTGGAGCCTGGGCACTACTGCCCTGTGACACTTAGCTTTGAGTGCCCTCCAAGATGGACC
This sequence comes from Ondatra zibethicus, assembly GCA_004026605.1. NCBI lineage: Eukaryota > Metazoa > Chordata > Mammalia > Rodentia > Cricetidae > Ondatra > Ondatra zibethicus. The sequence goes on from PVIU01000225.1 coordinate 63,022, forward strand.
CAGAGTATAAGACATCTCTTTACTAAGTCGCTTCTGCTCAGAGCCGGACACAGAGGGCGGGGATAGACAGACTGTCTCTGGGCAGCAAACAGCAGGACATGCTAGAACCGTGCTGTTCACTCTTCCAATAAGACATCCCATGCCCTCCCCACTGTAGGATAGGGGTCACAAATAAGTCCAATTTCTCCTTAAGCTAGTTTAAGTTGGATCTCTTTCATACACTCTAAAGAGTCTAGACAGGCCACCCACGGGGAACGCAAAACTTAATTGCATTCGACTTAACTCTGAAGCATCAAGGTCACAAGTGGCTCAAGGAGCCATCCACTGTTAGGAAACCCACGGCAAGAGGCCTTATTCATATTCCTCCTGAGGGTGAGGTCTTTTTGCCCAGTCTTCTTGGAAATGATCTCAGCATTGTACCAGCTGAACCCACTACAGACACAGTTCAGAATGTGCACCAATTCCGAGGCCTGGAAAATGGAGCACACTGATTGGCTTAGCTCAGGTCACATGCTCCATGGGAAACCCACCTGTCTTTTAAAAGAAAGATAGGGGCAGTGGGATCTAACGATGTTGAGAATCTGCAAGTCAAGCCACGCAGGACCCACTCCATGGACCATGTCAACCTTGGAAGTCAATTCCTTTGTAGTTCTGCCTTATACCCTGCAGAAGTCCTTCCAGACCAGAAGGAAGGGCTGCCAAGGTCCCTGAGCTGGAGAGCCTGGAGCCAGCTGCAGGACCTGGCACAGACGCTGGGCTCTCATTCTCACTTTGGGTCAGCATCATCTTTATGCGGGCATGGGCAGCTTTGACTGTTCTTGGAAGGAAGAAGAATCCATATGAATGTTGTTAGGTAGCTGAGGCTGGACTGTAGGGAGTAAGTGCTGGTCAACGCCTAGCTGTCATCTCCCTCTCAACCGTCTTCTGTGTTTGTGGTGGGGCTGGGGGTGGAGAAACTACTCTATTTTCAGGACCAGGGCAGGAGCATCCTTTTCACACCCAGCTAGCCTCATTCTCAGATTCCAAGAGTCCTTGCATCCCAGGAGCCCCACATCCCAGGAGCCCTCACAACCCTGCTTCAGTAGTGGGCTGGAGTCTAGAGACCTCAAAGCTCGCCAGGACTGCCAGAGCATTATCCAGAGAGCTCCATGCCAGGCCTTGGCAGGATGCTCATTTTCCCACAGGCCTCTGTAACAATGTTGCCTGATCCTTAAGACAGATCACTGTTCAAACCACACAACAGCCTCTCTGTTATCTCAATGTAACCAGCCTCCATGGGGTGATAAACAGCCCCGAATTGAATCACTCCGTCTGCAAATTAAACTCTGTGGGGCCGGAGGACTGTCATTACCTTAATTATATTCCAGAATTTTCCATTCATCTCTTGCCTGGTGCTGCAGGTCCCATGTGGACCCGTTGGACAGTGATGGACGCGCAGTCTTGGAGCCAGCAGCTGGCGATGTCCCCCTCGTGGCTATCTCTGCAAGAGGCTCTAGGCAGCCTCAGGACTCTGCCTCTCCTCATCCTGCTTCAGTCTCCAAGATGAATTGCCTCACCAGTGTGCCAGGCTTCCTTCTAAATGTGCTGGGGTCTCGGGCTGTGGGTTCCCAGGCAGGGGCCGGCAGCCCTGGGACGCCATTTTGCTTCATCACCCAGTTCTGGCATCAACAGATCACTATATCACTACATTCTGGGTTCTTCTGTGGTTTTGAGACAGGTCTTACTATATGATCCCTGACTGGCCTCAGACTCACGGAGTTCAAGGCTGGCCTTGAACTTGGAGTACTGAGATTAAAGGTGATGACACACCCTGCTTGTTATGGTCTGTGTTTAAATCCAGAAAAGGGGTAAATGCTGCACCTGTCCATGGAACTGGGATATTCCTCAGGGGGAGACAGAGAGAGAGAGAGAGAGAGAGAGAGAGAGAGAGAGAGAGAGAGAGAGAGAGAGAGACTCTTTCTGGGAGACAGGATGAAGCATAGACGGATACAGCTGGCTCTCAGCCTTCAAAGCCTACCACTAGGGATCTGATCGGAGAAGGCCAGTCGGCGTATCTGGGCCCACCACATGGCCCCAGCAGCTGGTGAAAGAGCCCAGCAACTAAGTGGCTGATGCTCAGAGAGGAGGTGCTGACTACGAACATACTGACATCCACACATCTGCTCATGATTCCGTTCGCAAGCCAGTCACGAGAGTGAGTGATAACCATGCTCTCATTTTTCATTAAATAACGATTACAGATTGTCCTTGACTTCGAATGCTTCCACTTGGGAGGAATCGAGTTTGCAGAGTGAGGGAGTCCTGTGTAATCAGTAGAAGCCACACTTTAGATGTCAGCGGGTTTGGAGGCTAGGGATCCTCCCAGCACATCTCCCTGGAGTTCCACGGGCACTGCCAGTATACCCCCGCTGTGCTGTATTCCTGGACTAGGAGGCTTGCTGGGCTAGGGGGATTGGATCCACTTCCAGCTTACCAGGGCATGACCCCATCAGAAACTAAGGGCCAGCATGAACACTCCCACACACTGCTGCAATAGAAAAAGCTGACAGAAGATAGGCAGTGGTTGCCCTGACTCTCCCTTCCCTTCCTAGGGTCTTCTGAGAAGACCCCACACACACACTTAGTCTCTGACTCAGCACCCCTCCTTCCAATGCTTTTTGCCCAACTGGCTTAGCCATTTCCCTAATGCACCAGAGTCCTGTTACAGAGCTGTCCTTCAGATTCACAGTCTCCCACCTGGTGAAGCCTCTGCTGAGCTTGGACCTTGCAGAAAATCTCCCGCCCTCCCCACTGTGCCTTCCCTTTGACATCAGAGGGTTTTCTTCTTTCCATACCTGCAATCTGTTGACATATCACATTACATTCATGGTCAAGGGCCTATTCCCCCACTACACAACTTCTCCCCACTCCCACCACCCCTGGAAGAAATGTCCTAGATCAGAGACTTTGGTTTGTGCGTGGCTGTTCCTCAAGGTATTGGAAGGGCTCATAAGAAATCTGTTTTTCAAGAGCATTGAGACCATTCAGTGGGGCAAAGCATAGCATGCCCAACAGATGTGCTGAGACATCGGGACTCCCATTGTGGAAGAAACTGAACACCTGTCTCACAATGGACTCAAAGGCTATCAGACCCCTGACGCAGATGTAAGAGCTAAGACTATAAAATCCTTAGTAGTAAAACCAGAAATGAGTCAACCAGTGGCTTCTTGGACCAGACCAACAAAGAACACAAAATAAAATAGACTTCCTCAAGATTAAAAACATCTTGGCTAGGCCTGGTGGTGCACGCTTTTTATCCCAGCACTCAGAAGGCACAAGCAGGCCAGCCTGTAAGTTCCAGGTCATACTGAGCTATAGAGTGAGTTCCAGGCCAGTCTGGTGTACAGAGTGAATTCCAGAACAGCTAGAACTAAACAGCGAGACCCTGTCTCAAAACAAACAAACAAACAACAACAAAAAACCCTACCCAAGCTAAAAAACCCAGACCTTTGTCTCAAAAGAAGTACCGCCAAGAAGTAAAAAGGAATTTGAAGAATGGAAGACAATTGCAAACTACATATCTCCTGAGAACCCTATCTCTGTTGCATTAAAACAAACTCGTACAATTTGGTAAGAAGACAAAAAACCCAGTACAGCTGTGTGTGGTGGTAGCTCTGAGGGTTCATCTCATCTGTCAGCTTGACTGGATTTAAAATCACCTAGGAGACATAACTTCGCATGTCCCAGAGGGTTTAGCTACGAAGGAAGACCCCCCCCTCACGCCCTCCCCAGTTTGAGGACATTCCCGTGGTCTGGGTTCCCACACTAAATAAACAGAGAAATGGAACTGAGCTGAGCACCAGAATTTGTCTTTCTGCTTCCTGGCTGTGGATACAATATGACCAGCTGCCTCACACTCCTGCCACCATGCCTTCCCAGCCATGATGGACCACACCCTCAAACTATGAGCCTTCCTCCTGCTTGTCTCAAAATAAGAAAAGTAACTGATACAGTGGCACAGGCCTGTGAAGAGTAGGCGGAGGCAAGAGGATTGTGAGTTCAAGGCACTATCTCCGTAATTAAGTAAACACCCACACATACACACTATCAACCTAACAGACAGTTAATGATTTTATGTGACACTTTATCAAAACAGATATACAGATCTGATAAGCCTTGCCATGTTTTTCTTTCAGCTGCTGTGATAAAACACTGACCTAAAGCAATGTAGGCAAACAAAGGGTTTGTTTGACTCCACTTCCAGGTTACAGTCCATTACCAAGGGAAGTCAGAGCAGGAATTAAGACAGAAGCCCTGGAGGGACACTGCTGTGGCTCCCTCTCACACTCACGCTCAGCTCGCTCTCTTAGGCAGCCCAGAGAATGATGCTGCCCACAGTGGACTGGGATCTATATCAATGAACAGTCAAGACAACCTCTCACAGGCACGCCCACAGGCCAGTCTGATAGGACAGGTGCTCAGCTGGCACACCATTCTCAGATGTCTCTGGGCTATGTCAAGTTTGCAGTCAAAACTGGCGAGGACAGCACAGAAAATGTTCAACATTGGAGCTAATTAGATGACTCCATGGTTAAATACATGCCTTGCTCTTCCAGAGGACCAGTCTAGTTCCCAAAACCCAAGTCAAGCAGCTCACAACCACCACAGCCTCTGCAGTCATCTGAACTCATGCATGAGCACACACACACACACACACACACACACACACACACAGTAATGAAGAAGAAGAGGAAGAGAAAGAGGAATTGGAGGAGAGAGTAGAAGAGAAAGAAAAATAAGTGGTATAATTTTCTTTTTTGAAAAATGGTGGCCATGAAAAACACCCAGTGAGCCATCACCCATTTGTGTTGCTGCTCCCAATATCTCCACGTTACTCAGATTCGTATGGCTGTGACCAACTGCTGGGAGGACCACTGTAAAGGAAGAAAGGTTATGTTGGCTCCTGGCTTTGGAGGCTTCAGACAGAGATCACATAACCTCCTGGCTGTGGCCTGTAAGCAAGGCAGAGCCTGTAGTTGAGAGTGTGTTCTAGGGCAAACATGATTAGCCAATGGGCACAGAGGAGGGGGAGGGACTTGGGGCAAGTATGACTTTCCAGAGCAGTGACCTCAGCCCCTGTCCTAGTCGCTGTCCTACTGCTGTGAGGAGACACCATGGCCAAGGCAACTCTCATAAGAGAAAACATTTAACTGGGGACTTGCTTACAGTTTCAGAGGCTTAGTCCATTATCACCATGGTGGGGAGCTTGGCCACAGGCAGGCATGGCTCTGGAGTAGTAGTTGAGACCTACATCCCAATCTGTAGACTGAGAGAGAGAGAGAGAGAGAGAGAGAGAGAGAGAGAGAGAGAGAGAGAGAGAGAGAGAGAGAGAGAGAGGAGACAGACAGACAGACTGGGCTTTGCATGGGCTTTCAAAACCTCAAAGCCCACTGCCCCACTTCCTCCAACAAGGCCACATCTCCTAACTCTTTCAAACAATTCCAGTCCCCAGCGACTAAGCATTGGAATATATGAGTCCATAAGGAACCATTCGTCTTTAAACCACCATAGCCCCACTTCTCATTTCTACCCCATAATGTCTTAAAGAATCTACCAAGGATTGGCCCATTGAGTCAGACTCTCAGCATCCAGTTGCTTCCCCAAAACCCCATCTCTGAACACAGCCAGCTTTGAGATCCAAGCCTTCAGTGCTCGAACCTCGGTGGGAACGCTTCACACACTAATCACAAAGTCCTGCCCCAGCCCTCAAATGCTCACGCCCATTTCATATCACAAAGGACATTTAATCCGTCGTCAAGAATCCCCAGAGGCTTGACAGCTCTGACATGGTTCAAACGGCAAATTCAAAGTGTTCTCTGAGACTCAAAGCATATTCTTAGCTGTGTCCAGTACAAGGGCATGGAGCAATCTTCCCATCCCAAAACGGGGGGAGCAGGCCATTCAAAGGAAGGCAGAGGACTACAGAAACCCAGCAGGGCAAACATGAGATTCTGAGGCTGGCACAGAGGAATGCGGCGGGGTGGTGTGAGCTGCAACAGACTTGGGCAGCCCTGTCCCTGTGGCCTTCCATCTGGGCAACACACAGGCCTCTTTCTGGGCTGGCTCTGCACACTGTTTCTGGTGTTGCTCAGCAGGTATCCCATGTACCTTGAATCTCCAACATCCTGGGGTTTCCACTGAAGCTCAGGCTTCGCCCTCACGATCTATGGATACAGTCCTGTAGGGCTTCTCTACTCTGCTTCTCCAAGCCTTTCCAAATTCCCCCTGTAAACTGGTTCCAAAGGCACCATGAGCACAGTCACCAAAACCCTTGGTCCTCAGTCTCTGTGTTGGCCAGACTTTCACCGCGGTGCCACACACCAAAGAGGAAGAGTCTCAGGGAGGGGGGATTTCATTTGGCTTGCGGCTTCAGAGGCTTCAGTCCAGGGTCTCTTGGCCCCATCTTAGTGGGAGCAAAGTGAAGTGGAGAGGGGCAAGCAGCAGAGATGAGCATCTCACGGTGGCGAGGGAGAAGAGCTGAGGTGGGGAGGGGCCGCAGACAGTCTATAGCTCTGCACAGCATGACTGCAGTGGCTAGCTCTTCAAGCTGGGTCCTATTTGCTCACTTCTACCACATTCCAGCTATGTCAACAAAGTCTAAAGTAATCAGTAGATCAATCCAGTGGTGAGGACAGAGGCCTCATGATCCTGTCACTTCCCTGAGTTCCCTCTCTGACGCCACTGCACCGGGGACCAAGCCCTCAACTCAATAGTTTCTTGTGAGACATTTTTTTTTTCGAGACAGGGTTTCTCTGTGTAACAGCCCTGGCTGTTCTGGAACTAGCTCTTGTACACCATACTGGCCTTGAACTCACAGAGATCCACCTGTCTCTGCCTCCCAAGTGCTGGGATTAAAGGCGTGCGCCACCACTTCAGGGCTTAATGATTTTTTTTTTTTTTTGAAGCTGAGGACCAAACCCAGGGCCTTGGCTTGCTAGGCAATCACTCTACCACCGAGCTAAATCCCCAACCCTTCTTGTGAGACATGTTGTAACAGAGCCTTTGCAGCCACAGCTCACCTAATTTACAAAGCACAGAATTTTGTTTCTCCTCAGCAGGATGGACACCTGGTGAGATTGCTCTCTGCTCCCAACACCAAGGGGAAGAATGCCGTGTCGTCTCAAGGCGGAAGGGACAAAGACTGAGAGCTTGTTAACCTCCACGGTCAAGCCCTTTGCTGTGGATGCCAATCACATTGGCAGGGCGGGTGCCCTGTGATTGCGATTTAATTGCCTCCCAGAGGCCACATCTCCACTGTACCTGGCACCAAGTCTCAGCATACACGTGGGAGGGGCCAATATCATGAAAGCAGCAAGAGCGGAGGAAAGTCACACCCACATATTACTAGGACGAACTGCATGATCCAGCCCGGGAAAACAGTGCAGTCTTCCCGCAAATCGTTAGCCATGGAGTCGGTTACAGCTGGGCACCTGTAGGCGTACACCCAAGAGAACCGAGGATGGCCTCCATGAAGATGGGGTCTACTCAGATATTTACTGCAGCATTAGCCTCAAAAGTTCAAAAGGCAGAAATAACCCACACACCCACCAACAAGTGTGTAAACCCAAGCATGTGTCTTTTCAGTTAAATAACCTGCATCTGTAGGAAAGAATGGAATTACCGAGAGGGGGTGGGAAGATTGTAAGAGCCAGAGGACCAGGGAAACAGTGTCTTCTGGACACAATGGGACCCCCACACTCATGAACTCACGCAAGCTGTGGTTGCCTGCGCAAGCTCTGCCAAACAGCAAGCCAGTCAGCACTCCAGCATGGAGGAGGAAGGGTGCATGAGCTCCCTCCCTGAACTGAAGAGCTATGAAGAGTTGGTGGCTTCTCGGGGAGGGAGAGTCAGGTTTTTTAAGGGTATAGCCGCTGGTAGGTTGACCACACTCCATTGGGTGGCTCCACACCTGGGAGTACATGGGCAGCATACACCAGACTCAGTTGTAGAAGGAAAGAGGCATGATGTTGGGAGGGGGGAACAGAGGGACAGGAGAATCCAGAAAGCGTCAAGGGAGGAGAATAGGGGGTGAATATGATCAAAATACCTTGTTCACAAAGAATCAATAAAAATATTATATCTTAATTTTAAAAGGAATGAAGGGTTGGAGAGATGGCTCAGTCATTAAAGGCTGAAGCTTACAGCCAACTGTATTTTAAACAGAACTTTACGTACAGACAGAACTTTATATACAACTTTATTGTATATAAATTCTATCTTAACATAGTTGTTAAAAAAGATATATATCTAACTGTCAGGCGGTATGGCTCAATGGCAGAATGCTTGTGCATATAAGTTTTTATTTGGGTTATTATTATTATTATTTTGTATGTGATGGGTGCTTCCTTGCATGTATGTCTATGTTCATAAGTGTGCAGTGCACACAGTGACCAGAAGAGGGTGTCAGATCCCCTGACACTAGAGTTACAGAAAGTAGTGAACTGCCCTGTGGGCTGGGGTTCAAATTCCTGCCATCTGGAAAAGCAGCCAGTGCTCTTAACCACTGAGGCATGCCTCCAGCCCCAAGACCTCGAGGTTTTGATCTCCAGGCCCCATTTCCTGTGTCCTCCTGCTTCCTGCCTGAAGACACAGTGTGACTGGACACTCCTGCCACAGCCTTCCCTGCTGTGACTGATCCGTTCCCTCAAACCAACATAAACACTTGCTCCCTGACCTAGTTTGCTTTCTATTGCTGTTGATAAAACACCGACCAAACACAACGTGGGTTTATTTCATCTTACATCTTGTAGTCCATCACTGAAGGAAGTCAGGACAGGAACTGAAGCAGAGACCTCGGAGGCAGAGACCGCGGAGACACACTGCTTGCCAGCTCTCCCCCCATGAAACATTTGGCTGACTTTCTTACACGACCCAGAACCACCAGCCCAGGGGACGATACCACCCACAGTGAGCTGGTCCCACTCACATCAATCACTAATGAAAAAAAAACCCACAGACAGTCACACTCACAAGCCAATCTGATGGGGGCATTTTCTCAATTGAGGTTCCCTTTGCCCAGGTGACTCAAGTTTGGGTCAAGTAGACCAAAAAACAAACCAAAACAAAACATAGCCAGCCTACAACCTACTCCATTAAGTTGCTTTTGCTAGGCCATATCCCAGCACAGAAACAGGAAAAGTGATGGATACATTCAGCATTTGAGAAAAGTTTTGCTCAGGACAAGGTCAACTTGGCCCCGTGTGCATGTTGGAGCCAACGTGTTTCTTCTACGCACTCTGCTTTCATCAGCTCCAGCATCCACACTTCCCCAGGGGTATCACATGGTCAAGAAGAAGGCATGAGGGTGCAGGGCAGGATGATGGCACCAACAGCAGGCAGGACTCCGAAGCTCCTGGTCTCAACCACTGTTTGCCTGCAGATCTCAAAGTGGGGATGCTTGTATTCAATGGGGAAAACAGTTTAGAAAACTGCCCACAACTGACATAAAATTACCAGATTGTAGCCCAGCCTAGGAATTCAGTAAGACCTTGCTCCTCCATTACCCTCTGCTTTGCAAACTCCTGGTCCCTGCCTTAACCAGAGCTGGCTCCCTTCTGCTTGCAAGCTGAAGCCCCAATTAAAAAGCATTGCTTGTCTGGTTCACAACATTTGGCTTCGTCTTGTGTCTATTGTTTTCATGCCAAAAGATTCTGTCTCTGCCCCCGATCCCACTGCCAGATCTCAATAATGGCCACAGGAAGCAGACAGAAAACAATTGTGGTCGCAGAAGATGCACGATGCACCGTCAGCACACTGGGCCTAATTGGAGCGTGAGAAACATACACACTCTGCAGATTGCTCGTTATCTTTAGGCACACGTAGAACCTTTCCAAAATCTGGCCATTTTTTGGCCATAAAAGAACTCTTAATAAACTTCAAAGGGTTTGATATCACGTGTAAGAGCCCAGTGCAAGGTAATTAAGTTCAAAAATCAGGAAAAGATAGCTATGAATAAAAAATGCTCCTTTCAATAATCCACAGGTCACAGGAAGAAACGCCATGCAAATGAGAAAATATTTTGTCTCCTGTGAAAATAGAAGCAAGAACTTCCAAACATATGGGAGGCAGGCAGTGCCGAGAACACCTGAGCCATGAATATTAAGAAATATCCAAGGCTGAAAATTAATGAGCTAACCATCCAGTTCACATACCTGAAAGAAGTAAAAGAAGCAAAATACCAGAGGAAATCAAATAAAGATAAGCCCAGAAATTAATGACATAGGGGGCAGAGGAATGTGAGAAATTAATGAAATTAGCGATTAATTCTCTGAAAAGACTTGGGGGGATGAGAGTTAACTCATCTGAGTTCGTTTCCCTGGAGACCAGTCTCTCCGCATGGGAGCTGGCCTCATACATGCCTCAGTGATAGCCAGATGGAGCCCAGGGCTTGAGACAAGGCTTCCCAGTAGCTGTAGGGCTCAGAGCCAGGCCCTGCCTGGTACCTGGCAGGTGCTTACACAACTGCAGAACCAAGCCCTTGACCAGGACAGAGGAGGTTTCCTAACATCATAGCTTCCTAGCCCAGCAGTCCTGACCCTAGATGCCCAGTCAGCCTAGACCTTTGTGAGCAGTGGGCGACTGTCACATGGATGGCTGCTCCCTCTTGGAATTCCCCTTTGTACTTATGACTCAAGCAAGTACAGTCTGTATCGTGGTCATCCTGCATCCTGGGTGCCTGACCAGATCGTGGATAAACCTCTGGAGAAATTGGCTACAAGGAGGGAGGGAGGGAGGAAGGGAAAGAGAGAGAGAGAGAGAGAGAGAGAGAGAGAGAGAGAGAGAGAATATGAGCGGAAACTGAACTGGAAAGGGAGGGCTGGTACTGTGAACCCTGCAGACACTGCAAAGCCAGTGTGATGATGTGCTAGACTGAGCAACAGTCTTTGAGGAAACCCAGGGCCTCATCCCAGGGGACTGAGTGTTACAGGACAGAACACCTTGCAGGAGGAAGCTGAGCCTCCTCATCTGGAGGTGAGATGACCTGAACTGTCTGTGACCCATGATGTTGTCACAAGGATCCTTAAAGCAGAGAAATGAAGGGAATTTGGCTGTAGAAGAGAAGGATGTGATGGGGGAGGCAAGCTTGAGGTGATCCCGCTGAAGGTGAAGGAGGCTACAGGCTAAGGGATGCTGGGAGGCACCAGGACCTGGAAAAGGCAGGAAGTGGATTCTCTTTCCTAGTCCTGATGGTGTGCTGACTCAATCCAGTGTAACCCATCCTGGCTTTCTGGCTCCCATAGAGCTGTAGAGCTTAGATGCGGGTGTCTGCTAGGGGAGGATGGAAAGCTTTAAGAATTGGCACCAATGAAAGTTCTTAGGTCATTGGTGGCGTGTCCTAGAAGGGGGTGCGGCATACCATACTCCTCCTCTTCCTGTCTCTGTCACTTCCTGCCCCAAAGTCATCGATTCCCCCACTTGACTTCCAGGAGACTGTGTTGTCTCTGCATAAGCCAAAATCAGTGGTGTCAATGCATCATGGATGGAAGTTTCTAAAACCTTGAGTCCAAACAGACCCTTCCTCTTCTCAGGACTTTTGTTACACTAATGGAAGTCTGACTGATACAGACTGTAAGGGAATAAGTTTGTGCTGTGTTTTTAAAACCGTGTGTGCATGCATGCATGGAGTTGGGGTGCCAGGGCACAGAGGACCAATCTCAAGATTCAGTTCCTTGTTGTTTCTGCTGTGCTTTGTATCCTGCTCGTAGATGATTCTTCTGTCTCTACCTACCCATCTCTCTGTAGGAATGCTGGGATTACAGATATGCACCACCTCATCTGGCTTATTTACATGGGTGGTGGCTGTCGAATTCTGGTTGTCGTGCTTAAATGGCAAGCATTTCTGCCACTCTCTCTCTCTTTCTGTGTGTGTGTGTGTATGGAGAGGTAGGGTATTGGGGGGGCATGCACACGTAGGAGCGGGCATGCATGCATCACAGCATATGTGTGACAGTCAGAGGACATCTTGCAGAAGCCAGTTCTCTTCTTCTACCATGTGAGTTCCAGGCACCAACTCAGGCCCTCTGTCTTGGCGGCAAGCCCCTTTACACAGCTCACACACTCATCATGGCCCCCATCCACACCGGGTGCCAGTGCTGTCGGGATGGCTGTTGTCTTCTGGATTTTCATATTCACCCTCCTCATCGCAAATCTCCCTGCTGCTGCATGGGTGCATTCTCCTCGCTTTAGGCTTTTTATCTGGGAGTGTCTTCACCCTCCAATTTCTCCTATGACTTCCCACCTGTGCACAGAGCTCTTTCAGGCAACATGGAGTTGGGTCATCATTTCCCAACCTACTTTACCAATGCACATTGAAGCTGGTTCCTTTGGGCTGCACCTTGTGGCGCCATTGCCGCTTGGGAGCCTTTGTTCGTTGATTTAACTTTCCTGTTCTCTCTTCCGTTTTATCTCTCTGTTTTACCTACCCTGCATCTGAGAGACCCTTGGGTATTTCTTCTTGGAATCGGTTTTGATCTGCCTGATGCAGATTTGCACATACTTTGTTGAGTAAATTTTTAAAGTACATACTGTGGGCTTTATGATATGCCCACCAAGCTCATTGGTGTCCACTTACCACTTAGAGTGAAATAGGGACCCTTACCCCCTTTCAATCTCTCCACTCTCCTGTTTGGAATATATCTGTCTTAAACACATGTGTCAGTGGAAAAAGTTTTACTTTATTCCTGGAACACAATTTAGGACAGTCAAGAAAAGTCACATTCTGTGCATTACTCAAAGACTGCAGCCTCTGGACAGCCCCCACTGTCCTAGTGATGTACTTTAGGGTCTGTTAGCCATGGTTCTTCTCATCTTCCGTCACTTGAGAATGGCTCCATTGTCCCTTCATTGTGAAGGGCTACTTTTGCTGGGTATAGGAATTCCCAACTGTCAGTTCTTTCTTTCAAGAATCTCAGTGTTGGGTTGCCCAGATCTCAAGAGGATCTGCTCTTTCTGGCATGTGTGACATTATCTTGCTGCCTTTGAGAGTCCGTGTCCCACCCCAACACACACACACACCCGTCTTTAGCTTTTAGTCATTTGACTCTGATGTGTCTTGGTGTATTCCTTTGGGTTTATCTTTGTTGGAATCAGTTTGACTACTTGTACCTGTAGGTGTTTGTCTTTCACCAAATCTGGAAATGTATTTTCTCAGTTTTCTAAGGGAGGGGCGATTTAGAGTTCTGACTCAGAGTTCTGAGGCCAAAGCCTTTTCCCAAACCCACAAAGGAAATGCTGAATCTTCTGTCATGCTTCCACAGGCCCATGGGGTTCAGTGTTTGTTCTTTTTTTAGATGGGCCCCACAATGTAGCCCTGGACAGCCCCAAGTCACTATAAAGACTAGGCTGGCCTTGAATTCACATAGAGATCTGCCTGCCTCTTCCTCCCAAGTGCTGAGATTAAAGGTGTATGCCACCATCCCCACTGAGGTCCAGCTTCTAATATTCCATTTCTCCATGTGCATATTGTGTGGACTCTGTCTGTTTTTGAATCTACTGCTTCTTCCTCAGACACCTTTGTTCTGCCAACGAGACCAGCCAGTACCTTCTTATTCTGATTCTGACACCAGTTCTACAGTTTCCACCTGACTCCTCATTATAGCAATCTATTTGTTTATGGGAATCTTCTGTTTTCTTGTTGTAATCGCAGCAATATGTTACCATGGCTACTGGGCAGTCCTTGCCAGATAATTCCAGTATCTGTGTTGTCTTGACGTTCGTGCCTATTGATGTTCTTTTTAATTTGAGATTTTCTTGGTTCTCAGCATGACATATGATGTTCTATTTTTTTATGATTTTTTTACAACCATGTGAGATGGGGGAGAAGGGTGTGCACATGAGTTCAGTACCTGAAGAGATCAGAGGAGGGCACCAGATCCCCCTGAGCTAGAGTCAACAGCTGGTTGTGAGCCACCTGACGTGGGTGCTGGGAAGCGAGCTTAGGTCCTCTACGAGAGCAACAAGTGCTCTTAACTGCTGAATCATCTCTTCAGGTTCCACATGTGATTTTCAATAGTATCCTAGAGCCTTGGAGTACATACTATGTGTTAGGAACATAAGTGAAACCATTTCGTGTGACTTGAAATAATGTGATATTTATACGATAGGAGCTTGCTACCAGGTAGTTCTGAGAGATAGGCCTCAGAAGCAAGCCCAGGACAGGTCTTGATATGCTAATGAGATGCTTCGTATCATTATGAACACCCCAATACATCATTATCAACACCCCAAGGTGGTGTTGATGTGCTAGTGAGCCAGCCCCAAGCTGAGAACCCTGACAGCGCCAAGCTATCACCAATGAAAGACAGAAAAACTGGAACCTTGGGGATGGTCTCTAGGATCACACTGCCATGCTCCTGAGACATGGCTTCTCTAGCCTCTATGTTGATACCCATCAATGAAGGGACTTAAGACAGTGTGTGGCCTTGGCTTCCCTGACTGTTGAACTTCTGATACTGGTGCTGGGCTCGCACATGCCCGCTGGTCAGTGCTGGCCAGTGTTCTCAAGGATCTCCATCAGTGCCATCCTCCCAGCCTGCCAGAGTTGAAGGACTCTGTGGTGGATGTGGGTTGAGCCTGCAGGCTTCTAAAGGGTCCCCAATGGAACCTGTAGCAGCATGTTCTGCCCAACCAGCTAGCCCCGCTTGAAAAGATGGCTGTTAACTTTTTCATTGGAATAGCATTATAAAAAATGTTTGTGTAAATAAACTATGCATATTCAAAAGACAAATCTTGTGTGGACATCCGAATTGCCAAGCTCCTCACAGCCCATAGGCCTTGCTCTCCACATTAAGAGACCCTGGAAGGGGTCAAGACACCATAAGCAAACAGCTCACAGAATCAACTAAGCAGGGCTCATAGAGACTAACAGAAACTGAACAGACAACCAGGGAGCCTATATAGGTCTTACCTATGTCCTCTGCATATATGTTATGGTTGTGTAGCTTGGTGTTTCTGAGGCACTACTAACAGTGGGAGTGGGGACTGTATTTGACTCTTCTGCCAGCTTTTAGGACCCTTTTCCTCCTACTAGGTTGCCTCATCCAGCCTGAACACAAGTGACCCGTCTATCACTTGATATACCATGTTTGGTTGATACCCCTTAGAGGCCTGCCTTTTTCTCAAGAGAAAGGAAGGGAGAGGGGTCATGGGGGGGGAGAAGATGAGGGAAGAGAAACTGCCATCAGGACATAATATATGTGAGAGAGAAAAATTTAATGACAGAATGCATTTTTAAAAGTTATAGACAATAGAGCTGGAGAGATGACTCATGGTTCAGCGGTTAAGAGTACCGGCTGATCTTCCAGAGATCCTGAGTTCAATTCTCAGCAACCACATGGTGACTCACAACCATCTGTAATGAGATCTGGTGCCCTCTTCTGGCCTGCAGACATACATGCAGAAAGAACGCTATACATAATAAATGAATAAATCTTTTAAAAAACAAAAGTATACACAACAAATCTCACACCAATAAGCCACTAAGAGAGAGAGAGAGAGAGAGAGAGAGAGAGAGAGACTGACTCTGGATCTTGTAATCGAATATGTAGGAACACCTAAGACCCTAAGACACTGGGCTAGTGAGGGCCAGAGGAGTGATCTGTCTATCTCTGCCCTCCAGTTGGGAAAAGCCTTTACACGCTGTCTGTCTCTGCCCTCCAGTCGGGAGGAGGGGCTTGCTCTACTGAGTACAGAGTCTAACTTAATTGTTTTTTAGTTTTGTAACTTTAGATTGGTGGTTACAGTGTTACAGTTCTTCACTGTACCTAGTTTTCAATTTGTCTACTTTGTCTCTGTTGTTGGAAAGACTGCTCTCAGTGGACCCTGACCCCATCAGTGAGCCCTGCAGTCAGCCCTCCCGTGTACAAGAAAGATTTCTCATTGCTGTGGTCAGCGCATGCACTTCTCTGTGAGGCTCTGCAGATTGTGTTTGGACGTATTAATGCTGTGGAGTTTCCTCTTAATTGAAGTTGTTAGTTTAGAGTGAGACCCGGTTCAGGAAGCCACAGAGCAGGATCTGCCTCCAGGCAAAACATTTATTAATGTTGTCGGCACCAGTGCTCAGATGATGTAAAACCCCAGCCTTCTCAGGAAAAGCAAACGGGCATTTTGCTGCTTCTTTTTATTTTTAATTTTTCTATTTGTGTGGATGTTTTGTATACATGTATTTGTGTGCACCACATGCATGCCCAGTGCCCCTGGAGGCCAGAAGAGGGCACTGGATCCCTTGGAACTGGGGTGACAGTGATTGAGAACCACCACATAGGTGCTGAGAGCTGAACCTGGGTCTACTGAACCAGCTCTCCAGTCCCCCAAAGGGCTTTTCTTTCAAGATCCCTTGGGAAGGAGGTGGTGACATGGGAAAGTGGGTCCAAGGTCACATGACATCATCAGGTTAGGCTGAGGGGCACTATGCTCTTTGTTCAGGTTAGACAACCCTAAGGATGTTTCTGGTTAAGGAAAACAATGGGTTTCCTTTGGTGCATGGCACAGTGAGCGCTCAACCTCTAGACCTGAGAACAGGGATCCCGGGTGTGTTCATACATTGCCTGCAGCTTTCTCCCTTAGGGTTTTATTAGCTGGAAGCTCTGTCTCCAAGATGGACAGACCACCTCCCTATGGGATGAGACAGAACCATCTCTCCTGGAAAGATGGAGGGAGGCTTGGAAGACTCAAAAGCTTTCAAACCCACAAGGCTCAGGCTCCGCAGCTTATAGGGCTTGCATGGCTCTTCTCCAAGGTTTTAAAAACAATGAACAATTTCTGAGAAGAGGAAACCAGAAAGGTGGACTGGAGGAGCTGCAGGTACTGAGTGAGACTCCTCCAGGTTTCTTTGAGGCATGACACTGTTAAATCAGTCTCCCTGTTAGTTCCTTATTGTGGGTTGTTGGTGTCACAGTCAAATTTAATTGATGCCTTCCAATGTGCCTGTTCCCGTGTCTACTCTACTCCTCTACATATGTATGCATATAATTATATACATACTAATGTGTATGCGTGTAAGTGTATGCAGGCATGTGCATGCCACGGTGCGTGTGTGGAGGTCAGAGGATAATTTTCAGGACTCTGGTCTCTCCTTCCACTATGGGTGCTGGTGACCAAACACAGGCCATCAAGTTTGCCACAGCAAGCCCTTTACCCACTGAGCAAAATCACCAGCTTTTAATGTTCTTCTTTCTTTTTTTTTTAAAGAATTTTTTATGCATATGTGTGTGCCTCTGTAAGTTCACATGCACCACATGTGTGCATGGCCACAGAAGCCAGAAAAGGAACTGGATTTTCAGGTGGTTGGGGCCGGGAACCAGAACCCATGACCTCTGCAAAAGCAGTAAGTGTTCTTCAGTTTTTCACTACGGGGCCATCTCTCCAGCCTTCTGCCAACACTGGTGTTTTAAGTTCTACTTTTAGCACCAAAACCAGCTTGAAGGCTGGGTCTTGTCCTGCTCTGCTGTCTGGACGCCGGCTGGCAGGGTGATCGATGCTGCCTCTGTCTCCTTTCTATTGTTTTATTTTCTTCTCTGTTAAATCATCTGTGGCGATGAGTCGGATGCTGTATTTGAGAAAGTTTCCGCGGAAATACTTTAGATGGTTTTATCCCCCTCTAAGGGGAACTTTTCAGCTTCTCTGGCAGCACTCAAGGCTGGTTTGATCTGCCCTGGGGGATGTTAGCACCACCTTCAACACTCAGGAAAGCCCTCGTAGTATCCATTACTTAACTGCTTAGCTTCTGGAGTCCACCCTTAAATGTGGAGTGGAGAAGTTAGTCATTGACCTTCTTAAGCCCCCTGCCATCAGTGTCTTTCATCACCTCCTTCCAGAACCATCGCTCTCTCAGGCAGGGAAGGGGGGCGGGGGAGGAGGGGGCTGAGTCCAGGTTGCAGACCTCATCTCCCCAGACTTCACTCTTGGCTCAGGTTCTACTCACTACCTTTTTTCTCTCTGAGGTTTCTAGGAGAGATTTCCAAGTCTGTTCAGCCATGCCCTTGCCTTCACCAGGACGATAGTACTGCTATACCCAGAGGACATAGAGACCCACTTTGCTAGAGCTCTGTTGGGTGATGGCGAAGGGCTGCTGCTCTCACGCCCTCGCCAGCCACACCCTAGGAACCTTCTCAGAGTGCACCTTTCCTCCTCCCGTGTCGTCTGAGTCACACAGTTCTCGTCAAGAGAGCCCTCTCTTCCACTTGGACTCGGACTTTGAGACAAAAGTTCAAAAGGAATGCTGGTAAAATTCTGCTACTAGCCTGGAACATTCCATGGCCCAGGCCCACAGAAGAAGGTGCCTGCCTGAACAAAAAGACAGTATGATTGCGTCACTTGTACATGAGACATTGTTTAATAAAAGTTAAAGAGTAAACTATCGTTTATAATTTTTTACATTAGTTAATTTAGTGTGCATAAGTACCTTGCATGTGCATACATGTAGAGGTCAGAGGTCAACTTTCAGGAGTTCCTTCTTTCCCCACCATGTAGGTTCCAAGGCTGGAACCCAGGTCGTTAGCCTATTGTCAGGTGCCTCTACCCACTGAACTACCTGGTTTGCCTTCTAGTAATCTTTCTAAACAATGATGAAGTCAAGATTCTGGAAGCAGCCTGCCTGAGTAGAGCAGGCTCCACCACTTTCCTTATTCACTTCTCCAGTGACCTCCTGGGTTCTTTGAACTCAGTGTTCCCAGTGAGTTCTGACGCAGGTGAGCAGGTGATGCGGCAGGTCTCTTGTTTCACCTGTATCAGGGAAATTAGCCCAAGACACAAGACTGAGCTTCATGCAGCCCTGTCCTCTGGATGCAGTTACCCTGGAGCCTTATTGCCTCCCCACACCCAGCAACAGCTCAGGCATACGCAGGGGAGCAACGAGGCTGGCCCGTGGCTTCCCCCTCCAGCTGCTGAGCTGTGCCGCTGGGGTGAAGATTTAACAAGAAGTTAATGAATAAAGAAGCAGCAGAGAAAAACGACAGGATGTTGGTTTAAACCAGTAGCTTATCCTTTAAACTAAATAAGCATAGCAGCCGCACTCTGAGAAGTCTCCACGAAGACAGAAAGCAGACTAAACGAGGGCAGAGCAGATGCGGCGGCTCCACAGCCTGAGATAACACGCACACACACAGTTTAATGCTGACAAATCCTAAAATCTCCGAGAAATGGATAATTTCAACTGAAGTCCCCCAGATGTCAGACGCAGAGGTAGGCGGTCTAGGATAGAAATGACAGCTGTCACTATCATCTTGGTTATGCGGGTCAGAAGTTGCAGTCAGTCGGGTGGGGTGGGGAGAGAGCATCATGGGAGGTGAGTCCCCAAGGTGAGGCAGGAATGTGCTCAGCACCTGTGGGAGCTCAGGTACCCTGGAGCTACCACAGAAAGGCCCTGGAATCATGAGATTGAGAATTGGAGTCACAGCACGTGGGAACAAAGGTACCCAGCGACCCAAGGCAGAGAACACAGAGACAGATGGGCTGCAGTTAAACCTGGTGAATGTAAGAGGAAGCAAAGCCAACTCATCTTAAGGAAAACACACAGTATCAGGGTTGAGACTGAGATGAAACCAGTTTAAGAACGCTGTCCCTCTCAGAAAAGAGCGAGCATGCCCCCCCCCATTCAAGTGTGCATAACGGGGTGTATGCGCATGTGCAGTATGCGTGTTCACGCTGGACCAGGGCTGAGAGATGCCGACAGGGATCACATCCCAGGGAAGAAATCACCAAGCGTTTGAGTCTGTCTTCTGTTGCTATAACAAAGCACTTGAGACTGGGTCATTTAAAAGGAAAGAGAGTTATCTGCGCTCAAGGTTCCAGACGCTGTATAGAACCAGTGGTGGTTTTGTGCTGAAGAAAGGAAGGAGGAAGGCAGAAGGGCAGACAGGTGTGCGTAATGGGGGAGGGGACAGAACTGCTCGGCAACAGTCAGCTCCGATGTCACTAATCCAGTCCTGAAAGAACAGCATTAATCCCCCTGATCCAAAGAATCCTGTTACCTTGCATCACCATGACACCAGCTCTGGTGGGGGCGAATCACATTCAAATCAGCACAAAGCTCAGGGGATCAACAGCTACTTATACATTTTACTCCGTATTTTTTCCTGCATTTGGCTGCTTAATACATACGGATTATTTGGTACATAAGTAGTTTTATTTAAAACTAAGAAGAGAAACACATATATTAAAACCATCGCATTTTCAGTGGAAGATCCTGCAATAATTCTACAGGTTTGGTTTTTTTTTTTTCTTTTTTCACCAGAGAACATGGGCCACATTTCTAAATAGAACAAATCAATAAACGTCATTAAAAGTTAAGCTCATACAAAAAAAATAATAAGTGGGTATAAATAGCAAGGACATATTTGAAAAGCCACAGTGATGAGGGACAACTTGCAAATATTTGAAAGTGACAGCAGTATGAATCAAGAATAGAAAGAGTTATTTTCCCCACTTCTCTTGTTTTTAAAATGCCAGAGGAGGCTTCAGATGTAGAAAGTCACTCAAGACTGTCACTCCTAACTTAGCAATGAGGCCACACTGCATCAGCTTCCAGCTCATTCTTTTCTTGAGCCACAGAGACCCCATAGAAACAAAATGAAGTACATTCCAAGTAATGAGGCCACTTCTCCCAAAAGAGGGGCAGGGAAGTGGCTCACTGGGACTGTACCACCTTTAGTTTCCAGGGGTAGGGAACTGTCATAAAGACAGGACTGGCATGGCAGTCATTCTCAAAGTCTAGGTGTGTTCCCTGAGGACAAGCACCATCACTCCAATTCTTTCCACAGTCCACTTGCTGCCCGCCAGAAATAAGGAACAAGCTGCCATCGTATTTCTCCGAGTTGCTGTATTCCATCCTGGAGGAAAGTTCCTTAAGACCCAGGAAGTCAACAACTTTCAGGTCTCAGGAAGTCCCTGAAGCTGACCAGATATACTAGGTCCCTCCCTCCCAAAGGTCATAAGCAGTAAGGGCTGCTGAGGAATGTCTCTGACCTGTTGAGCTGCTAAGAGTTGTGCAGAGAGCTCCAGGGTACCACTTTTCATGATCTTCCAGCTGTGCTATGTTGGGATGTGATGATGCCTCTAACTTTAGGTGGTTCCTGTTCCTGTAGTGACCCCTCACCCCATCCCATAAGTCACCCCAACAACTCATCAGTTCACCAAGTTAGACTTTGGTGGTATCTTTGCTTTAGGTTTACTCTCTGGGGAGAGAAAATGTTTCCCCCCAGAATAGTGTCACACAACAACTTGTGGAAGGAAGAAACAATTTAACCTTGCCCAGGCTGTCTCAGAAAACTGAGACCAGATGCCTGCCCTGGCTGCCTTTGGAGGCCTGCAAAACCCTCTCCTAGAGACATGAAAGATGGTATCCCTGCAGACAGCAGCCACAAACATCAATGAACCAATCAAATGACCCCATTGTAGGGGTCTGCAGCACGGAGGGTGCTCTGTCAAAAAGTCACACTCACCCCAACCGTCCAGGCTCCCTCCCTTGTCACTCAAAACTCAGTTCAACTCACTGCATTAACAGAGTAAAAGAGAGAAAGAGACTCATTCAGACAGACTCAGAAAAACACAGTTGAAAATAATTTTTGAAGACCTTCAGCAAGGAGGGAAGTGAGACAGACGGGAAATCCCTGAATCTGATGCAGGACAACTACCATTGACACCATCCCTATAGTAAGATACTGAGCAGGTACCCTGACAGGCAAGTGGCCAGAAAGGGACGCGTATGCGATGGTGCCACAGTCATCTGGAAGCCAGGACAGATGAGGTCATGAGAAACACAAGAAGAAACTAGAAATCTCTTTCCTCTGCTCTCCTCTTTTCTGCCCTCCTCTCTTTCTTTCTTCCTCTCCTCCTTCTCCCCCTCTGCAGAACAGGTTTTTCTCTTTAGACCAAGTTGCCTTGGACTCAAGCTCCTGTCTCAGCCTCCTGGGTGCTGAGATGGCAGTGTATAAAGCTCTCTAGCTCCCTTTACTCAGACAATGCAGCTTTGTATTTGGAAATCCAAATAACCCAAGAATTGTCTAAGAACTAGTAAGTGCCTTGGGACAGGTCACAGAATAACATGAGTACAGACAGCTCAGGTGGGCAGGCAGGATGGCTCAGTGGGTAAAGGTGCTCGTCACTAAGCCTAGTGACCTAAGTTCAATCCCTGAGACCCATGTGGTGGAAGAAGAGAGCCTAGAGTATCCTTGAACATAAATAAATAAATTCTTTAAATTAGCTTTCATTTTCTACAAAAGCAACATTTTTTGTTTTTGTTTTTGTTTTAAATATCCATCTACCGTAACATCAAGAAACAAAATCCTCAGGAAGCCATTTACAGAAGGGTTTGGGGGATTATTAACTAAAAACTAGGAAACATTTCCCACAGAAATTAAACAAAATGAGAGAAGCCGCATTCATTTAGCTGAGGATTGGGTCTCACTTAAACATCAGTTCCAAATGACTGCTCTATTCAATGTCTTCCCTGCCATGGTCCCAGCAGACTCTTTTGTGGAAATTGATGGAACCGCTCTAAAACTTGAGATGTGAAGAACCTAAAAATAGCCATGCTGTAAGATGCTCTCTGAGAATAGAAATGTTCTAGTGTGTATCTTAAATGTGACCCGGGGAGCTAAATCTTTAGCTTTACCTAATTTTAATAAATTAAACTCCAATCTTCACATACCTCCAGTGACTGGCTATGTTGGAAAACACAGACCCAGAATCCCAACAGAACTTGAGCCTGGATCTGCAGCCCAGGATGAAAAGCTTGAGGGTAGCTGAGATGATCCAGTGCGAACGGCGCAGGCTCCACATGGGGACCACTGCATGCAGTCATCTGAGGTGGATGATGTCACCCAGATAATCAACTGAGGACCCAGGAAGTCCTCAGTGAGGGGACTGACACATCCATCTGTGCAGGAATGGACCCCAAGTTCACCCACCTCACATCACATATGAAAGCTCAGTTGAGTCATGAACCTACAAGTGAATACTAAAATTTTACTGTATGGGGACCAGAGAGATGGCTCAAAGGTTGGGACTGTTTCCTGCTCTTCCAGGGGACTTAAGTTCAAGTCCCAGCACCCAAGTCAGGCAGCCCACAACTTCCTGTAACTCCAGCTCAAGGGATTCAATGCCCTCTTCTAGCCTCTCTGCATGCATGTGTGCACATGTACACACAGAGAGACATAAATAAAAATAGATATATTTTTTAAAAATAACAAAATTGTATTCTGGAAGATATGGAGTATTGCTGTGTTCTTGATATTGTCAAAACTTTTGGGTATAGTAGGGACTCTGAACGCTGGTGTTCTTCATGTTCACAGGGTCAATGGTTACTGGTACATCTGAGAGTGAAGGATCTCACCACGCATGAATTACTAATCCAAGAATTATAAAGAACTCCTACCAGGTGCTGAGCTGTAATCAGTGAGTTGCCTGTTGTAGGGCAGTGATTCTCCACCTTCCTAATGCTGCGAACCGTCAATGCAGTTCCTCATGTCCTGGTGACCCCCCCCCCCCCATAAAATGATTTTGTTGCTACTTCATAACTGTAATTTCGCTACTGCTATGAATCATAGTGTAAATATCTGATAAGCTGGATATCCAATATGCAACCCCTATTGGAGTCACAACCCACAGGTTGCAAACCACTGTTGTAGGACCTTGGAGTCATGGAGGCTGATGTCTTCATTTTCCTTTAGCACAAAGGAAGCCATGAGGCCGCAGAGGAGGACGGACAGCGGAGGTGCACAAACAAACTAAAGCTCACACAAAACAGTGCAGTCACAGACACTCATAGCCAGTCACCGCACTGAGAAGTGACGTTTGACTGCTCAGCCCTAAATCCGGTATCTCTATCATCCTATCTGAGGCCCAGAAAACATTCCAGAAGAGACAGTGGAAGGAGCAGGAAAGTCAGAGGAAGAGGCAGAGTGTTCTGAAACATGAATCTTCCAGGCATGAAGCAGCCATTGTACTCTTGAATTCACAGACGCTGAGATGGCCTGCGGGAGATCCACATCTGGAGCCACTGACATCCTGTCATGTTGCAGAAGGAGCTCACGATGCCCCCGACAGCTAACGGAAGTTCATGGTTGACTAAGGGAGGGTGTTTTCTTCAGCTGTGTAGCCACTGGCAAGATGCTCCTGCGCCTGAAATAACTCCTTACCCACGATCCTGTAAGCAGCCCTAGTGAAACTCACTGGGTGACAGAAAGAATGGAATGGAAAAAGAAAAAGTTGGGGAGAGAGGGGTCAGCAGGTGGGAGGGAACAAGAACATAACCAAAACCCTTTATACCCATGTAGGAAATGTAGCGAACCCCACTGCTATGTAAGACTCGCTCGGGTGGAGGCAGTGACGCTGAACATCTGTCAGTTGTAACTCAGGGTAACCCCAGGAGTTCATCTAAGAGTTGCACACATGTGTGCCCACGCTGGCTGCAGCAGATATAGACAGAGCAGTCACTCTTGGTTTCTCACACAGTACTGTCCTTCCAAAAAAGACATGAAGAGGGAGAGGAATGCTTTGGGAGGTATGGGGAAGGCTGGAAGGGAGGAAGTAGGGAAGGACGCAATCTTATTCTATTGTATATGTGCAAGAAATCCTAGCAAACAAATAAAAGTAACTTTAAAAGAAGTTAAAGATCTGTAATATGGAATTTTAGAAGATGATTGTCAAATTTAAAAAACTTTAAGGTGTCTGGCTGGACCAGCGACATAGCATGTCTGTGGGATGGAGCCTTCAAAGCAGTGATCTGAGCATGCCTGCACACTACCATCTACTCTCTTAGGTCCCACGTATAGGAAACAGGAGAAGGATCAATGCTGACCTCAGGCTAACCTCCCATGCAACAGTCAGGGCACAAGCAGGGTGAGAAGAGATTGGCTGGCTGGAGGTACCCAGAGCTTTCTGAGTGATGCAAAGGCTCTATACTGTAGTGCGGTTACACTATGCAGGAGCATACATATAGCTATCATAACACTCACACTGTCTGTGTCAGTTCCGAGAACTTCACAGTGTGTAGATTATAATTTCCTCACCAACCAGGGAAGAATAGTAAAAGAAGCCATATACCTCCATGTAGCATTTAAGCAACAGTAAAATGTGTATTCTACAAAATCCATCTTATGAGTGTAAAAATAGTACATTTGGTGGCTGGAGAGACAGCTCAGAGGTGAAGAGCACTGGCTGCTCTTCCAGTGAAGACAAGATAGATTCCCAGTACCTGCATGGTGGCTCACAACCATCTGGAACTCCAGTTTGAGGGGCTCCAACACCTGTTAAGTCCAGTTCCAGGGACTTCAAAGCCCTCTCCTGGCCACTAAGGGCACTGCATGCATGTGGTACCCATACATACATTCACAGCTACACACGCAACAGACATAAAAGCTTCATAAATCTTCAAAGCATGTTTAAATGGTGTACTCAACACACCCCTAACCTGGAAAAAAATATTTGTTCGTGCCCTAGTCACTGCTGATTTTAAGGCTATTTTGGTAGCTTTTCCTAACTGGGCTACATCCCAAGTTCAAGGCTACAGCCCCTGAAGCTGCAGAGGCCTCTGGGCTGGTGCCAGCCCTACAGGCCGGGTCTGAAACCTGCTGCTTCCGCTCTGTCTCTTCTTTGCTCACACATCGGTGACCAGGCCTGCTCCAGAAAGAGCTGTGTGAGATCCAGGACTGGCCGGGCACTGCTCACCTGCAACATTCAGAACAGTGCCAGGTTCAGCAGGAGCTTGGCACATGTGTGGCCCTGGAGCCATTTCTCTTGCTGAGACCCTGAAGTTCCTTCCAAACACTCTGGGCAGCTGGCATGGCAGACCTGGCACTGCTGTGCCATGCTGCTTTTTCCTGCCCCGAATCTCCTTCCTCCCCAAGAACACCTCCTCCACACGCTGTTCCTCTGCCTCTCCCAGTCGGGAGCCCACAGCTCCTTGAGTTACCAAGTGAATTATTCATAACTGGTTTATTGAGGAAGCTCAATTCGATGGGAACATATAGAAGCAAACATAGTCCAAATGGAGTCTGTGTTTCTGTCCCCTCCCAACTCTAAGGTCCTCCTGTTGCTTTTGTCTGTAGAGTGGTCTCTTAGCATGCAATGCCTATTTATGATCAACTTAATGCAACCCAGAATGTGGCTGGGTCTCTGCGGCTCTGGGCCCTGGCAGGGCTAGGGTGTCCAGCTACTGATGCTAGCCTGCGCTTTGCCATCCAAGGCCACATCTGCCCTGAAGTGGGGATCCGTTCAGAGGAAGAGGCCAGCAGCAAGGATTCCTGTCGGGGAGAGAGCGTGGCTTGCCCTGCTGTTTCTATAGCTCAGGACATCCAAGTGTACCTTGGGCTTTCCAGGTCCCTGATACTCTCCCACCCCAGCGCTCTGCCACCTGCTTTCCCATGAGCCCTGCAGTATGGTGGTCCCTAGATTCAAGTGCCTTCCTCAGGGCAGCAGACATTCTAGAAAATGGGAAGTAGAGGGTTAACTAGAAACCAGGAAGAGGCCAAAAACACCCTGTTCCCTTCTCGGGGGGTCCTGGAGAAACATCTGCATCCGTGGGAGAATGGCAAGCATGCAATGGGACACCCCGGGCTGATGCCAGTGCAGTAAGAGAAGAAAAGCCCACTACAGAATATTGCCCTTGTCTTAGTTAGGGTTGCTATGGCTGTGATAGAACACCAGAGCCGAGAAGCAAGCTGGAGGAAAGGGTTTCTTCGACTTTCACTTCCGCATCACTGTGCATCATCAGGGGAAGTCAGGTCAGGAGCTCAGACAAGGCAGGAACCAGGAGGCAGGAGCTGATGCAGAGGCCGTGGATGGGTGCTGTTTACTGGCTTGCTCCGCATGGCTTGTTCAGCCTGTTTTCTTATAGAACCCAGGGCCACCAGCCCTGGCACCATACCTGGGCCCTCCCCATCCATCATTAATTTAAAAAATGCCCTATAGGCCTGCTTACAACCTGATCTTAGAGAGGCATTTTTTTCTTCCCCCCCCCTTTTTTAATTTTTATTGACCTATTTTCCCCCACTTCCTTCCCTTCCTCTCCCCGCCCCTTCTGCCCTCTCCCATGATCCTCACACTTCCAATTTACTCAGGAGATCTTGTCTTTTTCTATTTCCCATGTAGATTAGATCTATGTATGTCTCTCTTAGGGTTCTCTTTGTTGTCTAGGTTCTCTGGGGTTGTGAATTGTAGGCTGGTTTTTCTTTGCTTTATGTCTAAAAGCCACTTATGAGTGAGTATGTATGATGTTTGTCTTTCTGGGTCTGGGTTACCTCACTCAGTACGATGTTTTCTAGAGCCATCCATTTGTAGAGGCATTTCCTTAATTGACATTCCCTCCTCTCAGATGCCTTTAGCTTGTGTCAAGTTCACACAAAACTAGCTAACACAGCCATCATAGAAAACACCACTGTATCAAGAAATGTGAATCTGTGAAAAACCGAGTCAGGTGCAAAAATCACCAGCGTGTTAAGATGTCAGCGTGGCGAACTCTAGCTCAGGTGTGTTTGAGGAGGAGGAGGTGGAGGTGTCCGTGTGGCGGACTCCAGCTCAGATGTTTGAGGCAGTGTCTGTATTAGCTACTTTTCTCTTGCTGTGACAAAACACCACCATCAAAAGCAACTTGCAAAGACGTTGCCTCGGCTTAGAGTTCCAGGGAAGAGGCCATCGTGGACAGGGAGGGAGCAGGCAGCTGGAACAGGAAGCTGAGACATCACCTCTCCATTCATAAGCAGGCAGCAAGGAGAGAAAATCGTAAGGGGGAGAGGCTATGAGCCCTCAAAGCCCACCCCCGCTGACGTTCCCTCCAGCAAGGCTGCACCTCCTAAAGGTCCCATAACCTCCCAAGCAGCTCAATCCACTGGAGTGCAAGTGTTCACATACGTGAGCCACGATGACTATCCTCTCAAGCCACCTCAGTATCATAGACTGCGACCTGAACAACAAGCAGTTGTTTCTCAACATTATGACATGAAGGTGCAGATTTCAACATTTGAATTTGGGGACACACTTACATTCTACTGCAGATGGCAGTAATCAAAAAATAACACCGGACAAGACCAAGATGACCGGGAGGCTCTCCACCTTTCCCAAGAATGCCTGGGCAAAGGAGCTGGTGCTGGTGGTATCCTCTGAGGCCTTGCTATAATTATGCCCATAGTCAGCCCCTACACCAAGTATGCTGCCATGATCAACCAGGCCACACCCTTCAACTACCCAGTGCCTGTGCAAGGTAATGGGAAAGGCCCAATGTGCCCGGCCACTCCCAGGACCCTCAGGGCCCAAGCCTGGAATGGCTGAAGAACCTGTGAATACTCCTGCTGATGGAAGAGCCCCCCCTTCCCTGTTGCTCCCCAATAGAAATGTAAAAACCGACCCCACAAAAATAAAAGATAAATAAAAAATAACACACTGATCTCTACTGAGGAAACTGTTTGGGAAAAGAGGCTCCTGCTGTCCAGGGAATGCTGGCCGCCTCAAACTGGAAAAGCTGCATTCTGCAGAGGGTCTGAGAAACTGCTCCCCACATGCAGTGCTTTACCTCTTCCCTGTGTACTAGCAATGGCCCTTATTAAGCAGATAAGGAGCCGCTGAACCTGAGAACAAGGTCCTGTTGACCAGAGAGAAAGTGTTCCCAGGAAAACTAGCTACTAGGGTTGTTACAGCATGGCTTGTGATAAAAGAAACTGCAAGCAAGTTACATTTGCAAAGGAATGCGAATGTTTAATCAAGTAGGCAGACCAGGGGATGAAATGTTGTTTATTGTTAAGTAATTCCCAAAGACAATGTCCTGTCCTCCCCAAGGCCGGTTCTCCTGGCCTATTAAGTGGGCCAAGAGGCACATGAACAGATGACCCCACCTTGTAAGTAGGCCAGAGTGTGAGGTTTGTGGGCTTCCCCTGAGTGCAAGGCAGACAGCCACTCTGGCACGGGCTGTGACCAGGACAGCCGCCATATCTGCTGTATGATCACAGCTGCCTTGAGCAAGTCAGGCACTGGGGACACTGTTGGCAGAACCTCTGCCCTTGAGATGTACCCATTTGGTGGAAAAGACCCAAGTTCAGTGGAAATATAAAGTATTTGACAGATGAGAGGCTACGGGAGGGGCAACCAGGAAAACCCTAACCAGGTCAGGGGGAGATCTAACAGTAACCTTGAATCTGTGTCAAGGGTTGTTGGGATGAAAAGTAAGGTGGGCTGTTCAGGCCTGAGAGGCAGGAAAGGACCTAGGCTGGCCTCACAACTGGTTAGTGTCAGGCCTGGGTGATGGGCAGGTGTGGGCTGGAGATCGGTAGATTGATACCATTTCCACTCCCTTGGGGACAACGTGGACAGACAACAAGGAGTCAAAACCATCAGAGTCCCCTAGGCCAAGTGGAGGAGCCTAGAGGAGGCTCATGGTCACTGGCATGTTGGCCCAGGTCCCCGCAGTCATGGTTGCCAGCTTTTACTTGGGCCAGAGAGGGATCCTTCTACTGTCTGGTCAAAGGGGATGGTAAGCCCTTGAAACCGAGGACATCTAGGAAGCCACTAAGCACTCTGAACCTGTGTATAGCAGAGGACAGCTAACGGGACAGATCCTGACACGTCGGAGACACAGGCACATGGTGACGTGAGGACTGGGTCTGCTGCGGGCTGGACGAGGGGCCGTCCAGTCTCTGATGACAGGGCTCTGCAGCTGCCCGGCTCCACCAGCAACCCTCAGAGCAATGGCACCCACCCCCAAGCTGTACCTGTCACAGGGTTTTTAAGAGAAGCCTTAGCAACTGAGTGGTAAGAGACAAGAGCATGTGACGTGGGAACCAGATCTCAGTACAAACACAGACATGACATAGGCCAGAACGGGGCAGTACCTGAGGCAGGCCAGCCTCCGTGTGGAGATAGCTGCCCGCTGTGCAGTGTTGGTGTGGAGACACATCTCACAAAACACACCAAATTAATCCCAGAAATGACTGCTTATTAAGAGGTGGGGAAAGACCCGAGCTTCGAAGCACTTAAGAGCCGTCCCAGAGGCTCTACAGAGTAGGTCAGGGCTGCCTGCTCTTAGTCGTTGCTTGCCCAGCGGTGCCTGAAGTACAAGGCCACTCTGCCACTGTGTGACTTCCTCCATCTCAGCAGCACGGAGTGGATTTCCTCAGAGGTTCACAGCGGTGTCCAGAGACTAAGACAAAAGCGGTCTGAGCCCCCCACTGCCTCCTGGAAACCCACCAAGATGGAAACAGGCCATTATTTTGTTTAGAAATATTTTGTTCAGAAAAATTAAGTCTTCATTAAAGTATGATACTCAAGCTTCCATGTCCTCCGTTTCCTTTCATGGCTTAAATGACATTTGAAACTGTGACGTGGCATGTGCTCAGAAAAACAATCCGAGTGCATGGCTGCCACGGGATGGGCTGTGACACGGGCACCCATCATGCCTGTCTGCTCTATAATGGCACCTGTCTTGTATAGGTCATGTTCTAGGTTAGACACCAGGGACACAGCTGACAGAACCACCTCTCCCACAAAGTGTAAGAGCTGCTCGGTGCATAAACACTGAGACAGGGACCCTTCTACCACACCTGGGCCCCAAGGCCTAGTATGTCTATCTGTGTAAAGGATTTCACAAGGTCTCCCAAGACGCTGCTGTGCCTCAGCCATCCCTCCTGCCCTGTGTCCCAGCGTCAATCACAACCACAGCAAAAGCCCAGAAACACATATAGCAGATACGACACACAACAGGTTAGTATCTTTAATTCCATTATGGAGCTCTTACAAACTGGCCAGGCCCATCAGTGGAGCAAAGGACATCAGCAGTCTGCAAAAGAGGAAACGCAATCACTTGGTGTAAAGATGCTTAACGAGCTAGAATCGAAGGATGCAGCTGGAGCATGCTGCTGCTGCTGCTCTCATCCGCCAGTCCTGGCAGAAGACCCTGAATCAGAGACACTTACCCTCGCTGGTGGCAGCGGAATGGACACAGAAATTTCTGGAAACCATTTTGTCGGTTGGTAATAAAAGTCTCAGAGGGCCCCATATTCATTAATCCGACAATCCCACCTTTGAGAGTCTACTCCAAGGGAGTAACTTGGCCCTAGGAGGAAAATCTGACACATCATCAATCTCTGACACAGCACTGTCCCTCTGCCTGAGGGCAGTGTTCCTAGTCACTCAGGATAAGGTTGGTGGCACTTGGGACAGCTGTGTCATATGCACGCGGTGGGGGTCCAGCACCATGGGCGTATAGGTGCAAAGAAAGATGAGGCCAGGGAAGGAAGGAAACACCAAAACACCGAATTTGATCATTTTCTTTCCTCCCTGGTCCCCTATACTTCCTGACGTGTGCTGCCATGGAGAATGAGGAGCCCTGGTCCAGCTGCTGGTGGCACTGAATGGGACTCCTCTCTTCAGTTCTACCCTCTGTGCTAGACTAGCTGTCACCAAGTCCAACGTGAAGTCCTAAAGAGATGTTAAGGGCTAGGACTCCCCAGCCCTGGGAAGCTTTGCCACTGACCCAACCTCCAGCTCTCACTTCCTAACCCAAGCCTCGTGTCCTAACGTCCTAGCAAAGCTCCTGACGGACACCTTCCCACCTTCCGAGCACAGGGTGACAGAAGGGAGTTAGCACGCATGCTACACGGCAGAGCCTCTGCCACCTAATGCCCTGTCCCCAGTGTGCTCCAGCCAAGCCCCAGGCTTGCTCCCTGAGTCACCTTCAGCCCATGGCAGCTTCCCCAGCTGCATTCACTCCCCTGTAGGCTGATGGCATCCAGTAGAGGCACCTGTCTCAGACCAGCCCAAATGTACTATCGTCCGGCATTCACACCTGCCAAGTACTCAGCTGGAGTCCTTCAAAGTCACTAAATGCTTTGGGACATGAAGATAATTCCAAGGTCACATTATGCACCAGGCTGAGAAGTCACCCTTATGGCAGGCCAGGTCCCATTGTCAGTTAGATACTAAATACAGTAAAGTCTGCTTACCAGATGGGTGTCGCAGAGTCTGGGGAGCAGGCGCAGTACTGCCGCAACAGTCAATGCCGAGAGAAAGGCCACTCTTTCATATACCAGCTCCTCTCCCCTTCGCCCTGTTCTCTTCTGAGCTCAAGAAACTACAACCTTAAGATATGTACAAAGCCTCCCCTCCCCCTCTTCCTCGGCTTGATACCCAGTTATCATAGTTTCCTTCTGGAGCCGCATGGGCCTTGCATCTTGTCATTTTGGCTGGGGACTAACCATGTCCCCCCACTAGAGCCACAGTGGGCTCCTCAGCAACAGATCCAAAGTGGTTCATTCAGGTCCAAGGTGGAGGGCAGTGTCAACCGTCTCTCATGTGCTCCAAGCTCCAAGCTACAGGGAGCTATCGAGATGGTTCTAAATACAGGGCAGCACTGCCCCAGTTCCATAAACACAAACACCAAGGAAAAAAGAAAAAACCCGATCACCAAGCCAACGCCACCAGAGCAGCAGAGTGACCCCGGGTGAATCAGCCCAGATGGCAAAGGGAGATAGTGAAGCCACATAGGGAGACAGCCTGCACAGCTCTGGCTCCAGAACCAGCTGAGGACTGAAGCAGAACCTAACACAAACACATCACCCAGTGGTCCAAGGAGCCAGGGCAGGTGACATGCCTCCCATTGGGTCTCTAATCCTGATTGAGAAGGCCACACTTGTGTCCTTCCTCCAGGTGTCTCTTGCCTCCACAGACACCGCCCCACTTTTCTGCTGAAGCTATAGCTTCACCTGGGGATCCCTCTACTGGAAGGTCCTGAGACTCAGCTGTTGGGAACCAGAAAGTACCCTCAATGGAACCCCCGGGGAGTTTTCCGCCTGCTTGAGAAGCACCACGGTGCCAGCAGGCCTCGGCCTTGGCTGCTCAGCAAGGCTGCTGAGCTAACAGAGTTAACAAGAAGCAGGTGGCTGTGGGCTGTGACCCCAGCGAGCATTGAAGAACCCTGGCCTTGCAAGGGTGGCTGCTTTGGAATCAGTCACTTTTCCCAACGACAGAGGAAGTCTCTGAAAGAGGCCATGTTCCAGGTCCCAGTCTCTGGACTCCCAAGAGGGGAGAGTTTTGGGTGGGTGCAGAGGTGGTCTTTTGTGGTCAAGACAAGACCATGCAGAGGAGGGCAGGAGAACCCAGGAGAGGCACCCATCTCCCCCAAGGGGCCAAGTGGGCATGTAAACACAGCTAATTTGGCATTGAAATGTGACAGATGTCACTGTCCAGGGCTCGGCTGAATCTGAGTATGATTTCCAGGTCATCCTTCTGCGAAGAAGCCAATGCTTTGTTCCTCAGAATTGGAATGTGTGCCACATGAGGACCAAAGCTGTTAACCACTCACGACCAATTCTTCAGCAAGACGCCAACACCCCTTACCGAAGGCGCTCGATGGTGTCTCCCAGAGGAACTGGCCCCCAGCCAATCTTTTGTTTTTGGGACAAAGGCTACACATTAGGCCCAGGCACAGAGAAGGTGTATGTTGCATGGGCTCCTAAGACCCCTAGAGATGGTGTGGGTGGCTGAAAGGCAGAGGTGAAAGCCACATGGCACCTGGGTGGAAAAGTCTGCGGCTAGGTAAGGCCCACCATGGAGCCACATGGGCAGGAATGAGCAGACACCTGGGAGTCTCTCAATGGAAATCCAGGCAGCAAATGGGGTTCCCAGGGTTCCCCCTCGGTCTGTCGTAGCTGGCTTGGCAGCCTGATGGAACTGCCCAGGGTCCCAGGCCCCTGATTAACTTGGCAAATGAATGCTAGATTTCCTTGATGCCATCAGAACGCTGGCAGTCAAACAGGTGTGGACGAGTCTCCTGTGGACAGGAGAGGCAGGAGGAATGTCCCACCACAGCAGTGGGGTATGCTGGAATACAGGCTCTCCCAGAAGGGAAAGAATCCCTGGAATGCAGAGTGACTACCTGACAACCTTGCCAAGTGATCAGATGTGGGCAGGTTGGTTCAGGTGTATACATCAGCCACCTACAGGATCAACTTGGCTTCTTACTATTCAGAACTCATCAGCAAGACCAGAGTGACCAGGAAGAGAACTGACCGGTGCATGTAGGAGTACACAGATGCAGAATGTCGGCTAGCAGAGCCCGCAGAGGTGGTCAGCCTAAACGGCTCCTAGGCAGGCGCATGTTCAATGGGCTGTGTTGTGATTACTAGAGAAGCTGGGATTGCAAGCAACAGAAAGGGAAGCATGCACCGAGTTGCAAGTAAAGCTAGCAAAAACACACAGCAGGGTGGATGACCAATGAGGATGGCAGGATGGCCTCCCATAGATCAGGAGTGGCATGAAAGGTGTCTGCAAACAGGACAATGCTACCTTATGGACAATTCTTCTCAGCAACAGTCTAGCTACCTGGGTGGTCATAGGTCCCTAAAGGTTCCGGCTGCGGGTGGGCAAGGCTGGTGCCGGACTGGTTCCGTTGGAGGCTGGATGCACTGGGCAGGGCCCTGTGCCCGTTGTGGCCAGTTGGCGACACAACATCTGCCGCTCCCGCACAGCCCTATTGGATGCAGAAGTCTTCCGGATTTGGGCACGCCTCGAGTGCCTCAGCGGGGATTTGTAGGTTCTGCGCAGCTCGGCCAGAAAGCCCTGGTAGTTGTTTCGCAAAGGGCTGTCCGGCTGCATGTGGGGAATGGCCCACTTCTCCGCCTCCCCAGTCAGTCGGGACACCAGGAAGGCCACTCTCTCGGCTTCACCCGGGAAGCGGGAAGCTTGAAAGATCATGAACCTGTCCATCTGCATCAGGAACCCCGCCAATTGGCCGGGGTCTCCAGAGAAAGGTTCAGGCAGCGAGGTGGGCGGCGTGGTCATGGGTCGGGTTCCATTGGAGGTGATGGCAGAGATAGGCGGAGTGATCTGCAGAGCGCCAGGGATGCGCGCCCGGGTGCGCAACAGTGTAAGCTCCGCCATCACGCTCTCCAGCATGTTGGTGAGGTTGGCCTTCTCAGCTCTCAGCGTGGAGGCCTCGCGTCTCAGTGCAGAATTGGTGAGTCGCAGGGAGGTCAGGGTGTCAGCCACATCATCCATCTGTGCGCTGGCACCAGGGGCAGAGGCTGGGCTTTCGGTTTTGGAGGTCTGAGGTTGGACCATTCTGGCAAAGATCAAGCAACAGAGAGCTGGAGAACCAGAGCAAAAGGCCTTTGGTGCTGAAGCAGGTGCGCCCAGGCAGAATCTGGGAGAGCAAGCCTGGAGACACTGATCCTGTCCTGGATGCAGTTCCTTTCTGCAAGCTTTGCAGGGTCAAGGTGTGGGGCGCTGGCTGGACCTGCCCAGGCCTTGAAGGATGTTCAAGCTGGACCTGCTCAACCCTTGCAGGATTCACAGACTGAACCTAGTCAGGCCTGCAACATGAGCAAGAAGGACCTGCCCAGGCCTTGCGGGATGAGCGGGCTGGGCCTTCCCAGGCCTTGCAGGATGCATAGGCTGGACCTGCCCAGGCCTTACGGGATGCGCAGACCTGCGCTGCCCAGACTTGGCGGGATGCACCTGCCGGAGTTCGGGCTGCGAGTGAAAGCGCTGCCCGCGGGTGCCACGAGACTACCTGCCCGAGAACAAAGGCGGCCGCACCTGAGCTGGGCCGGGCCGGGCAGCGCGTGTACCTGTCGCTCCGCTGCTCCTTCCGCTGCCAAGATGGCCCGCGGGTCGGGGCCGCACCCGGCCTGCGCGTCACGGCGACCGCCGGAACTG
Source organism: Ondatra zibethicus (assembly GCA_004026605.1). NCBI lineage: Eukaryota > Metazoa > Chordata > Mammalia > Rodentia > Cricetidae > Ondatra > Ondatra zibethicus. The sequence continues at coordinate 98,698 of PVIU01000225.1, forward strand.
CTTCCCGGGCGGCGGTGGCTGCGTTTCCCGCGGTGCTGGAATGGCGGGGTCGTGGCACTGCGCGGTCACCGCACAGTCTTTGTGCGGGCGCGGCCAGCGAGACAGCAGCGGGGAACCAGGCAACTGGGTCGGGGCCTGCTGGTTGCCATGGAGACCGCCCGCTCCCGGAGCGCCGGCCGCGCAGCTCTGCCTTCCGGAAGTGACGCAGCCCCGCCTCCCGGGCCATGCGCCTTTCTCAGCAGCCTATCAACGAGGAGCGTGGGTTCTGCTTTTGAGTCTCACTCTTGGAAAGCCTAGGTTTTTTCTGGTTCCTCCCAAGGCAGCATACTGAACCTCTCAGTGGCAGTGTCATTTTTTAAGTTGAATGTAGGTCATGATAGCAAATCTTGACAAAGAAGAAAACTACTTTTTATTTTAATTTTTTGAGCCATTATCCTGTAAGCCCGACTGGTTCGGAACTCAGGAAGTAGCCAGGGATGACCTTGAACCTCTCCTGCCTCCACTGTCCCATTGCTGGATCGCAGAGTTCACCACTACACCAGATTCAGATGAAGCGGGGTCTTATGTTGCTCAGCCTGGCCTTGAACTCATGATGTAGCTGTGCGATTCATAACATTTATGAAGTAGCCACGAAACAATTTAATGGTGAGGGTCACCACAACATGAGGAACTTGATTAAAGGGCCACAGCATTAGGAAAGGTGAGAAGCACTGGGCTAAAGGATTTGAGTGGAGATCCTGGCGTTTTCTAGATTACCCTGGGTTGGTTGTTCCTTCACGGTCAGTTCCACACTGGGGTGTATTGGGAGAGAAAATGCCTTCTGAGAAGCCGTTCCAGGATGCAGTCCAGAAGACATGTGGCAGCAGCCTACTGAAGGTAGGATGCAGGCCTGGGGTGGAAATGTGTTCATTCTGCCTACAGTGTTTGGTCTTGGGGTGGGAGATTTTGGCTGAGGGTACCCACACTTTGAGAGAACACTTGCATTCCACTGTGGCAGACTGTATGTGTTGTGACCACCTAAAACTCCAGAGCATGAAGCAAGAGAGGACAGGAGGAAGTCATCTTTATCCTTACATCATTTCTGTGAGGTCTCCAAAATCAGGTGGAGGCAAGAGCTCCATTAACCTTGACTGAGGACAGTGAGTTCAAAATCAGAAATGGTTCTGGACTGAACTCACCCCTCCCCCCCACAGTGTTTCTGAACACACCTGGGCATCCCCTTGTGAGTGAGCCCCAGTATCACATTGGCACACAGTGGCCCTAGATGCTGTGGGCTACTGAGGGGCCTGCTGTAGTTCCGCTGTGGTTGACAGTATAGGCCTGAGGTTCCCCAGTGCCTTGGAAAGGTGTCATATGGTGCCGAGAATGATCCACAATAGCCCCACTCTTCGGTTCCAAATGAGCAAATTTATTAAGCATGTAGCAAGGAAAAGTAGAACAATTAGCAAGCAGCAGGCAGAAAGCAAAGCATCATCAAGTCAGTGCTCACAGCATCCAGCAGAGGCGGCTGGAGTAGCCTGAGAGCAGGCCAAGGGGACAGCATCCAATGGGGGCTGAGGAAGCCCAGCAGAGTGACTGGGGGAAAAACGCAATTAGCTGGAATTCCCGGTTGCCATCGATGAGCTTCTTGGCTCCCACTCCCACCACAAGCATTTTTGTGCCATGGGATAAACAAAAGTGACTTCTCTTGGGCACAGTTTGCCTTCTAGCTGTCCTCAGGGTGCAGTGATTTTAAGATCTGTAGCTGCAGGCTTTCTTCCTTTCTCCTAGACAGAGGCAGGGGCCAACTTGTCCCTGGAAGGTAGAGATCCTCTGAAATAAACATGTTAGGGTCTGGCAACAAAGGAGCCCCCTCACAGTCGGCTTGCAGTAACCTTAAACAACACGTGACAGTTTGCCAATAAAATGTATATTACAGAAGGCAGAAGGCTCGCCCTAATTTTGGAAGTGTTAGACCGTGATATTTGCTTATACTTTGCCTCATTTCAAAGAGGCAAACAAAAGTTGTCATCCAGAAAAAAATGGAGCAAAATGAAAGTGCAAAAACTGAAGTATGTTTGTTTGTTTTTGAGACTAGTCCATGTAGCCCAGGCTGGCTTTGAATTTCATGCAGAATGCCTTGAACTTCTGGTCCCGCAGCCCCCACCTCCCCAGTGCATACCGGGATTTCTGCAAAGGAGAGCAAACCCAATGCTCATGCATGTTAGGCAAGCACTCTGCCAACTTGGACAAGCACTCTGCCAACTTGGGCAAACACTCTGCCAACTGAGTTCCCGCTCCAACCACCAAAACGAAAAAAAATTTAAAACTCGGAAAAGCAGAGGGAGAGCACTTGGGTTCGGTTCAGGCCCAGATGCTGCTGTGATTCCAGATGTGAAGCACGGTCTCTTCTGTGAGCACGGAAGAAAACACGAGATGATGTCGCTGGGCCCATGGACAAGACCAGCCTCCTTGTGGGCCACAGACACAGCCTCTTGTGTGATAGGGACTCAAGGGTAGGAACAGGGCCAGGCTGTCCTTTGAAGCCAGAGGTGAGAAGAGAAACAAGTCACTTGGAAATAAGGAACTCATCTCGGTCATTTCATGGGGGTGGGGTTGGAGGTGGCAGCATGCGTGAAAGTGTGGACCTTGGGCCACACAGACACCATCTCCTGAACCCACGTCACCTGGATGGATGAACAGAGCATGGGAATTGATTGATTGATTGATTGATTGATTGATTGATTGATTGATTCTGAGACTCAGAATCACCAAGTCAAAATCATGTTCTTCACTACAGACCAGGCCTCAAATGTTAGGTGCTGGGAAGAAGTGGGGAGAGAGGGAGAGAGGGAGGGAGGAAGTAGGGAGGGAGGGAGGGAAAGAGAGAAGCTTTTACCTACAAATAAGAAAACTCAAATCCTGAAACATCTAGAGCTAGCTTGATGGCAACAAAATCAACACTCATAAATGAATTAACTCCAGATGAAATTAAATAGTTGGAACAATAAAGATACTTTAAGCTGAGCATGTGTGGGCGTTTGCTGAGAATAATGAGTGAATATGATTTACAGAGAAAACAGAGATGGTGTGGCAGGTCCTTCTGTCTATGTGTTGCTTTTATTGGTTAATGAATAAATGTTATTCATTGGTTAATGAATAAAGAACTGCTTTGAGCCTATGCCAGGGAAGAACAGAACTAGGCGGGGAAAGCTAGGCTGTATACTGGGAGAAAGAAGGGTGGAGTCAGAGAGAAGCCATGGAGCCGCCAGAGACAAATGCTGGGAACTTTACCCGGTAAACCACAGCCACGTGGCGATATACAGATTAATAGAAATAGGTTAAATTAATATAAGAGTTAGCCAATAAGAAGCTACAGCTAATGGGCCAAGCAATGATTTAATTAATGCAGTTTCTGTGTGCTTATTTCGGATCTAAGCTAACCTGGTGGCTGGGGACAAACAAGCGGCCTCCCTCCAACACAGAGAGGCATAGGCCATCAAGATCAGGCAGCTGTGAAAAAGGCACCGCCCATCCTGACAGCCCCAGTCCATGCCCAATACTCACATAGTAGAAGTTCTAGTTCATTATGTGCTGTGATAAAACACTATGATCAAAAGCAACCTGGGGTCAGGGGAGGTCTGTTGGCTTATACCTCCAGGTTACAGTCTGTCACTGAGGAGGTCATGGCAGGAACTTGAAGCAGAAATCATGGCTGAATGATGCTTGTCGGCTTATTCCAAGGCTCATGCTTAGCTAGCTTTCTTATATGCTCAGGACCACATGCCTGGGGAATGGTGCCGCCCACAGTGGGCTGAGCCCTTCCGGATTAATTGGTAATGGAAACAACCCCCCCACACACACAGTCATGACCATAAGCCAACCTGATCTGGGCAATTCCTCAATGGAGGCTTTCCTTTCAGAGGTGTCTAGGTTGTGTCAAGTTGACAATTGAAGCTAACTAACGTATATGTACAGAAGTTTGCAAGCAAGCATCATCCCCAAAAGGAGGGAGTGGACACACATACCAGTCTACAATGAATAGATAACAAAGTCTATCATCTGCAGGAGAGGAATGCTGGTTTGTGGTATGTCGGGGTCCGAAGCCCCAACATAAGAACTACAAGCCAGTCAGCTTGTCTAATAACCAATTGTATCAGCACATATTCACACAGTACACAGAGGGATTATTCCACAGCATTTAGAGCTCTAGAGGATTAGATTCCATAGCGATGGGGACAGCATGGCAGCAGGTGGCAGGCATGGCAACTGGAGAAGAAGCTGAAGGTTCATATCTTAAACAGAAAGCAAGAAGCAGAGAGAAAAAAACTGGAAGTGGCAGGAGGCTTTGAAACCTTAAATCCCACCCCAGGGACACACTTCCTGCAGCAAGGCCACACCTCCCAAGCCTACACAAACAGGACCACCAAATGGTCAAATGCCACAGACGATGGGAGACACCTCATTCACACCACCACAGAGAGACAGTCTCTTCAGCGGCATCGATGCTGATAAGTTGCTGTAAATAACTCTTTACCCATGCTCCTGTCAGTGATCCCAAATGAAACTCATTGATTGGTTCACCAAAAGAAAAAAGAGCAACTGAAAAATATCAAAGTAAATTGGGTTAGTATACACTGAACACACAGGGAAACAATAAAGAGCTAAGTATTATTGATAATCAGTCAAAAAAAAACACCTGATATAAATCAAATGGCATGTGTGTAGAACATTTGATATAAATCAAATGGCATGTGTGGAGAACACCTGATATGAATCAAATGACATGTGTAGAACATTTGATATAAATCAAATGACATGTGTGTAGAACATTTGTGCAAAATCCAACCATGAAAATGGAAGCAAGCGAAAAAGAATTAAAGGAAGAGATGAACGGTCATGCCATTCCCAGCTGTGCTCTCTGCTTCCTGCTTGCTGTTCAAGACGTGAGCCCTGGGAAGCCACAGTCTGGTTAAGGCGTCCATTCCTCCCAGTCAGCAGGAGGCTGGCCGCAGTCTTTGGAGTTCGGCTGAGATTCTGTAGAGAGAGAAGCTCTTTCTAAAGTATATAAAGAGAACAAAAGAACAGGAGAGCTGAAGCTGTGTGAAAAAAGATAAAACGGGTCATTATGGTCCATCCTATTTCAAGCCTCATACAGCTGCACCAGTCGAGACCATGTAATGCAAGTGGAGGCGGACACTCAGAGGTTAGCAGGACAGAACAGAGGGCCAGGAATAGACCCACACACATATGCCCAACTGCTTCTTTAAAAAGTTTTCACATTATCTGCGTGTGGCGGTGGGGTGTGGAGGTCAGAGGACAGCCTGTGGGAGGCAGTTATCTGGCTCCTCCATGCGGATTACAGAGATCAAACTCGGGGTGTTAGGGGTGGCTGAAATGGTGAAGCCACCTCACTGACCCAGCAGTGATTTTTACTTTTTCACCAACTTGTAAAAAAAAAAAAAAAAAAAAAGCAGTTTAGCAGAAGGTAATCGTCTCAATACACAATGCTGGAACAGCTGGGCATCATAGATTAAAAAAAAGAACAACCTTGATCTAAGTTCCCATCTCAAAAAAAAAAAAAAACTCAATCTGAGTCACAGACCTAAATTTAACTCTATAAAATTATGTACACAGAACAAACTATATGTGGGACGAATCCTTAGGATATGCAACTAGACAATCCTTATAGTTGACACCAAAAACACAATCTATGAGAGGAGAAATGAGACATTTGACCCGTCACAATTGGAAAATTCTGCTTTGAGAGAGGACATGCTGGTGAACAGCATGATCCCAACACTTAGCTGATAGAGGCAGGGGGATCTCTTAGTGTGTGGAACTAATCTGGTCTACACAGAGAGTTCCACCAGCCAGGGCTCCAGAGTGAGACTCCATCTCAGAAATAAATAAATTGAATGAATGAATGAATGAATGAATGAATGAAAATATTAAAAATGGTAGTGCGGATGAAAAGGCAGGCTATAGACTAAAGGACATATTTGCAGACCACATGCCCTGTGTGTAACGTGTTTCTGCAACACACAAAGAGTGGTGGAACTCAAGAGCAATCCAATAAAGCAGGTAAGAGATGTGAGCAGGTATTTCAGCAGAGAGTCAATGCAAATGACAGGTGGCACACACATGACGCCAGCCAGCCCGACGGGTCAATGCAAATGACAGATAGCACACACATGAAGCCAGTCAAGATGACAGCTGCTCAAGAAACAAAAGCTAACGCCATAGTGAGAGTCCGTCGCATGTATATACATGGCTAAAATTGAAACAAGATAAACCAAAAACCCAACTAATCCCAACTGTTGGGATTAGAAATGTAGAGAAATTGGGGAGATAGTTGGGGAGCATGTGAGCTACTCTAAAAACAGTAGGGCAACTTCTTTATGAGGAAAGCATGCAACTTGGCAGCTGTAGGCTTGGATCTTTAGGCCTTCACCCCAGGAATATAAAAACATGTTTACACACACACATACGGGCACAGGTCTGGATTAGTGGCTCAGCAGTTAAGAGTGACATTGCTCTTGCAGAGGACCCAGGTTTTGTTCCCACCACCCCAGTTGGGCACTGCACAACCACTGGTAACTGCCATTCCAGGGCACCTGGCGGGCGCCCTCTTCTGGCCTCCACATACCCTGCACTTATGTGCACATACTCCCACACAAAAATACACATAATTAAAAATGAAATATTTCCAACAATTTCATTTCTAATAACCAAAATCTTGAAGTTTTTTTTAAGCCCTTCAAAAGAATGGTTAGAGGACTATGAACTGTCCTTGCTATGGAATTCAACTCTGTAGTGAAAAGGGACAGACTATTAATACAGACAGAAGCCTGAACAGATCAAAAGGGTATGACACAAAGTGACAATAGTCAGTTCCAAGAGATAGAATTCCTCTTAGGCCATGTTCTCCATATGATAAAGCTATAGAAAATATGAATAAGTCAGTGTTTCCAAGGAGTGGGGAGAAATTTGAGTGGAAAGTGCATTATTTAACAATAGTGTGTGTGTGTGTGTGTGTGTGTGTGTGTGTGTGTGTGTGTGTGTGTGTGTATAAGCAAAGAGTGGTTGGTTACCACCATAACAGTAATATGCCACTATTGCACTAATGATAACATTTTGCCTGGCAGGTTAATATTGTTCCAAACCCATTGTCACATAGATGATCCTGTTAAAACTCAATGGGTATTTTTAAAAGACATCAATTTAGTAAAGGAACTTGTATAAAGATTGAGGGGTGAGATGTGAATGGGAATAAATTAGAGAGGATGGGGCTACAGTAATCAAAATACTATTTATACATATACGAAACTGTCAAAGATCAAACCCAGCGAAATAAAAAGAGCTGAAACCAAAGCAAAACAACAACCAAAAAAAAATGAGTTTAAGAATGAAAATGTGATCATTGTTACAAAGACTAAATACATGAGACAAAGTTTAGAGTAGACATTGCCAAAAAGACGTGAATTAGAAGAAAGTACTGGAGGAGCACTGAGGTAGAACCTGAGCAGAAGAGAGCACAGAGGAGGCAGAAAGCAGGCAAGAGAAATGGCAGCAACCCAAACATGGACATGTATTTCCCCAGGCTGTATTAACTAGCTAATGCTGCAGGAAAAAAGTACCTTGTTTGTTATTTTGAAGGTTCTGCTTTGTTGTTTTTGATCAGACTCTGGATCTCATGCATGCTAGGCAAGGCCTCTTCCACTGAGATATATCCACAACCCAAGTATCTACTTTAGGGCTATTTTGAAGGTGAAATCAATGGGAAGGTGTGGTAGTTTGAAGGAGAATGGGCCCTATAGGCTCATATATTTGAATTCTTGGTCCTCACCTGGTGGAACTGTTTGGGAAGGATTCAGAGGTGTGGCCTTGTTGGAAAATGTGTGTCACTGGAAGTAGGCTCTGAGATTTCAAAAGCCCTCACCATTTCCAAGTTTCTCTGTCTCTTGCCTTTCTCTGCCTCTCTCTGCCTCCTACTTTCAGGTAAGGATATAAGCTATCAGCTACAACTCCAGCACCATGCCTGCTTACCTGCAGCCATGCTCCCCACCATAATGCTTGTGGTGATCTGAATGAGAATCCCTTGCCCATAAAGACTCATATATTTGAATGTTTGGTTCCCAGTTGGTGGAACTATTTAGGAAGGTTTAGGAGGTGTGGCCTTGTTGGAGGATGTGTGATGGTGGGCTTTGAGATTTCAAAAGACCACACCAGGCCCAGTCTCTCTGTTTCTCTCTCTCTCTCCCTCCCTCCCTTCTTCACTCTATCCCTCCCTCCCTCCCTCCCTCCCTCCCTCCCTCCTGCTTGTGGATCAGCTATAAGCTCTCAGCTATCTCTCCAGCACCATGCCTTCCTGCCTGCTGCCATGCTCCCTGCCATGACTGAAATGAACTAGCCTTCTTAAAGTCCAAATGACCTCCCAATGAAATGCATTCTTTTATTAGTTTTCTCAGTCATGGTATCCCTTCATATCAATAGAAAATCAACTAAGACAGATGGCTATGAAGTGTTAAAGGGGAGCAGGGACTTGAGACTGCCCCAGACTCTGTAAAGAAGACCACATGGGCCTCAAGGGGAGGGATGTCATAGGCTGCTGATCACGAGAGGCTGTCCATTCTCCATTGCTGTAACAGAACAGCTGAGACTAGACAATTCACAAAGAAAAGCAGTTTGCTTCTGCTCCCATGTAGAGGGTTCACAGATAAGCACTAGGGAAACCAGTAATGTTAGACGTGTAGACTTGTCTCCTCAATGGAAGGATGGATACCTGGTTTCCACTCAGACAGCTGGGGGTGGATGTAGTTAATAACCTGGTGATCTGTGCTATCTGTAGAGTCAGGCCTCACCTGGATTCCCCCAGACTATTATGTTTATCTCAGACCCTTCCTCCCTAGACCTTTATCTTTAACTTTGCTTCTCAGTCAATAGATCCCATGTACTTTACAGCCTGGTGACGCCTATGCTATCTGTATGACCTAGACCACACCAGATCCTAGGCCCTTAAGCTATAGAACCTATCATTATGGAAAAGGTCACATGGACTTTGCAAAAGAGTTTTGATGTAGTCACGCCTTCGCTTTATTGTGCATGGGGGATTGAGATCATTGTCACCAGGAAACTTTTTGCTAAAGTTTTACTGTACTGATATATGTCTAAAATAAGCTGCTTAGTGTCAGGCTCATGAGGTTTGAACCAATGCCGGCTTATTAAATTGTCTTGAATGGATTTCCTTCTTGCCTCACGCAGGTTGTTCCTCTGCCAGCTCTGGTGATTTCAGGAACCCCCACACTCACAGTTGTGAAACCTGGACTGCCTACTAGCCTGGTGCTGGCAACAGTGTGCATGCTGATTCAGTTCACAGAAGAGCATGGACAAGCAAGCAGGTGTGTGCAGCAGAGGCAAGCCCTGGGGAGCAGGAACACTTTATGAAAACCTACCCTTGAGGGAGCCACAAGAACCATAATTCATGCAAGAGAGAAGAATGAGTCCATTCATAAAGGTGCCGCCCTCGAGACTATATCACCTCCAACTATACCTCACCATGGAGAACCACTTCTCAACGTGAATTCTGATGAAAAACCAACTGTTCAAACCATAGATGAGCCTTTTTAGATGTGTCCCAGTAGAGTGTTGGTGGTAAGATTTGATTTGGGAACCCTGGGGAACAGTCCCTTGGGGAGCCATGAACAAGTATTGTTATACTGAAAGCCCAGGTGTGCCACCTAACTATCAGGAAAGCGGTGTCAACAGGAAGAGAAGAGGGCTAAGGGCTGGACAGGCCACAGTTCAGATGTCTACAGCCGGGGCGGGGGGAGGGCAGCAAAGCAAATTGGGAGAGAAAAGCAGGCAGCTGAGGGCCTCAGACCAGAGTGTCATTCGGGAAGAAGGGCTGTGGCCTGCTGTGGGACGCGGAGCTTCATGCCCAACCACTTTGGGAGTGAGCCACTGCCAGCGAGAATGTGAAACAGAAGTGTCTGTTTCTTTCCAGTTGCTGAGATGGACACCCCGGCACAAGCAGCTTAAGGGGAGAAAAGGATTGTTAACTCGTGGTTCCAGAAAGGTTACATCAGGGAAGGCAAGGTGATCATAGTGTGAGGCTAGCCCAGCAGCAATCCAGAAACATGGGGCTATCCCAGGAACAATCCAGGAGATACAGCAAACAGGAAGTGGAGTCAGGCTATAGCACCTCAAAGCCTACCCCCACTCAAGTTCTTCCTCCAGCAAAGTGCTGTCTCCTGGATATGCCACAACCTCCCCAGACAGCACCACCAACTGGGGACCAAGTGCTCAAGCCCATGAGCCTGTGGGGTCATCTCTCATTCAAATCACCAAGGTGTGCTTCCTAAAATATCACCGATTGCCCAGCACAGTAGTCTGTCGCTCCTGGTCCTCTGGTCTTCACTATGGAACTATGGTTTTCCTCTGAGACAGAATTGCCAGGAGTTCCCTCAGAGCTGTGTCTCATGATGATGAGTTATGTTTGTTAATGTCCTCATGACTCTTTTTGGTAGACCATATTTTAAGGAAGGACCCTATGGCTATAGGGACTGAGGACCTAGATGGGTTCAGGGAGGACTCCCTAAACAGAGAATGAGCTCAATTCTATGTTTTTTCTTTGCTTGTGTTTGTATTGCAATTTGTAAGTATTCAAGCCCACTATGGTGGAACATACCTCTCACCCCAGCACTCAGGAGGCAAAAGTGGGACAGACATCAGTTGGAGGCCAGCCTGGGCTATGTAAAAAGACTCTGTCTCAAAAACAAGCTAGAACCACCAGGCTGACTCAGTGGTCAAAGGTCCCTGGTGCAAAAGACTGACAACCTGAGTCAATCCCAAGATCTGCATGGGGGAACCAGAGAGTAGATCCCTCAACTTGTCATCCGACCTTCACATGTGTACCATGACATAAGTACATGTGTGTGCACACGTGCACGCACACACACACACACACACACACACACACACAAATAAATAAGTAGGGGCTAGAGACGGTTCAGCAGTTAAAAGCACTTGTTCATGCAGAGGACCTTGGTTCAGCTCCCAGCACCCACGTGGCAGCTTACAATTGTCCTGAGATAATCTTTTTGTTCACTGTAAAGATGTGTCTCTGCCTAAGGAAGCTTATGACTTGTTTAATAAAGAAATAAATGGCCAATAGCTAGAAAGGAGAGAATAAGTGGGATTTCCAGGGAGAGAGAGGAACTCTGGGAAGAAGAGAGGCAGAGAGGCACCAGCAAGATGTGCAACAGGTTGGACATGTGGAATGGAAAGAGGTAAAAGCCACATGGTAAAACGTAGATTAATAGAAACAGGTTCATTTGAGTTATGAGCTAGTTGGAAACAAGCCTAAGCTAAAGGCCAAGTTTTCATAATTAATAATAAGTCTCCAAGTAATTATTGGGGAGCCGTCAGTCCCAAAAGAAAGTCCAACAAGAAAGCTTGTTACACACAACTGCCTGTCATTCTACTCCCAAGGGGATTTGATGTCTCTCCTGACCTCCATGAGCACTGCATGCATGTGGTTCATACACACACATGTAGGCAAAACACTCATACACATAAAGCAAAGATGAATCTTATTTAAACCCTTAAATAAATAATGTACAAAAAAGACAAAAAGAAGGATGTGAGTATCCAGCTCTATATATCTCTAAGCTCAGTCATTTTACCTCTCTTTGGGGAAATTTTGATCAATAAATACTTTTATAAGCTAAAAGTTATCCCCCACCCTCAGAAAAAAGGCTAATTATTCTTTTGAATTTTTTGTCAAATTTTGATACTACAAAATAATTTCCTTCCATTTCAGCACAAAATACACATTTTCCCAATTGAAACCAGGAACCTCCTCAAAAGATCCTTCCTATGTGTTGACACATTCCAAGCACAATGGTGGATTTAATGGTCAGGTCTTCCACACCACTGGGATGCTCAGCATTTAATATCTCCATCTCCTCCTCCTCCTTTGTGGAGCTGGATTCCAGTGTTTCTCTATTGGCAAGAACTGCTTCCAATAATTACAGCGGGCTGAGGCTTCAAAGCCCGAAATCCTTGGCAGTCACCTATTGAATGCTTCAGTGAAAGAGTTCCAGCAAATTGGAACATGAAGCAACACCAGTTTAGTGGACTTCTTTATATATAAAGTACAGTCCCACGCTAGGACATCAGACTGAAGTTCAAAGCATGTCTTTTGCTTTAGAGAAGCTTTTCAGTTTCAGGAGGTCCCATTTATTAATTGTTTCTCTCAGTGTCTGTGCTACTGGGGTTATATTTAGGAAGTGGTTCTCTGTGCCAATGCATTCAAGTGTTCTTTCCACTTTCTCTTCAACAAGGTTCAGTGTGGTTGGTTTTATGTCGAGGTCTTTGATCCATTTGGACTTGAGTTTTGTGCATGGCAATAGATATGGATCTATTTTCATTCTTCTACATGTTGATATCAAGTTATGCCAGCACCATTTGTTGAATATGCTTTCTTTTTTCCATTTTATATTTTTAGCTTCTTCGTCAAAAATCAGGTGTTTGTAGGTGTGTGGATTAATATCCGGGTCTTCGATTCAGTTCCATTGGTCCTCCTGTCTGTTTTTATGCCAATACCAGGCTGTTTTCAGTACTGTAGCTCTGTAGTAGAGTTTGAAGTCAGGGATTGTAATACCTCCAGAAGTTCTTTTATTGTATAAGACTGTTTTGGCTATCCTGGGTTTTTTGCTTTTTCATATGAAGTTGAATACCGTTCTTTCAATGTCTGTGAAGAATTTTGCTGGGATTTTGATGGGCATTGCACTGAATCTATTGATTGCTTTAGGTAAGATTGCCATTTTTACTATGTTAATTCTATCTACGCAAGAGCATGGGAGATCTTTCCACTTTCTGGTGTCTTCTTCAATTTTTTTTCTTCAAAGATTTAAAGTTCTTGTCATTCAGGTCTTCCACTTGTTTGGTTAGAGTTACTCTGAGATATTTTATTCTATTTGTGGCTATTGTGAAGGGTGATGTTTCTCTGATTTCTTTCTTACCCCATTTATCATCTGTGTAAAGGTGGGATAATGATTTTTTTTTAGTTAATCTTGTATCCTGCTACATTACTGAAGCTGTTTATGAGTTGTAGAAGCTTCTTGGTAGAATTTTTGGGGTTGCTTATGTAAGCTATCATATCATCAGCAAACAGTTAAGAGATTGACTTCTTTTCCAATTTGTATCCCCTTGATCTCCCTTTGGTGTCTTATTGCTCTAGCTAGGACCTCAAAAACTATATTGAATAGATATGGAGAGAGTGGACAGCCTTGTCTTGTTCCTGATTTCAGTGGGATCACTGTGAGTTTCTCTTCATTTAGTTTGATGTTGGCTATTGGCTTGCTGTATACTGCCTTTATTATGTTTAGATATGTTCCTTGTATCCCTGCTCTCTCCAAGACTTTTATCATGAAGGGATGTTGTATTTTGTTGAAAGCTTTTCTGGCTCTAATGAAATGATCATGTGTTTTTTATTTTTTTCAATTTGTTTATATGGTGGATTACACTGACAGATTTTTGTATGTTGAATCATCCCTGCATCTCTGGGATGAAGCCGAGTTGATCATGGTGGACAATGGTTCTGATGTGTTCTTGAATTCAATTTGCTAATATTTTATTGAATATTTTTGTGTCAATGTTCATGAGTGAGATTGGTCTATAATTCTCTTTATTAGTAATGTCTTTATGTGGTTTGGGTAGCTGGGTAATTATAGCCTCATAAAAAGAGTTTGGCAATGTTCCTTCTTTTTCTATTGTTTGGAACAATTTGAGGAGTATTGGTATTAGTTCTTCTTTAAAAGTCTTGTAGAATTCTGAGCTGAAACCATCTGGTCCTGTTATTTTTTGGTTGGGAGACTTTTGATGACTGTTTCTATTTCTTTAACAGTTATAGGTTTATTTAATTTGCTTATCTGATCTTGATTTAATTTTGGTAAGTAATATTTATCCAGAAAGTTGTTCATTTCCTTTAAGTTTTCCAATTTTGTGGAGTACAGCTTTTTGAAATATGACCTGATGATTCTCTGTATTTCCTCCATGTCTGTTGTTATGTCCCCCTTTTCATTTCTGATTTTGTTAATTTGAATATTCTCTCTCTGCCTTTTGGTTAGTTTGTATAAAGGTTTGTCTATTTTGTTGATTTTCTCAAAGAACCAACTCTTTGTCTCATTGATTCTTTGTATTGTTTTCTTTGTTTCTATTTTGTTGATTTCAGCTCTCAATTTGATTATTTCCTTCCATTTTGTTCTCTTGGGTGAGTTTGCTTCTTTTTGTTCTAAAGTTTTCAAATGTTCTGTTAATTCACTAGTGTGGGATTTTTCCAGCTTCTTTATGTAGGCATTTAGTGCTATGAACTTGCCTCTTAACACTGCTTTCATTGTGTCCCATAAATTTGGGTATGTTGTGTGGTCATTTTCATTGAATTTTAGGAAGTCTTTAATTTCTCCCCTTATTTCTTCCTTTACCCATTGATACTTCAGGTGAGCATTGTTTAATTTCTATGTGTTTGTGGGCTTTCTGGAATTAGTGTTGCTGTTGAATTTCTAATTTTAAGCCATGGTGATCCGATAAGATACATGGGGTTATTCCAACTTTTTTGGTATATGTTGAGGTTTGTTTTGTTACCAAGTATGTGGTCAATTTTTGAGAAGGTTCCATGAGGTGCTGAGAAGAAGGTATATTCTTTTATGTTTGGATGGAATGTTCTATGGATATCTCTTAAGTTCATTTGAGTCATAACAACTGTTAGTTCCCTTATTTTCTGTTCATTTTTTGTCTGACTGACCTGTCCAGTGGTGAGAGTGGAGTGTTGAAATCTCCCACTATTAGTGTGTGTGGTTTAATGTATGATTTAAGCTTTAGACGTGTTTCTTTTATGTATGAGGGTGCCCTTATATTCAGAGCATAGATGTTCAGTATTGAGATTTCCTCTTGATGGGCTTTTCCTGTGACTAATATGAAATGTCCTTTTTTGTCTCTTTTGATTGATTTTAATTTGAAGTCTATTTTGTTAGATATTAGGATAGCTACACCAGCTTTTTTAGGATTGGAAAATTTTTTCCCACCCCATTACTCTGAGGCAATGTCTGTCTTTGAGGTTGAGGTGTGTGTGTTTCCTGTATGCAGCAGAAAGATAGATTCTGTTTCATATCCCATCTGTTAGTTTGTGTCTTCTTATAGGTGAGTTGAGTGCATTTATATTAAGGCATATTAATGACCAGTGATTACTCTCTGGTTAATTTAGTTTTTATTGTTGGTAATGTTATGTTGTGTGTGTTTCCCTTCTTTGGAATTTGCTGCTATGAGAACATTAATTGTCTATGTTTTTGTTGATGTAGCCAATTACTTGGGTTGGAGTTCCCCTTCTAGTACTTTGTGTGGGGCTGGGTGTGTGGTTAGGTATTAGTTAAATCTGGTTTTGTCATGGAATATCTTGTTTTGTCCTTCTATGGTGATTGAAAGTTTTGCTGGGTATAGTAGTCTGGGCTGGCATCCGTGGTCTCTTAATGTCTGCATAATGCTTGACCAGGACCTTGTGGCTTTCATTGTCTCCATTGAGAAGTCAGGTGTAATTCTGATAGGTCTGCCTTTATATGTTACTTGGTCTTTTTCCTTCTCAGCTATTAATATTCTTTCTTTATTATGTATGTTTAGTATTTGGATTATTAGGTGGCGAGGGGACTTTTTTCTTTTTTTGATCCAGTCTATTTGGTGTTCTGTAAGCTTCTTGTATCTTCATAGGCATATCTTTCTTTAGGTTTTCTTCTATGACTTTGTTAAATATATTTTCTGTGCTTTTGAGTTGAACTTCTCCTTCTTCTATCCCTGTTTGGCCTTTTCATGATGTCCCATATTTCCTGGGTATTTTGTGTTAAGCTTTTGTTAGATTTAATGTTTTCTTTGACTGATGAGTCTGTTTCCTCTATTGTATCTTCAGTGCTTGAGATTCTCTCTTCATCTCTTGTATTTTGCTGTTTATGCTTGTATTTGTGGTTCCTGATCATTTTCTCATGACTTCTGTTTCTATAATTCCTTCAGCTTGTGTTTTTTTTTTATTGTTTCTATTTCAGTTTTCAAGTCTTAAATAGTTTCTTTCATCTGTTTGATTGCTTTTTCTTGGTTTTCTTTAAGGGATTTGTTGATCTCTTCCAATTTTTTTGTTTGTCTTTTTCTCCATTTCTTTGAGGGAATTTTTTCATATCCTCTTTAAGGGCCTCAAACAGTCTCCTAAAGTTATTTTTCAAGTCATTTTCTTCTGCTTCATCTATATTTGGTTGTTCAAGTCTTGCTGTTGTAGGGTCACTAGTTTTTATTGGTGTCATGTTGTTATTTGTGGTGTTGTATGTGTTCTTACTTTGTCTACCCATCTTTTCCTCTGATTGGTATATTTGGTGCTATCTGTGACTCTGGTGATCAATTTTCCAGGTACCAGTAGATCCAAGGCTCAGATGGTTGCTCCTCAAGATGCGGTCAGTGCCATGGTTCCAGTCACCCCATTGGTTACTCCTTGTTCCTGGAGGTTGTTTGGTGCTCCTGGGATTTGCTCTGCTCCTGTGGAGTTCGCTGTCTCAGGCCTGCTCTGGCCTAGGTCACTGGCTCAGTTCTGTTTCTTGTCTAGATCCATTTCTGCAGAGATCCCTGGCTTGGGATTGATTCCACAAAGATCTCTGGCTCTCATCTACTCCCTCGGAGGTCCCAGACTCACTCCTGGACCCTCAGAGATCCTGGCTCAGGTCTACTTTCTTGGAGGTCCTAGACTCACGCCTGGACCCTCAGAGGTCTCTGGTTCCAGCCAACTCCCTCAGCGGCTGCTCCCCTGTACCTGCTCCTGTGGAGATTCATTGTCTCAGGCCTGCTCTGACTTAGGTCGCTGGCTCAGTCTTGTTTCTGTAACTGTCCCTGGCCTGAATCAGTTCCTGCTCCTGTGGAGTTCGTTGTCTCAGGCCTGCTCCTGTAGAGTTTGCTGTCTCCACCCTTATTTGTATTTTATATGTATGTCTGCAAATATGTCTCAAATCTCAAGAGGGCTTTAAAAAGAAATAGTGTGTACAGATAGGGAGAACTGGAGGGGAGACAGGGTTGGGGATGGTGAGTACCTGTGACTTTTACCAGGAGCTCTGTTGGGTGAGAGAGGGAAGAAGTAACTGGAAGGGTACCTGAGGTCAGGTGAGCGACCGCCCAATTCTAATGTCAAGTGGTGCTCATGGGGTTTGGAGGCTTGGAAATTCCATACTTCATACATTTGGATCAGAAATGTTCAACCTGTTCTCTCTCTCTCTAGTTTCTTTGAAACTGACTGGATTTCCTAATTCTAAGGGTCTGTCACTAATTCTGGAGATTTTTCAGTGCTCTGGTCTATCATCTAGCACCGTCAGCCTCACCAGTATATTCCTTGTTGTTTTGTCCCAATTCTCTGCATTTTCAATAGTTTTTTCAATGTGTTTTCTAGTTAACAGTTTCCTCTCTTGTGTTAGAAGAATTGAAGAAAAAAAAGATGTGACATGTATTCTCATCATTTATATAAAAAAAAATCTAAGATAAATATGTGACGGACTTTTTTGTTTATTGGTTTTTCAAGACAGGGTTTCTCTGTGTAACAGCCCTGGCTGTCCTGTAATTCATTTGATAGACCAGGCTGGCCTCGAACTCACAGAGATCCACCTGCCTCTGCCTCCCGAGTGCTGGGATTAAAGGTGTGTGCCACCGTCACCTAGAATTTTTAAAATTAATGATAAATAACAAAATTTTTAAAGCTTCTGTGAAAACACGCAGGAGAATTTCCCATAGGGTTAGGAATTCCTCTTAAGATACCAAACCCAAAGTATGTGGAAGGCTTGAGAAGCTCAGTTAATCAAAACATATAACACACACGTGTGCACGCATACACACACACACCTTTTTTTCTCCCATGGCATCTACATCGTCCTTGATATCAGGCCTTGGCCATACTGCGGCTGCATAAGCATAGTTAAGCTGAACCATACAGCATTCTGTGGCTGCTTTCCCTTCCTGTGCCTTTCATTATTTTTAATTCACTATTGTCTTACTTGTGTTTGCTTAGTTTTCTAATACATGTTGATGATTTAACCTCTCAATGTGTACACACACACCCGCTCTGTCACTAGCATCTTGGTGGCAAGTGTGATGGCCCTCCATATCCTGTGGTCACCTTTACCAACCCTTGCTCAGGATCCCTCATTTCTCCTCAGAGTCCCACCCTGCTTGCTTTCCCTCAGCCTCCCTTTGCTTGATCATGTTGTTTGCTTGTATAACCCTTTCAGTAGCTTTCTCAGAATAGGCAAAGAGTTCGAATCTTTTGTTTTCTTTCTTTTATATTTAGTACCTGACCACACCTTGGATGCCTTGGGACCCACATTAGCTCTCCCTCAGTATTCTGAAGACTTTACTCTGTTCTCAGGTAACTAACAATGCCTCTGGTAGACTTGCGTTGCTCTGTTGTTCTGAAATTCCAAATTATGCTGTTTGTGCTGGAAGTTTAATGAGGCTTTCAATCCAGAAACTCTAAATTCTTCATTTTGGATGTCATGGATGACTTCCTTCTCTGGCTTTCTTTCCCTTTCTAGATAGACAATGTCACAATGGGGATGAGTTAGGTCACTTTGTCCCCACTGATGAATCTAAACTTGTTAACCAAACTTTCAAATGTCTCTCTCAGAGTTCAAGGCTTCTCTGAACCTCACACCATCCCAACCTCCCCTCAGCTGGCTCACATCCCTCTGAGGACGCTGGTGTGTCTCTCTAATCCAGTTGCTACTTCTTCAGGCTGACCCAGGCAGGCTCTTTCTTACTGCGCTTGCTCTTTTGTGTACAAGGAACCTCTTTCTGCCTCTGCTGGAGAAGCTTGCCCACGTTCAAGCCCATCTGTGGCAATCCTTTAAAGTCAAGTCCCCTTCTTACTAAAACCAAACGCTTCCTTTGCCAACAGAAACCTCAGTGTGTGGGAGGGAGCACCCATGCTGGGCGGAGAGGCTTAGCTGCCTCTTTAGCAGGTGTCCTTTGTCCCATCCCCCCTTCCTGAGACACCAGCTGCTCTGCTTTTTGAAGATTCCCTGGGGGCAGGTCTGCAAGCAGCCGGCTTTCGTCCTGCTTCTGGAGTCCCGCTTGCTTCTGTTGTCAAGCTATCTTTGTCTTTCTTGATTGCATCTTGTAAAATTTCCTGACTGCCACAGCAGCGGTTTAGAAGGAAGAGGGAGAAGTAGTGTGTGCCTAATATACCCTTTTCTCTTAAAGACAGTGTCTCATGTAGTCCAGGCTGATATCAAAATACACATGTAACCATGGGTGACCTCTGCCTCTACCACATGAGTGTTACCATTGGAGGCCTGTGCCACCAGGGTGGGGGTAAGCGGTACTGGGCAGTGAAGCCAGGGCTTCAAGAATACTAGAGCATTAGAGAAGTGCTTTCCTAACAGAGAAAATCCCCACTTTCTTTTTCTTCCTTCCTTTCTTTTATTCTTTCAATTTAATTAATTAATTTTGGGGTTTTTTTGTGACAGAGCTTCACTCTGAGGCCCAGATGAGCCTCAGGTGAGTGGTGAGCCTCCTACCTCAGCTTTCCTGACGAGCTGCCATGTCTGACTTATTTCCCGTCTTTACAGACTAAGCTCCATCCTGTTGTTTGGATGAATGAATTCTTGCTTTCTGTGGGGATAATGCTTTCATAATTTTACAATAAGATCAAACTTTTCAAAGTGTTAACATTTCTAAATTGAATGAATTCATCATATAGTCATTATTAAAGCTCCCAGAACTGCAGCCCAGCTACAGGACTAACTGTTCTGCCTCCCTGTGCACTAAGAGAGGGTCCTAGCCTGTGGCTGAAGGGGTTGATGGAATGATTAACCAGCATGCACAAGGCACAGGGTTCCATTTCCAGCAACTCAAAAAAATGAAGAAGTCGGGCTAGAGAGATGGCTCAGTGGTTAAGAGCACTGGCTGCTCTTCTAGAGGTCCTGAGTTCAATTCCCAGGAACCACATGGTGGCTCACAACCATCTGTAATGAGATCTGGCGCCCTCCTCTGGCCTGCAGGCATACATGGAGGCAGAATGTTGTATACATAATAAATTAAATAAATAAATAATTTAATAAAAAAAATGAAGAAGTCAAGCTTGTTGCCCTCCCCAGGATGCAGAGACCAAAAGATGTGACCTCAGTCGGCTGACACTGCTCATCCTTGTCACCTCAGTTGACTGTGGGCATCAGTGACACCACAGCATTTATATTGGAAGTGGAGCTGTAGCCTGGTAGCACATGCTTTTAATTAATCCTAGCACTCTGGAGGCAGAGGCAGGTGGATCTCTATGAGTTCAAGACCAGTTTGACCTATATAGAGCGTTCTAGGCCAGCCAGGGTTACACAGTGAGACCCTGCCTCAAAAATAAAAAAAAATAATAAGAGTTATATATGCATGGCAGGTTTTAGCATAAAATTGGTTTAAATAGGACATGGTGATGAAGTCCCTCTCATACCTGGCTCCCCAAATTACCTGGGAAAATGGCTGATTACCTCCAGGGAAGTGAAGCCCAGTGTTGTCTGGGCACTTCATTACAAGTCAATGTCTGCGCCTCACTGAACTCCTCACTGCCTCTTTAGAGGCTTGCATTGGTAGCTAAGTTTCAGTTATGTATGCAATACCTCTGTGTAACAAACTTTTCCGAAATGCAGACAATTATTATAACATCATTCTTTTCTCTCACAAGCCTATAACTGATTGAGGCCCAGCTCTGCACTGTAGGATGAATCCAGGCTGGAGAGGCAGGAGTCACTCAAGCTGATGCTCTTTCTGTTAGTAGCAGAAGCCCTGCACTGCTAGCCCACTCTATAGACACAATATGTCTTAATTACTGCTCTACTGCTATGATAAAAGACCATGGCTAAGGTAATTTATAAAAGGAAGCATTCAATTGATGGCTTGCTTATAGTTTCAGAGGGTTAGTCCATGATCATCATTCATGGCATGGAGCATGGTGGCAGGCATGGCACTGGGGCAGTAGCTGAGAGCTTACATCCTGACCCACAGGTAAGAGGTGGAAAGAGAGCAAACTGGGAACGGTGTGAGCTTTTGAAACCTCAAAGTTTCCAGTGACACACCTGCAAGAAGACCACACCTCCTAATCCTTCCCAAACAGCTCCGCCAACCGGGGACCAAACATTCAAATATGTGAGTCTATGGGGGCCATTCTCACTCAAACCACCACAGACACTGTTCACGGCAAGGCTAAGGGCTAAGATCTGCCAGACTCTCCTCATGTCAGACACCAATGCCAAGTAAGGAGCCCCAACTTGTCCACATTTCTGCCTCACTTGGCTGTCAGTTGGAGTTCTCCTCAACTTTGATTATTCACAAAACTCGGAGAAACCCTTGATATTGTTGTCCCAAAATATAACTCTTACCTCAGAGGGAGTAATGATTCTAAAGCCAGTATGAGTGGTTATAGTCCAGGAACACAGACTTAGTTTATCCCAGAGTCCATGTTCCAACGTGGTAACAA
The DNA here is from genome assembly GCA_004026605.1 of Ondatra zibethicus. Lineage (NCBI taxonomy): Eukaryota > Metazoa > Chordata > Mammalia > Rodentia > Cricetidae > Ondatra > Ondatra zibethicus. The sequence continues at coordinate 120,215 of PVIU01000225.1, forward strand.
TTTGATGAAGTTTTATAGTAACAGAACAAAGAAAGTCATAGATTAGGTGTTTTTAAAATGCATCAGTGGAAGCTGGGTGGTGGTGGTGCATGCCTTTAATCCCAGTGCTTGGGAGGCAGAGGCAGGTGGATCTTTGTAAGTTTGAGGCCAGCCTGGCCTACAGAGTGTGTTCCAGGACAACCAAGGCTACACGGAGAAAACATGTCTCAAAGAAAAAAAAAAACACAGCAGTAAAACATCAAGTAAGGTGGTCACAGAGAAACCCTGTCTTGAAATAAACAAGTATCAGTAGAAACATCAAATAAGTGATCACAGCACGGCAGGAAAATCTCAGACATTGGCCTCAGATCGTATCTGATAGCATTCTTAACTACTTGATTGGTGGAAACTAGGGTTTTGCCTGTCAATCACAGGACAGTATGTCTGACAAGAGGTGGACAATGAATGGCTATTGAGTGGGCTAAAGACAGCTTAAGATAGATTGTAATTTGGCTCTGGACTTGCAACATTCCAATCTTACATCACTGAAATTATAACCAGTTGATCAGTCTTGTAAGGGAGTCAGTGGTGGGTGTGGCTTTGTTCTAGGACGTTGAATCCATGCTTATCCATCCATCATACAGGAAACAGATGATCAGCCAGATGCAGAGGTTCACAGGGCAATGTCTGAACGTAGGAGCTTCTGTCCCTGTGGACTGGGGTTGGCCAGCCTTGTGGTCTGTGGCATGTCTGTCTGTCAAGAAGCTCTCCATGTTGTGCCCATAGGCCATGGTTTTTTTTTATTGTTTTTATTGAGCTATATATTTTTCTTCACTCCCCTCCCCTTCTACCTCTCCCATGATCCTCATGCTCCCAATTTACTCCGGAGATCTTGCCTTTTCCTACTTCCCATGTACAGTAGATCCATGTATGTTTCTCTTAGGGTCCTTTTTCTTGTCTAGGTTGTCTGGGGTTGTAAATTGTAGGCTGGTTTTCTTTGCTTTATGTCTAAAAGCCACTTATGAGTGAGTACATATTATATTTGTCTTTCTGGGTCTGGGTTACCTCACTCAATATGGTGTTTTCTAGATCCATCCATTTGTTTGCAAATTTCAAGAAGTCAATTTTTTTTTCTGCTGTGTAGTACTCCATTGTGTAAATGTACCACATTTTCTTTATCCATTCTTCACTTGAAAGGCATTTTGGTTGTTTCCAGGTTCTGGCTATTATGAATAATGCTGTTATGAGCATAGTTGAGCAAATGTCTTTGTGGTACAATTGAGCATCCTTTGGGTATATATCCAAAAGTGGTATTGCTGGGTCTTGAGGTATACTGATTTCCATACTGATTTCCAAAGAGACTGTTCCAGTTTGCACTCCCACCAGCAATGCAGAAGTGTTCCCCTTACCTCACATTCTCTCCAGCATAAGCTGCCATCAGTGTTTTTGATCTTGGCCATTCTAACAGGTATAAGATGGGATCTCAGAGTTGTTTTGATTTGCATTTCTCTGATGGCTAAGGATGTTGAGAATTTCCTTAAATGTCTTTCAGCAATTTTACATTTATCTATTGAGAGTTTTCTGTTTAGATCTATAGCCCATTTTTTATTGGATTATTTGTTCTTTTGATAACCAGTTTCTTGAGTTCTTTGTATATTTTGGAGATCAGTCCTCTGTCTGATGTGCGATTGGTGAAGATCTTTTCCCATTCTGTAGGCTGTCATTTTGTCTTGTTAACCATGTCCTTTGCTTTACAGAAGGTTCTCAGTTTCAGGAGGTCCCATTTATTAATTGTTTCTCTCAGTGTCTGTGCTGCTGGGATTATATTTAGGAAGTGGTCTCCTGTGCCAATGCATTCAAATGTACTTCCCACTTTCTCTTCTATGAGGTTCAGTGTGGTTGGTTTTATGTTGAGGTCTTTGATCCATTTGGACTTGAATTTTGTGTATGGCAATGGATATGGATCCATTTTTATTCTTCTAATGTTGATATCTGGTTATTAGGCCATGGGTTTTTAAGGAGCCATCACACAAAGCCATGATAGATGAGGGCCCCAGTTGCCAACCTTGCCTCTCTCCAGAAGACCAGGGAGCTGATGGTTCTAGATTCCCATGTACCTTAGTTCTTCTGGGGACCAGTCCCCACCTAGGAGCCACCAAGAGTCGCCTCGCTAGAACAAAATGCTCCTGTCATCTGGGAAACCATGAGAGTTTTAGAAACTCTAGGTCAGGAACTCAGGCACAAACCAAGTATTAAAAAAATAAATAAATAAAGACTTTCTAGAATTTTCACTGACCAGGAAATCACATGTTTTAGGAGCTCCAGCTGGGCGCCAAGGACAAAGATCCCTTCTTATTCCTGCTTTGGAATAAGTCATGAGATATTGCTGCAGAACCTCCATTTCAACTGTCTCAGATCATGATTGCCTCTCTCTGAGGTGCCACCCTCCTACACATTACCAACACACATCACCAACACAAATACACACACCATATCACCACACCATACACACACACACACACACACTATATCACCATCAAATGTATACACATCCATATCACCGCTCACATACACACACACACCCATATCACGGCTCACACACACACACACCACATCACCATACATACCACATCACCACACACTGTAATGCCTTCTTGTATTTGACACCAACCCATTCCACAACCTCCACACTCTACCAGTTTACTTTTGAGCCACAATAATGCACAAAGAGGAAGGAAATCAATTTTGTGTATAGAACCTATTCTTGTCAACCCTGCTGCCAAGGCATTAAAGGCAGGTGACTTGCCAAATCTCTCAGAATAGCTTCTAGCACTCACAATACTTGGATAGGACTGGGAGAATTGAATCCCTCATTTAACAGGAAGACAGCTCATGAGCCAGAGGCCCAGGTCCAGTGCAGCTCCTGCCTGGCTGTTTTCCAGGTGTGGCCTTTGGCAACCACAGATAAGTGCTTCAATCACGGAGATGAAATGGAGCTGCTGCTGCAGGTTGACCCCAGACTCCTGGGTCCACGTCTACCCCTGCAGCCCACCCCACAGTATGGCAGATGGAGGAAAACTTCACAGTGCGGGGAAACTGTGTGTTGATCCAGGCTACAGATGTCTAAGGAAAGACCTTAGCCTCAGGTCTTGATGGGAGTCTCCAGGAAATGGGTGTGTTGAGATGGGATCATATTGACAGACAGAGCTTTGCCCTTGCTAAAGAGAACATTGTTGTTGTTCTTGAAACAGGTCTAGTGCAGTCCAGGCTAGCTTCGAACTCACTCTGCCAAGGAAAACCATAAACTTCCAATCTCCTACCTCCATCTCCTCCCAAATGCTGGGACAGCACCCCACTTATGCAGTGCTAGGGATCAACCCCAGGCCTTAATGCATACTAGGCAAGCACTGGGGCCCTCTGAGCCCTTCCCTGCTCTGCTGATTTACTTATTGAAGCAGATTGTACTCAAGATCTTGCTGTGACTGTAAGTATTGTGTACCTCAAGAACAATAATAATAATAAAAACCCAGAGGCTTTGTGGTAGCTTGCCTAGCATGCTCAAGGTCACGGGCTCCAATTCCATCACTTCAAAATAAATATATTAGGTTAATTAGTTGATAAGCAGGCTGAGCACAACAAGGGTTCCAGGAGGTGAAGGTCAGAGAAAGATCAGGAGGCATCAAAGGACCAGTGTGCTCAGTAGATTTCAGTTAGTTCTTGAACCTACTTGAATAGAGTAGGCTAAGGGCCTGAGCATTTGTAACCCCCCAAATCCTATGTTAAAACCTCAGTCACCAACAATTATGGTGTTACTGGCTTCCTTGACGTGGAGAGAGAGGAACAGACTTTCCAGAGTCACTGCAGGCCCGATCTGGTCAGTCATTCCAAAGACCCAAGCAGAAAAGCAATGATAATCTCAGAGAAGAATTTGCTGAGGCTAGGAACCTGCATCTGCATCCTCAGCCCTGGCTCTGTGGTACCCACATGGCTTTAGGATGCGGATGCATAGACAAAGCAGGCAGTGGGGGAGGGACAAGAAGGTCTCAGCAGCAGCAGGTAGTCTTGCTAAAACTGGTCTTGCTGATCATTATCTCAGGAACATTCTGGAAGCTGATAAGAGAGATGAGAAAGTCGTCCAGCCCCAGACAAGTGTCACAAATATTTATCCTAAGACCTGTTATTTCTGGAGTTCACAGTGACGGCAGGAGAGGGCAGAGAGAGGTCAAGAGAGAAAGGCAAGATGGATTCTGTTGGGGCAATGCCTGGCTCCCCTGAAGACTCAGGAATGTGACTAGAGACACCCCAGCACAATTTCTGTGGTTAGGAACAGGACGTCAAAGCCAGGAGCTGACATTCTACACTATGGTGTCCCCACAAACTTAAAAATTCCTCTTGGTGTCATCAGTCTTGAAGAGATATGTGAACACCCTTTAGAAAATGGTTTTCACCCTGTGGGTCATGACACCTCTGAGGTTGAATAGACCTTTCACAGGGGTAGTCTGAGACCATTGGAAAACACAGATATTTACATTATGGTTCATAACAGTAGCAAAATTATAGTTAAGAAGTGGCAATGAAAATAATTTTTTGGCTTAAACTTTGGGTCAGATTCCTGCTTAGATCTGCAGCAGACATGGTAACCTTCTAAGGCAGTGGTTCTCAATCTTCCTAACGCTACAGCCCCTTAATCCAGTTCCTCATGTTGTGTGGAGATATGAGACGAATGTAGAGCTGCTGAGCTCTCCAGCTGTGCGGTCATGGTGGCGCCTGTGGACCCTATGCAAAGCCAGGGCTCTTGCCACAGCAGCCTCCACAGAGACCCTACTCCCAGGGTCTCTGTGACCATCTTCAGCTGCCTCTATCAGAGGAGACCCAGGCCACCAGCCTCCCGATTCCACTCTGTCCTGCCGCACTGGAATGACTAGAGGAGAACCAAACACCAGGAAGAGAGCCCTCATGTGTCATCCCCATGTTGGATTTCTGCCCCTTGGAACTGGATATTGTTCAGCCTGCTAGGCTTACCCCAAATAGGGTCCAATTAGTTCATGCTCCCCTTTCCAGCTAAGCAAGCAGATCAGGAAATGGCTTACCTGTAGCTGAGCACATGCAAGCAAAGAGCTGGAACGCAGATACAGGGGCCTCTTCCTTGGTGGGATGTGGATGACATTTGCTAGAGGGGCCAGTCCCTTTGATCTGTGTTTATTGCCTCAAACGTGCTAGCAGTATCCGAGTTACCAGAATGTCCTGCCATCCACAGTCAAGAAAGCCGTCCTCCACCTTCCCTGTGATCCGTGTGGATCTCTCAGCGGGGGCCCTTCAGCAATTTGCTTTTCAAAGCTCCCTGTGAGATGAAAGACAATCTAGTGTCTCAGATTTATGCATGAGAGACTTTCAGCAGGGGGGGTGTCTGTTCTTCACCTGTACTTTACAACAGTAGGTATTTGTGGGTTGGGTGAGGCTGGGCCCTGGAGCTTGTAGAGACTCTTCTACCAAGAACTATATCCCACCACTACCCTGTTAAACATACAGGTCAGAGGTCAACTCTTCAGAGAAATCTCCAAGACTATCTGTGGTGGTCCAAATGAGAATGGTCCCCATAGGCTCATATGTTTGAATACTTCCCAGTTGGTAGAACTGTCTTGGAAGGATTGGGGCCGGCCTTGCTGGATGAAGACTGTCACTGGGAACAGGCTTTGAGAGTTCAAAAGCCTACTTCATTTCCAGCACTCTCTCTTTCTCTCTCTTTCTCTCTCTCTCTCTCTGCCTCCTACTTGGAGATCATGACCTAAGTGGTCAGCTTTCCTGCCATTCTGTCTTTGCTCCACCATTATGTACACTAATCCTCTTAAACCATAAGCCCCAAATCAACTTTTTTTTTTTTTTACCAGGTTACTCTACATAGCCCTGGTCATCCTGGAACTCACTATGTAGGTCAGGCTGGCCTTGAACTCAGAGATCCACCACCAGCTGTAAACCAGTTTAAAAAATACGTGAACCTTATGGGGACTTTAACATGCAAACCTTGTCAACTCTGTGCCCCCAAGGCCCAGGGTGCAAGCGTGCAACAACCCTGGCCCCTGTAAAACCTCCCAACCACACAGATCCACTCCCTACTCCTTATCTTGGGGAGATGGGAATGGGATGTTGCCTCCCTAGACCTGGGGAATGTGAATGTGGCTGGCTGTGAAGATGCACAGGCCTCAGCTGGGTGGGGAGGGAGCCAGGGCAGAACTGACTTTGTCTCCTTTCAGAGATGAGGCTGCTCTCCAAACCCAGCGCCCTGGGAAACATCTGCCAAAGCACTGTCTGAATCATCTTCTAAATTGCTTCCCTCTTGGAGACTAAGCGCTCGTGGCTCACAGAGAGACGGCTGTCATCAGCCCTGGCAGCAGGCTGCACGGCCCATACTCTGGGAAGTTGCAACAGTGCTGGGGGAGCCTGTCCTTTGGGGTCCGGGGCAGAGCCACCTCTTCCCACCTCTATTTGGTCTTAACAGCTGAAAAGAGCAGGGTCCTGCTGGTGTGGAAGAGATTTGACCTCAGCCTGGCTGCCTTCTTCCAACAGTGAGACCTTGGGCAACACACTGTCCGGGAATGTGTAATCACTGTTGATAATAACCCTCCAACCCCAGCGAGTGCTCATTAATGGAAAGCTGCCAGCAAGGGTACGGGGTTGTAGGGGCTGTTTGTTCCTCCCTATAGAAGGAAGGCAGCTCCTTCAGCTGGCGCGCTTAGCCCTGCCCACCCCAGTCATCTCTCTCAACCCACTGACCTTGACTGCTGAGAGCTGCCACGGCCAAGGCCAAGTACCCAGGAGCTGGCAACCAATGGCCCATCTACATACAGGTTTAAAGGTCTGACCCAGACCTTGGTTCTGGCTATCCTTAGAGGCCTGCTGCCCTAGCCTCCAACTCCAGGGGTGCCTGTAGGATTGACCGAGGTCTCTGTCTTGGAGGGGAGGGAGAAGGAGGGGAGAGGAGAGGAGACACCATTAGGTCTTTCTTCGTGTTTGGGCCTTGAATATAAAAGCCATTCTCAGTGTGCTCTCTTTGCTTTACTCCCCCCTCCCTCCCATCCTCCTACCCTTTCTTGGAGACAGAGTCTCATGTGACCCAGGCTGGTCTTGAACCAGCTATAAAGCTGAGGATGACCTTGAACAGAAGATTCTCCTGCCTCCACCTCCTAAGGGCTGGGATCACAGGCATATGACACCATGATTGGTTTATGCGGTGCTGGGGATCGAAGCGCAGGCTTTGTGCATGCTAAACAGTACTCTGCCAATCAAGCCGGATCTGCCTCTTTTCTCTGTCGGGCATTTATGTCTCACTCAAGTGTGAGCTGCTGCAGTTGTGGGTACGCAGTTGCCATTGTGGGAACACCTACCAGGGTCTTTCTTCATACGTGGCCGGAGGCAGTGAGTGGCTGATGCCCTCGCTTTGGCCCCCCACCACAAACATCCAGGTGCACCCACATCTGTGAGCTTCTTCATGCGCGGACATCATGGACACAGTGTAGTGCGGGGCTCAGGCTCTGCATGGCGGCCGCTGCATTTAGTTCCCCTGTGGCGGAGGTCGGCTTTAGTCCTGGCAGCATCACTCTATCTGCTAACCAGAGATTTGGGCTGCAGAAGAGGTGCAGTCTAGAGGGTGAGCAGCTTTGGAGGGGCAGAGAAGGTTTCTTGTGTTCCTGGACACAAGGAGTGGCTGGTGACAGTGTATCCAGCCATAGCAAGGACTGGAGCACCTTTCCATGTGTGAACAAACTCCGCAGATACATGGTGGAGAAATATTTTCTGTGGATATGTAGATACATATGCATGTGACTCAAATGTCCCTCAAGTCACTGTCATCTTTCCCTTTAATACAAATCATTTATAGGCCACTTGCTGTGTGCCAGGCACTGTAGATACAGGGTTATACCAGAGAAAACCCCCCATGCTACCAGACTGGCACATCTCTGCTAACGGACGTGCTATGTGCTCTGTAAGGATAGGGCTCATAGGGAGGTGAGGAGTCATCCACCCTTAGCCAGGACATCATGGATGAGGAGGAAGTGCCCTGGACACTGGGAGGGACAGAGAAGGGTCTTAAGCATCAAAGGTTGATAAAGAGACTGGAGACCAGAGGGAGAAAGGGAGTGTGAACTGGAACCTCATGTCTTGAGTGGGGGAGCCACTGTTCAGGCAGAAGGGTGGCATAGTCAACTTCGGGTGTCAGCTTGTGCTTCCCCAAGAAGACCCCTGCAATGGTTCATCTTCATAGTCAACTAGACAAGCTTTAAAATCACCGTGGAAACGCACCTCTGGGTCTGTCTGTGAGGGTGTTTCCAGAGAGATTTAACTGAAGAGGGAAGACCCATTCTGACTGCGTACAGCGTCACCTCAGGGGCTGGGGTCCTGGCAGAGATAAAACGGAGAATGTGGGCTGAGCACCAGGTCCGCCTCTGCTTCCTGTCTGCAGATGCAATGTCAGTTACCTCACATTCCTGTCTTTCTCCTATAGGATGCTGCTCCCCATCTTAGACTCCTGGCCAGTCAGCATCTCTGGGTAGGTCAGGGTCACTTTAACGCTCCTAGAAGCCACATAGGCGCTGAAGATGCCTGGGTCCGGACCTGCACAGACCCTTCCATCCGGATGCTTTTTATTCTGTGTTGGGTACCGGGGGGAGGGGGCTCAGATACTAGAGCTCAGGAAAGCTGAGAAGTCAGAATGAGGCCAACCGGGAAGGATTCTGGGACCTCAGTCCTCACGCAGCTTCCATCCTTGCCCTCCTTGCCCATGCAAAAATAACCAGTAACACTGCCCAGCCTCAAGGGCAGAGCCCTGCCTCAGCCTCCTCAGCCTTGGCCTTTGCCCAGGTATAGGAAGCTGTGGGACTTGGCCAAGGCATGCTTACGGTGCTGAACAGGACTTGGGAGGGGCAGGCTGGGCAGCAGCTAGAAGTGGTTGCAGGAGTAGCAACAGAAGACAGCCCCCCACCCCCGCAGTCTGTTCTTCCTTTCCCTTGGCTCAGCTTTCCAATTCTCTGTGTATCTCTGTGTAGCCTTGGCTAGGCTTGAACTCCCAGAGATCCGCCTGCCTCTGCCTCCCGAGTGCTGGGATTAAAGGCGCGCACCACCATCGCCCAGTTTAGCCTTCCAGTTCTTATTTGGTGAACCTTTATACGCAAGCCTGTTCTGGAATCTTTTATTAAAGCTGCTACTGCCTTCTAGATCGTGCTCTAATTTTGTCTTCAGTAGAGAAGTAACTATCTCTGGACAGAGACAGGAACAGGCCTGTTTCTGAGCCTCCAGAGAGTCTAAGTAAAGTGCCCAAGTATGCACTCAGAATCCACACACAGTCCTTTCTGTCCTCAAACGCCATGTGTTTTGTCGTTGTCCCACCCCCACCCCCATATAACGACAAACCTGCTCTTAAAGTTTGGTCAAATCCTCTCTGAAGTGTGGAGAAGCAAACAAATACAGTCAGTGAATAAATAAAAGTATCTGAAAGCCGGCAGCCATGGGCCCAGCTGTGCGGGGCCACAAGCTGAGGGAGAAGCTGACACTTCCATTCTCAACTGACAGCAGTGTGTGAGCTTGTCTCCAGCAAAAAGCCCCAAATGTCAAAACCCGCTTTTAATTAGCAGAAAACTTTGGGCGCCTGCTGCGCCAGGATCCATCTGGGACGCAAGGAGGCCCCAGCTGTGTATCAGCTCAGCAGGCAGAGCGGCAAGTGGTGGGGTCTCTCAAGAGTCCTGAACCTACTGTTCCTCCAGGAGGGTGACTTCCTGCAGAGGTTTGCACAGAGCCTCATGTGGTCCCTCCCTTACCACTACCCCCTCCCCTCCAGGCAGGGTGCTGTGAGGCCCAGCAGTGGTGTCCCCAGAGGAGGTCCAGGCCCAGGAGGGTGAGATCCATGCAGCTGACAGGGAGCCTGAGCTGGAGATATGGGTCATACCTTCCCTGGCAGATGTGGGACTTGGCTGGGGGCAGCTCTCATCAGCATCTCTTTGTTGGCCTTCCTGAAGGATCCAATTAACACAGACCTGGTCCAGGCGGTACCTTGGCCAGAACCTGAAGCTTGTTAAAAGCAGTTGACAGTGGCTTGTCACCCAGAAGCTGCCAGGGCCTGAGCAGGGGTTGGAAACCCTTCTTGTCTGTGCCAATTAGAAGGCTGTGAACGTGGGGCTGTGGCTTGCATTTGTCTGTCCAGGCCACTGTCCCTGGCTGGTCTCTGCTGGACAGAGGAGGAGGAAGGGGCCCCAAGGATTCATCTTCATCTGCCCTGACAAATACTCTCAGAGTACTTCCTGGGTATACACTGCTCACTCCAGGACAGCCCTCTGAGCTAGGAGGTACTGTTTAAATCTAGGGTAACTGAGGCACAGAGAGGTTCAGCCAGATGTTCAAAGTGGAATACCCAACAAACTGTAGACCAGATCTTTAAACCCAGGCAGTCAGACCCCCAGAGCCCACAGTCAGCCAGGACATCGCCTGGAGGCCTTTGCCCCTACACCAACTTTCTCAGCCCTTTCTCGCACCCGCTGCTGCAGTAAAGTCAGGGCTGTGAGTGTTCCTCCAATCATCTCTGCTCACCCAGAGCCCCACTCTTGAGAGTCCAATCTGAACAGCGGCAAAAGGCAGAGAACCACAGCAAGAAGGAGAGAGGCACAGCTACTGGCAGTCATCAATTGACTCCATCTCAGTCATAGCTCCCAGCACAACCAGCCGGACCGGGCTGGACTGCTTCCTGCAAAACAATAGTAGTCACACAGGTTGGCTTTGGGACACTGCTTATCAGCTGAGGACTGGGTGGAGCTGATACATTTGGCCCTCAGGAGGCAGGCAGGGCAGATGCAGCCTTCCCAACTCAAAGAGGTGAGGTCGTTCTCAGGGTGACACTGCCAATTCTTGTTTAGCCCTGAAATCAAGTGTAAGGTCTCTCACAAAGGTTGAACCATTCTTTCTGACAAACCCCTGTCACATTTCTTCTTAATCTCTTGCCACCATTCCTAGGGAGATTGTGAACCACTGACCTGGGGACCTGGGTCTGCTCAGCCCTGCAGCAGGGACCATCTTCCTATAGTCATACCTACCACAGAGCTCTGCCTGCAGGGGGCTTCTCACCCACTATCCGCCCACCCTATGGCCTCTTAGTCATCCTTTAAACCCCAGCCAGGATAGCCCCTCTCCTGTGTCACCCAAAGACTTGCTGCTGACCTTTGTCTCCAGAGGTCCCTGGTTCCCCACCCTGAGTGTTTATAAAACTCCGAGGTTTAGAGATGGCAACTTGAGCCCACACAGGCATGCTAAAAAGAGAGGAAAGCAAACAGTTTCTGCAGCTCTGACCACTGCCCTCCCAGCCTCTCCTGGGCCTCCGCTTTTTCCCAGCTGCCTGGCAGGAAGCAGCCGGAGCCTCTCCCAGACAGCTGTGTGGCTGAATAATTTATAAGCCTTTTACGGGGAGCATTAGTGAAATGTCTCTCTGGAGTCAACATTGTTCATCAAAGACAGCGTCATGCTTAGCTGCCCTTTCCTTGGGACGCCACCAGGGGAGCTGCCCTTTCTTAAAAATAGAAATGTCCTCATGGCCTCTCTTCCAGCGGCAGCCAGGAGGTCTTTCTCAAAGGCAGATTCCCATCTGCTGCTGAGCACACAGGTCAGGCAATAAAGCCTGCACTGTTACCATTGCAGGTGACAGTACCTGTAGGACCAAACTCCAGGCCTCCCTTGGTGACATTTGAACCAAGATCAGCAGAACTTAAAAGTGTTGTGCAAAAGGTCCAAGGGTAGGACGAAGCAGCTCCCTGGAAAGTGTCCTTCCTTCCTGGCTTGCATCTGGCAGCCCCCCTGCATGGGACTGGGAGTTACCCTCCTGAAACCTGGCCAGTGGAATGCAGCAGGCTGAAATATCCATGACTGTGTCAGCATCCTCTTCCTCCTCCCCAGTAGCTGGGAAGGCTACATCTTAAAGATGGAAGTGGCCTGCAGCCACCTTAGCCAGTCGGTGAGCTCCCAGCTCAGTGAGACACCCTGTCTTGGTGAGCCTCAGGGCCAGTGAGAGACCCTGTCTTAATGAGCTCCAGAGTCAAACAGAGTGGAGTGACTGAGAGATGACTCAACAGCTAATAGCACTGCTGCTCTTGCCGGGAGCCCAAATTCAGGTCCCGGTACCCATATTAGGCAGTTCACAATCTGTTACTACAGTTCCAGGGGATTCAGCGCCCTTTTCTGGACTCTGTGGGCCCCTACACATGTGTGCATATAGACACACGCAGGTACAGACATACACATACACAAATAACAAAATTTACAAAGTGGAAAGTGATAGAAGAAGACACTCCACACTAACTTCTGGTGTGTCTACACACATGTGCATACATGTGCATATGCACCTACATGCTCAAGTATACATAAAGAATACACACACAAAACAAGTACATGTTGCATTTACATCAATTAATTAGTTAATTTTTTTAAAAGATGAAATTATCGAGCTGAGCCCCCAGGTCATTGCACAGAAGCCAAGGCCTAGGAGAGTGACTAGTTCATTTGTACTTCTCACAGGAAGCAAAGTTTGTGTGACGCTATGAGGTTTCAGAGAGAGAGAGAATACATTTGGGAGTTATGAACTAATTTACTATTGACATGTATTTCCTTGTCTCTTTCAGTGTGGCTACTGGAATCTTTCATGCTGAGCCCATGTGGCTCACCGGACACTTCTCTTTACTTTAACTGCGATCAGCATCCACAGCATCCACAGCATCTACAGCATCCACAACAGCAGATCTCACACACCCTTCCCAATCTAGTTGATTGGCATTGCTTAGAGTGCAGGCTTTGGAAAGCTAATCAGGGTGCGTTGTCTGCCTTGTCAGCCTCTGCTTCCCCTGAAGGGAGAAGGGAAAGTGGTGCCCTTGCCGTCAGAGTGATCCCCACCCACTCCGGACTCTGGTGTGCAGTTGGCACCTTCACCAGCTGTGCCTCCAAGCACAGTAATTTCTGTGCCCGGGGTAGCAGACCCCCTGTCTGCACTCAGATCTCCTCATTTCCCAGTGACAGGTTCAATGGGCATAAAGAGATATAGGAGGACTCGGGTGATTGGCCTGTGTTCAGCAGCAGGAGGAACGGGACGCAAGCTGCCCAGTGCATTTTCCACAGAGGGAGCTCCAGGCATGAAGCGTCAGCTTCGGGGAGGTCCATGGAGGAGATGTCCTCTGTTGCAGGTCTGAGGGGGGGTCAAGGCTACACTTGGGAGTCCGTGAAGACTCTGTTCAGATGCCTCTGCCTAGCACCTTACACTGGGTGCTTGCCAGGGGAACAGAGGTGTTTCTGGTGATATAACGGAGATTCTGAGACCAGCCAAGGCTGCCACAATGTTTGCAGTATGATTTCCTGAGCCCCACACGTATCTGTGTTAAAGAGCCAAGTCATTCCAGCGTCTGTTTCTCCACAGCAGCAGATCTCACACACCCTTCCCAGCCCTTCACTCCCCCAAAACTATTCCAACTCTTTTATGTGACTCTTTTGGCCTCTATCTTGATGCTTTAGTCAGCTTTCTATGACCGCAACAAGACACATGAGCTAATCAACTTAACAGGTGGAGAGGCTTATTTGGCTCCAGGGCCCATTTAGCCCATTGCTTTGGCCTGTGATCGGATGGTACATCATGAAGGGACGCTGAAGGGAGGAGCAAAGCCAAGAAATGGGAGGGATCTCACCCTCTCCTGTCAGGGCCCATCCCCAGTGACCTGAAAACCTCTCATGATGCTCTACCTTCTAAAGGTAGGGCACTTCCCAACAGTGCCTAGCTGGGGTCCAAGTGCCTTTAGCATGTGGGCCTTTGGGGACATCTCAGATCCACTGGTGCTCTCTCAGTGGTGCATGTCTTTGGTAAGGTGAGATTTGGGCATCCTCTCTTGACACCCATTACAGAGGTAAGGACATCTCCAAATCACGACACCATACCCTCTCGTACTCCGCCATCTGCCTGGCATTCCGCCATGGTCCCTTCACAATTATAACAGAATCAGAAGTGGTCATGTGACTAACGGCCACAGGCAGGCTGGTGACAGCTATAGGCAGAAGAGATGGCATGGTGCTCTCCTCCTCCTCACGTTTCACTCCTAATTTGTTGCATTTTGTTCTCCTTCTAATTTTAAGCCCCCTTCCCCAGCTCCAGGCATCATCCTGCCTCAGATACCATCTCTCCTACGGCTCTCTCTTGACCCCTGGCACTCACATCTGGGCTACTGGCCAGCCTCATCATTCCATGAGGCGTCCATCCTGAGATGGAGTTCTGTAATCTGTGTCCTATAACTTTCTCTTTCTTGATTTTTTTCTTCCTAATGTAAAGGCAGGGACTCATGTAGCCCAAGCTGGCTCCAAGCTCCCCGTATAGCCAAGGATGATTCTGAACCTGTGATCTTTCTGTCTCTACCTCCCAAGAGCCGGATCACAGGCATGCACCACCACATCTGATTTAGTTGGTGCTGGGGATTGAACCCAGGGACTCATATACACTTGGCCAGCACTCTACCAGCTAAACTAACTCCTTAGCTCTTCTCACTAACTTGTGTGAGTATATATGCACATGTGTGTGTTTGTGTGGAGTACACACACACACATGTGGAGACCAGAAGACAACCTGGGTGTTACTCTTTGGGTGCCGTCCATTTCTTGCTTGAGACAGAGTCTCATTGGCCTGGAACTTTGCCAAGGTGGAGCCAGGTCACCCAGAAAGCATCCAGGAATCTGCCCATCTCTGCCTTCCACCTTTCTGTTGCTGAGATTACAGCACATGCCAGCATGTCTGGCTTTTTTCAATGGATTCTGGGGATCAAACTCAGAACTCAGGTCCTGACTCTTAAAAAGCAAGCTCTTTGCTAACTGAGACACTTCCCTAGGCCCCTTCTTCCTAATCTTCAGGGTTTGTGACTGTAATGGCTTGAGTGTGAAGTAATCCCTCCCCCACGCTCATGCATTAAAGCCTCAGATCCCAACTAATGATGCTATTTGGGGAGGTTCCGAAAACATTAGAAAATGAGGAATAGCTGGAGGAAGTAGGATTCTAGGGGTGTGTCCTTGGGGTGTTGCATCATACCCTTGTCTCTCCCCCCAAAACTTCCCAGCACCACCCTGCTTCTCAGCTACCATGAAGAGAGGAACATGGCTCTGCCATGCGGCTCTGCCTTTCTCCAGGCCCACAGCAATGGGGCAGCCCACCGCAGACACTCTGAAACTCTGAGCTGAAACAAAGCATTCTCTTGCCAAGATGCTCTCCAGGATATCTGTCACAGGGAGGAGAGTCTGAGTACAGCACAGTGAGAAAGAACCACACAAGGTGACCACAAGAGGTGACCATCAGTTACGGTACCTTGGTCACATTCATACCTGGATGACGGTTGGACTTGGTCTCTTACTTGGCACCCTGTCTAGGAAAAGGGGTGTGAGGGGTGATCTGGGATGAGGGTACCCCCAGGAATTAGACCATGCACAGCAGTGGGAGGAGCCAAAAAGAGGGGAGGAGAAAACCCACAGAAGTAGTGCACATCTGACCGTCACGGTGGGAATACCGAGGGACAGCTGCAGGGTTCACAGGAATGACTGTCTCCAGAGATGTGCCCCCTTGGCACATAGCCAGGCCACTAATGAGAGCAGGGTTGAGGTCAGAACGTGAGCATGGAGCATGCCGGAGCAACACTGGACTCCACTGAGCCCCTGGCATGGGTCCATCCCCCCATCATGTCACCTAGAACTTGATGCCTGCCTTCTCCAGCTCTCCCAGTGGACATCACTAACCCACCTTTGGCTCCCAAAATGTTATCGCTCTGGCTTCTCCTTTGCTGGTCCACCTTGAGGCTAGAGTCTCCACCGTGAACTTGGTCGTCATTTTAGCAGTTATAGAGATTTGAATGAAAAATGTCCCCCACAGGCTCGGGTATTTCAACACTTGGTCCCCAGCCAGTAGTTCTGTTTGGGGTTTCTTTGGTAGACAGTCTCTTATTTGCCTGTATCTCTAACAGTCTCCCCTCCCTTAAGCTTCTTCCTACCATGCAGGAAGAAGATCTGACTTTAAGGAGGATGGAGGAGGGACTGCCTACAAAGTGGGCTCTAAGCTGAGACAAATACAGTGGTCCTCAGCTGTCCTCAGAGGATGAACCCTAAGACCTCCAGACCTGAGTCATGCCAAACCCTGTTCATGCCTCGCTTTTCCTAACTATATGTAGCCATGATAAATGGGCTCCATCAGAAACTAGATAAACTGGATTATCAAGTGGACTTGATTAGAAACTGACAAAAAATGGAAAAGAAACAGGATGCTACGTCCACGCCCCTCTCTCGGCACCGCCATGGAGCTCAGCTGCAGCTTCATGTTGCAGTTGGCCTGGTCCCTAAAACCTCCCTCAAGATGGAATGCCTGCAAGATCTATGGCCATCCCATTACAGCACAACCAGCCTGGATGCCAGGGTTGTGGGGTAGCCCCCTCTACCTATGACAGAGGTCCACAGGCCCCAGATTCTGCCCCTGAGACACTGAGTGCCTTCCAAACAATTTACTGGAGCATGTATCCAACTAATAATAGGGTGATGTATCCTTTGTTCAAAAGTTACCTTTACACAGAAGCATTTATCAAGTTTAATTAACGCGTCAGGGACTCCAGCATGAGAGATGGCTCCAAACACAGCCCTGATGGTGCTAATTTTTCTACATTAATGCCAACACAGCATCCAGCTACAAGCAGGAAATAGACTATCAGTGGTAACACCACAGAAGAAAATAGCGACTTCCCTCCCCAAATCAAATTAAACATGTAGTGGAGGTGGAAGGAGGGGCAGGAGCTGCAAGCCGAGCCCACAGGGACTGTGCCCACTGCTGGCCAGGGACTCTAGCTCCCCAGCTGGGCCTCTGCTCTGCCCTGAAAGGCAGGGCCACCTGTGATCATTCGCTCTCACATAGCCTGGTGGTGGATGGTGCCAGGATTGGCTGTGATATTTTTTAAGGCTTATTTACATATGCATTTGTGTGTCTGCATGAGTGCCTATGCACTCCCAGAGACTAGAAGAGGGTACCCAGTGTCTTCCAGCACTCTTTGCCTAGTCCTTTGAGGCAAAGTCTCCTCCTGAACCTGGGGCTCACGTTTTCAGAGCTAGGTTGGAGGCTAGCACACCCTTGTGAGTTTCTGTGTCTGCCTGTCCCTTGGAGCTGAGATTACAGGTGTGCACAGGGCACCCAGATTGCTGCACAGCAGCTTGAACTGAAATTTGACTCATCATGATGGTACAGCAAGCACTGTTAACCACCGAGCCACTGCTCCGCCACCCCTCCTGCAGCAAACAGACGCCAGTGTTATGAACACACAGACCCTGTTATGAACACACAGCAAACATTGGGGGTTGGCGGTAGGCATCAGCATTTCTCCTAGGTGACCCCTGTAAGTAACTCTGGAAACTTAAAGAAAAGTCGCCAGAGGGACACCACGTAGGTAGGCTCTGCTCAGGGTCAGGGACCCCACAGACTACGCTATGATGCAGAAGTGAGTTCCCCACCACAGGAGTAAGACAATAAGGCTGAGGCCAGGTAGAAAGGCCTGTGAGCTCTTGGATCAGGCTCTGGGGCTGGAAATGTCCCCACCCTCCAGCCCACCACCATGATAGCATGGGTGGCATTGTGGCCCTGCTTTGTCTCTGGCTCCTGGGTGCCGTTCTCAGCTGTTCTCTCCCGGCGGCTTCCTATCTCGCTCAGGTATTTGAGGGTTATGTGTTCTCTCTACTTCAGGGAGTCTTGTTCCCACACTGAATTCCGTCTTACTCCCTTCTCACCTTGAGGCTCCCTCCTGGTTTGCTCAGCCCCCATAATGGAGGCTGGTACCATCCAGGTCTAAAGGAGCCATGGCCATGAGCTATAAACCCACTGGCTGATATGCCCCTACCCTTACCATGGGAACTTACATCTTGACCTCTGCTTGGCTGCCACCCTCTTGGAACTCTGAGTCTCCCAAGATCATGGGTCTTCCTGAACCCCATCTCAGCTGAGGCCACTGTGCAATCTAGAACTCTGCTGAAGGCTGTTGTTGAGTCACACCTGAGACTCAAACCAGAGTCTGAAACTGCACTGGGACGCCCATCCTTGGTCACTGAGAGGCCTTGGACCCCTGCCTCTCAGTGACCACTTGAGGATGGGCTACATGGGACTTCATTAACTCTAAAGCCTTTTTTGTATGGCACCACAGGAAACACACAGTCTTAGCCCAAGATCCACAGGGACCCAGCAGGTACCCTTACCCCACCAAACACTACTCATCCTGGCTCCCAGCTACGACCATCTCTTTAGACAGGCTCCTGACCCAAAGGTCACTTAGTGACAGAAATATCTGGAATCAGCCTGCAACACAGCACATGTCCCAGATAGAAGGCAAATCCACAGCTCTTTCCTGTGGGTCACTGGATAATGCAGCCATGCCCCCCTCAATTTGCAGGATGAGAGAGAGAAAGGCTCAGTGGCTAGTCTTCCTGGGCGTAAGGCAGCACTGACTGAGGGTCTCTGTGCCTGCCTGAGGTGAACAGGGATGCCAAAGCCCGTGAGGAAATGAGGGGGGCAGAACTTTCTGGAAGTCAGCCCTGGGGATCTCTGGGAATCATCACAGCTTCCTCAGCCTCTTTGCCCCTTCCTGGCCTCAACTTTTGTGGCCCCCTGAGAGATTATGAGAATAGCCAGTACCCCGTGTTCTCCCCCACCCATCCATCCTACCACCTCCTTCATCAGGACTGGCATTTTGGCCGTTTTTCCTGAACAGCTGCCATGTGCCACCCTGGCTCATACACACCCCACAGTCCCCATGACTTCACCACTAGAAGGAGGCTTAGGTTGAGCAGGTCACATGCCCCACCTTAAAGCACGGGGCCGGACTTAAATCTACTTTCTCTGTCCCCAAGCCCCAGGCCACCTGGAGTGCAGTCCCTGGAGAGGACATTGGAAAACAGAGCTGTTCTGGAAAGCTGTGGGAGCCATCAGGAGGTGGCAGGCAGGAACACTAGGTAATTGGATACCTAGGGCCCAGTTCTGACGTGGGCCACCCATGGCCCGAGGCTCAGCTCTCAGCCTTCTTCAGTAAGGCGTCCAGCCACCTTCATCCTCCCGCAGACTTCACCCAGGTCCTCAAGTTAATTATTCCCAGACAGAAAATTACTTTCAACTCTGAAAAAGGAGTGATTTGGGGAGGCAGATCTAATTACTGGCCCTTCTCTGCATGTCTCCAGGGGGCAAGGGAGAGTTTCCTGGGCCTGGGAATGCAATTACGGGGAACATTAGAGCCGCTGTGGTCAGTACCTACGTCAGCGCTCAGCCAGCTCCAGGCAGGAACTGAGCTCTAGTGGCCAACAGCCTAAGAGCCAGAGACCAACTTTTATGATCTGAAAAGGGTGCTCATCAGACCTTGGGGATCATATGTGGCCCGGTGCCCTGTCCCAGGAGAAAGGTGAATGACACATCCCCCCCAAACTCATGGCCACTCCAGACCTCAGTCTCCTGACCCTATTTGGAACCAAAGTCTTAGCAAATTAAACCAGACTCTGTTTGCTGGCTGCTAAACTTGGTGAGCAGGGTCCTCACACAAAGAGGAGAGGATACTGCGAGACTGTGTGGCATCGTCGAGGGTGTGGGGTGGCCCAGGGCCATGGGAAGTTACAGGTGCCTGGAGCCTTCAGAGATTACCTGCAGCACTGTGTGCTTGACTTGCAGCAGGCAGAGCCATGAGAATACAGTCTTTTTTTAAGTCCTTTAAGAGCCTGGATCTGGGGTCTGCTCGCTCTGTAGCCTGGGGACACATCCAAAGTCTCACCAGCCAGGGTCCTTCCAAGCACATGCTTAGTTCTCTCCCACCTGTAACCCATGGCTCTTCCCTGACTCCTTCCCAAACTCCTTGGGCCCTTGCCACATGCAGTTGCCTGTTCCCTAAGCCCTGCAATGTGCTGAGGAACCCTCTCGTGGCGTTCAACGCAGGCCCCAGCACCACAGTTCCCATTCTGTGACTCTAACAGCCCAGAAGCCTCCAATTCCACACTCCCAGCCCTCAATATCACTTCCCACCCTGCTCCACCTACCAGGATGCTCAACCCATCAGCACCAGCCACCCCCACAGCAAAAATCATAGCCAGCAACTTTGATGGACAGGCCCTGTGGATGCCCAGGGAGTAGGTACTGGGAGAAGGAGAGTGGTGAATCCTAGGGAGAGGTATAGACCCTAACTGAGCCAAAGCAACCCTTGAATTCCACCCACTCTCAGATGCAATTCTGCTCTCAGGATGGGTTAGGGGTTTCTCTGTCCACCACCCATTCTTGCACATGCTCAGTTTCATAGTTCCCACACTCAAAAGGCCTGGGAGGGCACAGAGCTAGCAGACTCAGCAGATGCACTAAGCTGGCTGCTTCTGTCAACTTGACACAAACCTAGACATATATAGGAAGAGGGAAACCTAACTGAGGAAATGCCTCCATCAGATTAGCCTGTGGGCAGTTCTGTAGAATATTTTCTTTATAAATGATAGAAGTAGGAGGGTCCAGTCCAGTGTGTGCGGTGCCACACCTGGGCAGGCAGCCCCAGGTTCTATAAGAAAGCAGGCTGAGCAAACCCTGGGAGCAAGGCAGTAAGCAGCACTCCTCCATGGCCTCTGCATCAGCTCCTGACCTGACCCCTTTAAGCCAAGCAGTGGTGGTGCATGCCTTTAATCCCAGCACTCGGGAGGCAAAGGCAGGTGATTTCCAAGTTCAAGGCCAGCCTGGTCTACAGAGTGAGTTCCAGGACAGCCAGAGCTACATAGAGAAACCCTGCCTTAAGAAACCAGATAGATAGATAGATAGATAGATAGATAGATAGATAGATAGATAGATAGATAGATAGATAGATAGATAGATAGATAGATATCCATTTCTCCCTAAGTTGCTTTTTGGTCATGGTGTTTTATCACAATAGAAACCCTAACAAGACACTCACCAGACCAGTTCCTTCTAGCTTCTTACTCTATCAGCTTCAATGTATGCCTCTCTTTCTCTCCTCAGGGTATAACACAACTGATATATGTCCACTTTCGCAGCCATCTTCTGAAAAGAATGAAGAGAAAAGCCAAAAGCTGCAAGTCATGAGGTGTCTCCCTGGAAGCCTTTGTCTTTTCATTAGAAGATGGGTGCACTCTCCCCCAGAGAAAGTCTACTCACTTCTCAATGGCTGGGTTACATGGCCATGTCTAGCTGCAAGGGAGGCTGAGAACATAAAGGTTAGGTTTCCCTTCTCACCATTAGAGGGAAGGAGCAAGCTTGACTAGGCCCTTCTAGGTATCAGCTGATAGCAGAGGTTGCCCTCAACCAACAGCCTCTCCCTCTGGGCTTTTCCCTGGGGCATTAGTGATCACACAAACCTACAGTTCTGGAGACTATGGGACCAAGAAAGGGCACAAGGACAGATGTCTGGCCTCTGATAAAGGAAGAAGGGAGCCCACCCAACTTGAGGCTCTGCCAACAACATCTCAAGTCCTCACTGTCATATCCCTGTGCCCGCTTACCTCTCTGTCTCCATTTCCAACCAGGACATGGGTCCACACCCTGTGCCTGCTCTTTCTCAAGAGTATCTTTGATGGCAAACAGTCAGCTCTTGATGGCTACGTGGCAAGTGGATGAGACTGAGACCATTACAGGGACAGCCAGGGAAAAGACAAAGCGATTGGAGAGAATTTGAGAACAGAGCCGAGCTATGGGGTTAGGAGATGAAAACAACCCAGGGCTGAGTCCCAGATGAGCCCAGCAAGGAAAGTACGAGCTGCCAGAGCGCATGCAGCCCAAAGGCCAGGAACAGACAGTCTGCAGCCCAACACCCACACAAGCAGCAGTCACCTAAGCCTCATAACTCTGAAAAGTTGAATGAATTTTGTGGGAACAGAATCCTTCAAAAACTTAGAATGAAAGGGGAAATTGCTGGCAAGAAAAGATCCAGTTCCCTCGGAGTCTGCCCAGCAAAGGTCTGCTAGGAATTTTCTCCCTGTGCCTGGGACCTCCCCTTCTGCCCCTGGAACCTCCCTTTCTGTCCCTAGGATTTTCCCCCATCCCAGACTTCCCCTTCTGTTCATTAGTGGCTTTGGGGGGGTTCTCAGGACAGGTAGCAAGATGTGATTCCTATACTTGGGCCTCTACCCCAAGCTGCCACATCCAAGCTCAGGAGAATTTAGATTTTCACAACCCCAAGCCCGAGAGGAAGACCACATGAGCTGACTCCAACATGTTGTCCAAGCCCAAATAATCTATGTCCTGTACACCAGCAGTCCTTGCCCCTATGGATTGAGAGAGTCAAACCATCCCCACTGCATCCTGCTGTTCCTACTGGCCATCACCCCCGGTACTAACTGGCAGGAAGTCCCCCACAAAGCCGCTAGATGGTCTAACCTGTAGAAGTCTTCTCAAGAACTAGGAGAGCTGAAATGTCCCCTCCTACTGAGCAACAGATTTCCAAACTGCTACTACAAACCTACAAAGCCACGAGTGATGACAACTCCAGAGCTAAAAATATCCAGGCAGGTAGAGAACAGTTGTCAAGGAAGGCCTCCTTCTCCGCCCGCCCACGTCACAGACTCACCTGGCAGCAGGTAGCCGTGTGTGCGGTACATGTGAATGCCAAAGCACCACCTGGAAGAGAATAAAAGAGAGCTCTGTCTGGAGTCAGGGATGAGTGGCTATGGCCCGGGAACACGCTCAGGTTAGTCATGCAGCAGTAGCATGAAGCTTTCATTAACAGAACAAAGAAAGCCGTGGTAAATCGACACTTTCAGGTGCATTGGTGGAAATATCAGGTAGGTGGGTTACAGCTGAGTGGGGACATCTCCGCTGTGAGTACCAGATGCTGTCAGAGGACATTCTTAGCATTTGGGTTGGTGGACGCTAGGGGTCTCTTCACACATTCCAAAGGATGCATTTACCGAATAGTCCCAAGGTTGATAGGCCACATACAGAGGTGGACAATAATTGGTCATTTAAGAGAGTTAAGGTTAGCCCAAGATAATCTACCACTAGGCTCTGGATCTGCAACATTCTAACTGCTCCACAATCATTGAGTTCTCACCTGTCAATCAGTCTTGGAAAGCGTGGCTGCCTTCTGGAGTAACTTTTGTTCAAAGATCAAATTGCTGAAACAGGGTAGGGGAGCCAAGCAGACAGCAGTGACTATGGGGAACAAAAAGAGGGACAGAAAGGACCCAGAGAAGCTCCGCGGGCCCTCTCTTGGGGGCCACAGTGGCAGCTGCTGATCAGCTCCTCTGTTCTCTGGAGTGGGTGGGGCCAGGCCTGATACATGGGGGTCCCTCCTCATCTTCCCTGTCATTCACCAGGCCTGGTTCCCAGTGAACTATGCCCCAGACTGCACAGTAGTCAGCAAGGAGGAGTTTGGGGGCTGAGGAGATCTTGCCACTGTCCCTGTTCTGACGGTAAGGAGTTCCAGATTCTTATTTCCCCCCCAAGAACTGAGCAGGGACACACGGTTGCGGCAGAAACAGTGGCCGCTGATTTTCAAATGATCCATTTCCAAAGGGTCAACCAGCAGAGAAGGACACATAAGGGAGGGTTTGGGGCTCGTTTGCATAGAACAGGCCTGACTTTTCATGGTCTCTCTTGCTTCAAACAGCCTATGTCTCACTGGCATCCTCAGTCTCCATGCAGGGGTGAGTCACAAGTCACCTGCAGACACTCCGGAGTGTCGCCCATGACAGTAGCCAGACGTAGGCGGCCTCGTCTGTTGTTTCCCCCAGTGATGATCTTTTAAAGCTTTGCACAAGGCCTTCCAGACCATACTTTCCACATATTCTCCTGCCTCGGCATCACCTCTTGTAAGACCCTGTGACCACATCAGGCCACTTAGATGATCCAGGACAATTAATTACTTGCAGGGTTCTAATCTTGTAACCTCTATAATGTCCCTTTGGCGATGCAAGATTCAGGATGGATTGGGAAGGGTCACCACCTGGCTAAAGTCAGAGCTGGCAACCCTAGTAAGGAGATGAAAACACAGCAGCAGGAGCAGGGACTCGCATCGCTTCCTTCAATCCTTCCCCCAACACCTGCAAAGGAGACCTTGGCTCTCAAGCTGCTGACCTGGAAGACAGGCAGCACATCCTGCTGACCAGAGTGGGGTCACTAAGAGGAGATGAAAACTGTTCCTGTCTCTCAGCCAGAAAGAGGGAGACGTAGCTAAGAGCACCCAGAACCCTCTCAGAGACAGCCGAGCACCAAGGCTCTGTGGATACACACCACACCCCTGCTCCGAGCTACACCCACATGCAGGCACAAGGCTTGATCAGCCCCATCTTTCCACAGATGTGGGAGCGCTGACATCAGCAGGAGGGCCTTGGATGCTATCTGAGGTGACTTTCTAGATCAAGTGTATTCTTGGAGCAGAACTTATCTACACTGAAGACTTCTATGGGGGTCGTCTCTTTATAATGACCTTCTGGGAGTGCATCTAGCCCACCCACCAACCGCAGACTGGACCCTCTAGTATCCAGTCCTTGCCTGCACCTGCATGCTGGGAGCCCCGCACCCCCCCAGTTCAACCAGCACACCTGCATCTGGACTAGAGAAGCCTCTACCCATTGCCCTCACCAGCCAGAAGAGCCAGCAACATTTTGCAGCTGGTCCAGTCCCAAGCTGGCCCTTCTCAGCATTGAATAGCCTCTTCCTGTCCCCTAGGGGATATCTGCCTCCTGGGCCCCCTCCAACCTCAAGCGCCTGAGAAAATGATTTCCCTGATCAAATATTCATGGATCTGCCAAGCCTGAAATAGGCCTGAAAAGAAGAAAGGCAATCTGTGTCCAGCACAAATGCTTGACAGGATGCGTGAAACACTCAGAACTGCCTTCTGAGCTGTCCCTGGGCCCCTCTCTCCTCCCACTCCCTGTCAGTAAGGGACAGGTACCTAGTGGGTCACCCAGGACTCCTGCAGGGCTCTGCCCTTGATCTTCACAATACTGAACAAGAGTCTTGTACTCATTTGACACCACCCTCCACTTTCTGCAAAGTCCTGTTGTCCAGGAAGCAGTGACTTCATACTCTGGGGATACCAATGCCATCCTCTCAGATGAGGCAAAATAGTCACAGCCATAGTGCCATAAGGGGCCATTACTGTCCCACACATCATCTCCTTCCTTCTTAACCTACCTCACAAGATTGAAGCAACAGCAAGACATGGTGCTCACATAAGCCAGGGAGGTGACCTGCTGGAGCTCCAGTCACCCAAGGGATGCCTCCACCACCCACATCACTATGAAGAATCACTCGTCTGGTACTTTGGAGAGACCATGAGTGGTAAACATGGAATGTTCCAGAAAAATGAAAGCCCAGTGTTGTTGGGAGCAGTGAACCCCCAGATCCTGAATTTCTTGTAAACAACTTGTGTTCCTCTGCTCTGAGACAGCCTACAGATGCTCTGAGCACGAGACCCTGATGACAGGGGAGTGGTTTCTGATGGGTCTGCAGCTGAAAGATCCCAAGAGCTGGGGTGTGGCCAGAGCACTATATAAGCTGCCCCTGAGCACAATAAAGGGGGCATTCTTGGGGCATTCCTGTTTCAAGGATGACCCGTGTCTCTGTCTGTGTGTCTTTAAATCTCCAGGCCCTTGCCAGGCTCGTAGTACCGTACTGTCACGTAGTACAGGTGGGTGGTACAAGTGGAGGTTCCACCAAGATCGGGATCTAGGGAACGCTGAGAGGTCACCCTCGGGAATGGCAAGGGTGGATTGAAGAATGGTATGTGTGTTTCAATCTCCAGCCCCTTGCCTGAGTCACAAACTGTATGGTAGCGCATAGGGCGCAGACGGACATGGTGCACTACACAGTGTGGTGGGGACAAAAAAAGAGAGCAGACACTCATGAGGCCGTGCTGTAGTGGGTAGGTACAGGTACAGACAGGAAGAGGGGATGTGGTTACACACAGAGGAGAGAGGCTGTGTAACCACCCAGCAGAGATGGAAGCGGTGGGCCTACAAGGCCAGGAAAATGTTCCTGTTTCCAGCAAAACAGGAAGCCAGAGGAAGCAGGAAGGACCTTCTTGCTGGATACTCTGGAGGAATCACAGCTCAGCCTCAGACTTCCAGCCTTTAGACTGAGGAAGGGAGAATGGTTGTCTGTTTTAAGCCTCCAGCCTGTGGCATCATAGTCCCCTGATTTGACGGCACTCTTTGACAGCGAATGACCCAGGAGAACCCTGCCTGAGGTAGATGAAGAAGCAGACCTGGGTGAAACTCCCCGTCCCGTCCCAGACTGCCTCCCACCCTGCCTGGCTTACCTGTGCTTACAATGTGATATCCAAGTCAGGTGTTTGATAATGAGCAGAGGTTTATTGGTATCTCGGTTCTGAAGATGAGGGAGTCCCAGGTCATGGGCACTCTCATCTGGGGAGGGCTTTGGTGCTGCTCCATCTGATGGCAGAATGCAGAAGGGGAAAGGTGCTTCTATCATACCCAGAACTTGGACCGCCCTCCCATCACCCCTCCCACTGAGGCCATGCACAGGCTGAGGACTTCAATGTGCCATGGTAGAGCCTCACTCAACACCTCTAAAAGCCTGAGTAAGCTTCCAGCAGGTAAACTGTGGCAACTTTGAATCCATAGCAACTGCATCCGAGTCAGCACATGCAGGTGGGTGGGGCTCCATCCCAGAAAGTGAGCTACAGTTTAGGGCTCATACCTGAGCTATCCTCTATCCTCCCTTTATGTCCTGTGTCCCTCAGTCAGAGCTTCTGTTGGGTCTGCAGAAGGCAGATGCTTGTCACCAGTTAATGGTCCCCAGTCTGGCCCAATTATTGGACCTGAGTGTCCCTGAAGCTCCCAGCCTCATCCCAGCCTCTCTCTGAAATCCAGAGGGCTCCTAGCCTCACTCCAAGTAGGAGCCAAAGACTGCATACATAGGGCTGAGGCCTGGCACAGCCTGCTCCTCAGGCCCGGGATTGCTACTCAGTTCACCCTCACCTCTCCCTCCTGAGGGTGGAGATGAAAAGGCCAGACCTCTTAGCACATTATAGACACCAGAGGAACCAGGCTTTCCCTGAGCAAGATGTGTGTGCCTTGCTGGGACTCCAATACTAAGGGTGCCTCGGCACCTGGGTGGACAGGGGCAGGAAGTCTTGTCTGGAGAAGCACAGGGTTGTTTGGGTTTCTTTGCTCTCTGCCTAACGGAGCAGCCCTCTACCAGGGTCATCTGACAGCACACTTGCATTTATTGGGGCCGCAGTTAGCGGGGGTAAATGAGGCTGCTGGTTCCTGACAGCCATGGGGCAAGCATCTCAGTGGGCCCGTAATTACTCCTCCCCAGGAGCCTAAGAGAGGGCAGGCCGGTGGAAACCCTGGCAGGGGCAGAGGCATGGGAGATCCTGGAAGCCTCTAATCATCCACCATTCTGCTAGCCATGCTGCCTAGAGACCCTCTAGAGGACAGTGGGGACTGTCCAAGCCTCTGGTGACACCCCTGACTTTAATGTGTCATCAGCTGACACAGGGTCTGCCAAGAGCTGCCCTACCCTGTTCTCTTCCCTATTCATCCTGGGGAATCACAGAGGGGGACACGCCCAGGATGAGGATTTGGGGGCAGGTTCCTCCTCTGCTGGTTCTGACCAGTTAGAGGCAGCCCTGAATGGCCTGGGAACAAGTGAATCTCCTGAAGGAAGTGCCTAGGAGGATGGACTGTGGTCAAGGGGGGGGGGCTCTTCTACCAGGCTCACTTCTCTGCCAAGGTTCACATTTAGAAATTGCCCTATCTGGGCTGGAGAGATGGCTCAGCGGTTAAGAGCATTGCCTGCCCTTCCAAAGGTCCTGAGTTCAATTCCCAGCAACCACATGATGGCTCACAACCATCTGTAATGAGGTCTGGTGCCCTCTTCTGGCCTGCAGGCATATACATAGACGGAATATTGTATACATAATAAATAAATAAATATTTTTTAAAAAAATTGCCCTATCCAGCGACAGTGTGATGTGTGGGGCAACAGCCAGTGGTCACCCCAGGCAGAGGAGTCCCTCAGGAAGGCAGCAACTGAGGTCAAAGGCGAGTGTGTGCATGAGGGCAGGAGGCTGAAGCCATCTCCTGAGCAGCCCACACCACAGACAAGAGCAGGATTTGCGGGAGATCACACATTCTGGAATCCAGGTGTGAGGGGGTGACCACCTCCTTACCCCTTCCTGTCCTCTTCTCCCTCAAAGCCAGGGGTCTGTAAGCCTCTTGCCCCCCTATGCATTTATGCACCAGTATTCTGCCCTCCAGTTACCCTCAGGGGCCATATGTGACCCAGCAGGTCCCACACAGCCCACTCTAGACACGAAGACAGCAAGCAAGCTGGGACCTTTTCCCAAAGTGAGCCACAAGCTGCCACTCACCCAAGATGCTAGTACAGGAGGATGTGGCAGCTGTCACCAAAAAGGCCTCTTGCTGGAAGCCATGGGAGCAGAACCCTGATGTGAGACCCAGGTCCCTAGCTTCTCTCAGCCTCAGTTTCTCCACCTGTGGGATCGGATAATTACAAACTGAATTCCCGGATGTTGGGAGGCTCTGTGAGTCAATGCCTGAGACTCAAATTAAGAAAAGCCAGGTGCTGGGCAGATGTGGGGATCTGCAATGATTGGGCTGTTGCCATGGTGACAGGAGCTCCGTGTTTAGTGGTAAACATCTCCAGTCCTCAGAAGCAGCTTCTCCACTACGTTCTGACATCTTGGAGGCAGGCACATCCAGGGTGTAGACACAGGTGACAGGAACTGGCCCAGTGGGCCGTCTAGTGACAGGGCTCTTCCATGTTTCCTGCCCCAGCACCCTGTGGGTTTCTATCTAGAACTTTTCCCCCAGGGCCAGAACCACCTTGCTCCCTGAGCATGCTTTAGACTCTGAAAGTCCCCTCTCCATCTGCCTGTACAAATGTCCCCTAAGTCTCTGGGAAGTATGAGGTGACCCCGTCCAATCCCTGTATAAAGGGTACTTCAGTCACGAAGGGAGAGACAGCAGGATGGCATCAGGACAGCAGAGCAGGTCGGGGCTGGGATGGACAGGTGGGACGGCGCCAGGCTCGCTGTGGCCTGACTCACTTGACTCTAATAAACACGGGGACAAGGGCTTTGCAAAGCAGCCCCACCTGTCAACTACACCAGAGCCTGGCAAACGGGAAGCGCGCATAGGCCTGTCCATGTCGGTGCAAGGCCGCCCCCTACGGGTAACTTTTGGGGACTGCAGGGCAGGTTAAAACTCACGCAGTCAGGTGGAACAGTGTCCTGGCCCCACGAGGCCAATGCCTTCTGTGGGCACCAAGACCTTGGCACTGAAGGGCCTGCATGTGGAAGGCACAGGAGTCAGAAAGAAGCACAAATACAGTGTTATCAGGAGGCAGAGCTCTGAGGATACAGCCAAGGCTCATCCTCTGGAGCCTTTCTGAAACCACCCAGCAGAACTCTAAGGTGAGGAAAGGAGGAGGGAAGGGGAGGAAAGGGAGAGGGAAGGGGGAGGGGAGGGAAAGGACAGGAAGGGAGGAAGGAGGGGGAAAGGAGAGAGGGGAGAAGGGAGGACTACTGGGGAGGTCTGGGATCCTTTACCTTGACCTCAGTCTAGAGAGAGATATGATGTGAACTCCCAGGAGTTTAGGGGAACATAGCAAATGTAAAGAGCCTGGGGTAACTCTCTGCCTGCCTGTTTGGAACAGCAAGGTCTGGAGTTAGCAACATAGAGCCACTAAAATTGCTCCTCAGGGGAAGACATAAGCAACGGCTCCCCCTTCTCCTAAGGTCCCAATGACAAACTGAGGCACAATTCCACCAAAGTACAATCTGGGGAACCAAGGAGTCTATTGGGCTTCCAAAAGTATAGGTGAGAGGTTGCATGCATAGGTGTGGGTGCACCCACACAGCAGGGATAAGAGCTTCCCCTTATGCTCATAGCTGGAGCCCCCTCCGCTTGTCTTCCCTGGCCCATAAACTCTACCCCTGCGGTCACATGCAATTAAGGCAGAGTTAAAAACAACAGGTGATACGAGGACTGAATATTCAGGTGAGGGTCTCATAACCTCCCACCCCTCCATAGGGGTGCAGAGAGTCAGCAAGTCCAACGGGGAGGCCCTTTCACAAGACAACACAGCTGAACTCCAAGATGGCAGTTGTGTGGCTCAGAGGACCAGTCACTTACAACAAGCCAGCAAAAGGAAAAGCAGGCAGAAGAGGTCAAGAGCAAGCGGTAAAACTGTGAAGGGCCCTGAAGGCCAAGGTTGGAATAGCTGAAATAGCTGGAGAGTGTGACAGGTCAGCCTCCTGCTGCTGACTGCAGGAAAGAGACAGGGAGAGCTAAAGATGAGAAAACCAGGGATGGCCCTGCAGAAGCCACACAGCAAGTCAGAGTTCCTGGCACTGGGATTGACTGAGCGCCTGAGGGGCAGAAGTGAGGCCTCCTCCAGTTTGGAAGCTGCTCCGGCCAAGGTGCAGACACCCACAGGGAAAGAAGGCTCCTGCATGTCAAACTAGAAAATCCCATGGAAATCATCAGAGGCTTCAAACCCTGGAGAGCAATCCCACCTCAGACACAAACACACCTGAGCATCCATGACCCAGATGGGTGAGCATGGGCCTCTCGGGGCACACATCTGCCCTTGATTAGAATTTCTCTCAGGCCCTGCAAAGTCAGAAAGGGGCAGGACCTCTATGCAGTGAAGCCCCAGGAAGAGGGTCCAACCAGCACAAGGGATGTTTAGATGCCCTCTATGCCTACTGTGTCCTGTCCATCCCAGAGCTTCTAATACCACAGTGTGACACAGACAGAGACCCAGGAGCTCGGGTCAAACCCTCAGGTACACAGGAGCCCCTGGAGACTAACTCCAGGACAGACAGAGGACAGAAGAGAAGCAGATACTCCAGTGATCCTGTGAGGAAAGTGGCTCGTCCCATTTTACAGATAGCACAGTTGAGGCTCTGGGAGGTGAAAGGAGCCCCCACCTACCTCAGCCCCAGGATGTTTCACCTAGACCATGCCACGCTGCAGCCAAACAGCCCACTGTCTTCAGGGACCCCAAGGCTAAGTTCGGGAGATTCTTCCATCCCCTGAAGAAGAGCTGCCCTCTCTGGAACAGCTGCAGCCAACTCCCCACATCCCTGGCTTTCTTAATCACCACTTGGTGCCCAGCCTGGTCTGCCATCTCCATAGCACCTTCAGAGATTTCCTGCCATATAAATCAATCATCCTCTGCATTCCCTGTGTTCCCAAGCTAATTCTCGGGGATCCTGACTTCTGCTGACCTCTGCTGACTGTTCCTTCCCCATCTCCCTGACACAAACACCTCAGTCCCCTGTCTGCTCCCTGACACATTCCATTTTTAATTCCACTGGAACCCCACACGGCCCCATCACCATAGGACCACAGGATGGAAACAAAAGTGTCTTCATTTTGAAACAGGCTGATGACTTTGAACTCAAGATCCTCCTGCCTCTGACCTCCCACCATGAGTGCCAGAATTACAGGTGCGTGCCAACACAACCAGCAAGCATGGTGAAGTTTGAAATCCACCTGAGGCCGGGTGTGTTAAACCTCATCCACAGCTCAGGTGTGTTAAACCTCATCCACATGGCTTGTGTGTGGGTACACATGTAAATGTGTGTGTTTATGTGTGAAGGGCATGTATACCCCATAAACGTGTGCTCCTGTGGGTGTATGCACACAAGAGAATGCATGCACATGGAAGCTAGAGGTCAAGAGTGGGTGTCCAGATAAACAAACTGAAAAAAAAACATGATAATCTCATTAGATGCTGAAAAAGCCTTTAACAAAATACAACATCCCTTCATGATAAAGGTCTTAGAGAGATCAGGTATACCTAAACATAATGAAGGCAATATACAGCAAGCCAACAGCCAACATCAACTAAATGGAAAGAAACTCAAAGTGATCCCACTAAAATCAGGAAGAAGAAAAGGTTGTCCACTCTTTCCATATCTATTCAATATAGTTCTTGAGGTTCTAGCTAGAGCAATAAGACACCAAAAGGAGATAAAGGGGATACAAATCAGAAAAGAAGAAGTCAAACTCTTACTATTTGCTGATGATATGATAGTTTACATAAGCAACCCAAAAAATTCTACCAAGGAACTTCTACAACTCACAAACACTTTCAGTAATGTAGCAGGATACAAGATTAACTAAAAAAAAAAAAATCAATAGCCCACCTTTACACAGATGATAAATGGGCTAAGAAAGAAATCAGAGAAACATCACCCTTCACAATAGCCACAAATAGCATAAAATATCTCAGAGTAACTCGAACCAAACATGTGGAAGACCTGAATGACAAGAACTTCAAATCTTTGAAGTAAGAAATTGAAGAAGACAGCAGAAAGTGGAAAGATCTCCCATGCTCTTGGGTAGATAGAATTAATATAGTAAAAATGGCAATCTTACCAAAAGCAATCTACAGATTCAATACAATGCCCTTCAAAATCCCAGCAAAATTCTTCACAGACTTCAAAAGAATAGTACTCAACTTCATATGAAAAAGCAAAAAAAAAAAAAAAAAAAAAAAAAAAAAAAACAGGATAGCCAAAACAATCCTGTACTATCAAAGAACTTCTGGAGGCATCACAATCCCTGACTTCAAACTCTATTTCAAACTCTATTACAGAGCTACAGTATTGGAAACAGCCTGGTATTGGCATAAAAGCAGACAGGAGGACCAATGGAACCGAATCAAAGACCCGGATATTAATCCACATGGTGTAGGAGGTCCTTCTGTATTTGTGTTGCTTTCATAGACTGAATGAAGAAACTGCCTTCGCCTTTTAATAGGGCAGAAATTAGGTAGGCGGAGTAGATAGAACAGAATTCTGGGAGGAAAGAAGGCAGTGTGGCAGATGCCGTGAAACTCCTGTCTGAAACTGATGCTGGTTAGGATCTTTCCCAGTAAGCCATGACCTCATGGTGAACACAGATTGGTAGAAGTGGGTTAGATCAGGATGTGAGAGTTGGCCAAGAAGAGGCTAGATATAGTGGGCCAAGCAGTAATTTAATTAATACAATTTCTGTGTGGTTATTTCGGGGGTTAAGCTAGCCAGGTGATGGGACACAGCCCGCTTGCCTCATTACAACATCCACATACCTTCGAACACCTGATTTTCGACAAAGAAACTAAAAATATAAAATGGAAAAAAAGAAAGCATATTCAACAAATGGTGCTGGCATAACTGGATATCAACATGTAGAAGAATGAAAATAGATCCATATCTATTTCCATGCACAAAACTCAAGTCCAAATGGATCAAAGACCTCAACATAAAACCAACTACACTAAACCTCATAGAAGAAAAAGTGGGAAGTACACTTGAACGCATTGGCACAGGAGACACTTTCTAAATATAACCCCAGTAGCACAGACACCTAGAGAAACAATTAACAAATGGGACCTCCTGAAACTGAAAGGCTTCTATAAAGCAAAGGACATGGTCAACAAGACAAAATGACCGCCTACAGAATGGGAAAAGATCTTCACCAACCCCACATCAGACAGAGGTCTCATCTCCAAAATATACAAAGAACTCAAGAAACTTGGGGTACAGACCTAAACAGAGAACTCTCAACAGAAGAATCTAAAATGGCTGAAAAACACCTAAGGAAATGCTCAACATCCTTAGCCATCAGAGAAATGCAAATCAAAACAACTCTGAGATTCCATCTTATACCTGTAAGAATGGCCAAGATTAAAAACACTGATGACGACTTATGCTGGAGAGGATGTGGGGTAAAGAGAACACTCCTCCATTGCTGGTGGGAGTGCAATCTGATACAGCCCCTTTGGATATCAGTATGATGATTTCTCAGAAAATTAGAAAACAACCTACCTCAAGACCCAGCAATACCACTTTTGGATATATATCCAAAGGATGCTCAATTGTGCCACAAGGACATGTGCTCAACTATGTCCATAGCAGCTTTGTTTGTCAACAGAACATGGAAACAACCTAAATGCCCCTTGACCAAAGAATGGATAAGGAAAATGTGGTATATTTACACAATGAAGTACTACACAGCAGAAAAAATAATGACATCTTGAAATTTGCAGGCAAATGGATGAATCTAGAAAACATCATATTAAGTGAGGTAACCCAGACCCAGAAAGACAAACATCATATGCACTCACTTGTAAGTGGCTTTTAGACATAAAGCAAAGAAAAACTAGCCTACAATTCACAATCCCAGAGAACTTAGACAACAATGAGGACCCTAAGAGAGACTTACATGGATCTAATGTACATGGGAAGTAGAAAAAGACAAGATCTCCTGAATAACTTGGGAGCATGGGGACCATGGGAGAGGGTAGAAAGGGAGGGGGAGGAAGGAAGGGGAGCAGAGAAAAATGTATAGCTCAATAAAATCAATTAAAAATAAAGAGTGGGTGCCCTCCTCACTCTCCATCGCACTTTTTAAGACAGTCTCTCACTGAACAGGAGCTCCTCAGTCCCCTCAGGATTGCTGGCCAGTGAGGGAACCTCACCCTGGGGCCCATCTTTTGCTGCCCCCCAGCACTGGAGCCATTGCTCCTGACTGTAACATGGGTGATGAAGATTTCAACCCAGGTGCTTATATTTGCATGGCAGGCACCTTCCCAGCTGGGCTTCTTCCCAGACCCCTCACCCACATTCTTTACTCCAGTCAGGCAGAGGCCCCTCAAGCTTCCCTCAGGCCCCCCAACATGAGCAGGACTCACAGACTTCAGCAAAGGCTGGTGTCTGGGGTGAAGACTTCTTAGGATAAAAGGAGACAGAGTAGGAAAGAAAGATCCAGAGGGTCCTAGGAACCACAACTGTCCCAAACAGAGTTCAAAGGGACCAGGGTGGAAGCCACAGACCCTGTCAGTCTAGGAAGGAAGGGAGCTCTCTACATTTCTGCACGAGGAAAACCCTCAGTCGTGGATAGACTCCTATGAGACAAGAGTCTGCAGAAATCGTGTATAAGTCTGTCCTGGTCTGGTCGGCAGCAGATCCAGGGAGAGAGTTAGGGGGACCTCAAGACCCAGGGGCAGTTGTGTCTTCTAGAAGCACTTTTTGGGGTGTCTGAACTCCTAGAGACTCCAGTGAGCACACAAGGGATGCTGGCGTTTGGATCCAGAACAGACCTTGAGCAGCTAGCTGTGTGTTGAGTTGGGCTCTGATGCAGGGTCTCTAGGCGACCGGATCATGAGGGTTTCCACCACATCCTCGGATTTGTCTGTTGATCTGTTCCTAGACGAAATGGCTATTGGGAGGTGATAGGAACTTTAGCAATTGGAATCTAGTACGGTCTTTCTCTCTCTGTCTGTCTCTGTCTCTCTGTGTGTGTCTGTCTCTGTCTTTCTGTCTGTCTCTGTCTCTGTGTGCCTGTCTCTGTCTCTTTCACTGTCTCTCTGTCTCTGTCTTTCTGTGTCTCTGTCTCTCTTTGTGTCCCTGTGATTCTGTCTCTCTGTGTCTCTGTCTTTCTCTGGGTCTCTGTCTCTCTCTGTGTGTCTCTGTCTCTCTGTCTGTCTCTCTCTGTGTCTCTGTCTCTGTAATGGGTTTGCTGTGAGATCCCCGGCAGGCAGGGAGCAGCAAGTCCTGACAGTAGCCAATCCGTCCCCGGCAGCTAGCCATGTGGGCGGCAGGCGGGCAAAAGACAGACAGGCACACCATGTAGAGTGAAGTTCATTTATTAGGTGGGTTATGGAGGGGAAGGGAAAAGGGGAGAAGAGGGGAAAGCGAGAGAGAAGAGGGGAAGGGGAGAAATGGGGAGAGGCAGAAGCTGCCTATTCCTGAGAGACAGGAAGAGAGGACCAAGGCTGCAAGCAGGAAGGGAGTGGGCGTGGCTTCTTGCTTAAAGAGACAGAACATTAAGTCTCTCTATATATCTCTGTCTCTCTGTGTCTCTGTCTCTCTCTGTCTCTTTCTCTGTGTCTCTTTCTCTGGGTCTCTGTCTCTCTCTGTGTCTCTGTCTGTCTCTCTCTGTGTCTCTGTGTCTCTGTGTTTTTGTCTCTGTCTGTCTCTCTCTATGTCTCTGTCTCTCTTTGTATCTCTGTGTTTCTGTGTCTCTGTCTCTCTATGTCTCTGTCTCTGGGTCTCTGTCTGTCTCTGGGTCTCTGTGTCTCTGGGTCTCTGTCTCTCTGTCTGTCTCTGTCTCTCTGTCTCTCTGGGTCTCTGTGTCTCTGGGTCTCTGTCTGTCTGTCTGTCTGTTTCTGTCCCTGCTTCTGGCTTCCATATGGTGAGCAGTTTTCTTCCTCTGTCACGTGCTCCCACCATGACATTAGCCTCACCTCTGGCCCTAAACAACAAGATGGAAACCACCCTGGACTGAATCCTCTGAAACTGAGCTGACTGACAGACCCAACACAAAGGGATGTTCTCACCTCAAGGCAAACGACTTTGCCAGATCAAGTTGCAACTTCCTGGCCAGGGTGAAGTAGGTCCTGGCCTGTGTGGAGCAGGAGAAGAAGCACCATCTACCACCCTGGAAGTACAAGGCCACCAGGGCAGAAGGACGTGTGCCCAGGACCTTTCTCAGGTCTGCACTGCATTTAGGAGGCGCCTGACAGTGAATAACAATAAAATCTCTTGAAGGAGTCTTTTCAGTCACCAGGTTTGCACAGCCAGGGAGGCCAGGCCTGGGCCTGAAACCCTGGAAAGAAGGCTTGGTGGAAGGGTGCTTGTCTGGCCTGTTCAAGGATCAGGGGTTCACTCCCCAGAAGCACTCAGTGGCCAGTCACTGTATCCTGAACACAGGCCTGGGACTCAGGAGAGAGCAAAATGCTCTGGTCATCCAGCTCTGCTCGAGCATGACTGTCTCCAGAGGCTCATGGGAGAAGACAATTCAGAGCAGCCCCTTTAGACAGGGGAGGCTTCATGGCCCTCAGACTTCCGGCAGCTTTGCTGACAGTCAGCAATCCTGAATAGAGAGCTGGATCTCATTAACACAGCCTCAGAAACATCCACTCAGGCCCTAGACTGATGGAACCAACAGGGACCTTTGCACTCACCTTGCCCACAGTTGTTATTGTTTTTTGGGAAACTGAGGTCCACAGAAAGGCAGCCATGCACACTCCAGCATCAAATGGTGGATGCAGGTGGGACTTCAGCTTCTGAACATCCAACATGGCCCACCCCTCCAGTCTGAGGGAGCTAGACCCCTCCTGGGCAGGAGAGTTCCCACCTCTGCCCCTCCCCCTACCCAGGGAGAGGAAAGAGCTAAATTCTCACTTAACAGCGGGATGCTTCTGGGTCTCATTACCATGATGCAAATTAATATTTATTATGCAATTATTCATCTTTGTAATTGCTAGTATTTCAAAGGGAGCACGGAAGGTTTAATTAGAACACGTGGAACGTTATTAAAATGGAATGTCAGAAGGAGGGGTGCCTTTCTGCAGCCCCAAGCCCAGCTAACTCCAGAAAGTTCTCAGAGCTGGAGTCCACACCAGCCTGGCTTCCCTACCTGGATGCTCCCCATGAGCGTCCTTTTGATCCTTTTTCTTATTCTTCTCTTAAGGTCTTGACTCCTAGAAACTTTGTCATGTGATAGCAGAAATTTAGACTCAAAGAGCCTGGGGACGCTGCAAAATGCTTACGTCATGGACAAGTAGCTTCCTGGTGTAGAGGCCAGCACCTGGACCCTCTGAAGGAACTGTGGCGAGCTGGGCATGGTGGCATACACCTTTAGTGACAGCATCGGGAAGCAGACACAAATTGCTGTGAGTTCAACATTAGCCTGGACTATGAAGCAAGTTCCAGCCAGCCAGGAATACACAGAGAGACCCTGACTCCACAAAACAAAGACTTTTAGAATTTAAAAATGAATAAAAAGGGCAACGGCATCAGGACAGGAGCCTGCCATCCCCTCCTTGCACCAAGCCGACCTGGCCTGTACAATCTCTGTGAAACAGTCCACCCAGCACCCAGTTCCTCCTCCCTCCTGTCTCCTCCCACCTCCCCTGTCTCCTGCTCCTGCCTCCCCCTCTGCCTTCTACCTCCTCCCTCCTGCCTCCTTCTGCCTCCTCCCTCATCCATAATAGGCTTTGTTTTTTGGTGACAACCTGAGATGGTCCGAAGGTAAGTGGTGATTCTGGAAAAGCCAGATTTGGAATACAGAGACCCACCGGCCCAGCAGCAGCCGTGACCCTGTCCCCACACAAACAGCTTGGGTGGAAGAGAGTGGGTCTGTATGGGTCCTGTAGTGCAGTGGGGAAGCCAAGGCCAGGTCCTCAGCCTGGGAAGCTGAGCAGGAATGGAGGAAAAGCTCACCAACTCTGGCACGGGAGTAAGAGGGGGGGGGACCAGCAGGATGCTCAAACAGGTGTTTAGTGTGGGTGTACTAGCAAGAGAGGATAAACTTAGATGGGAGACATTGGGAGCCTTCAGGCTCCCTGTGGTGATGGATTGACTCACAGCCAGGTCACAGTCCGCATCACGGAGACTGACCCTCTAGGAACTGACATGACCAGAGAGAGGCACAGGGAGATAGAATTTATCTCAGGGTCTCAAGGTCTCACTCTTCTTTATGGAGTCCTGTCCGCTCTCAGGGAAGGCCCTTTCCCAGACCCTGGGGCACCGTTTTGGCTGGACAGGCTGCCAACAAGAGACTCACTTGTTACACACACACACACACACACACACACACCACCACCACCACCACCACCACCACCACACCCAGCTTTTAAGGAGGTGCCGTGGGATCTGAACTCCACTCCTCATGGTTGCATAATAAGCATTTACCCACTGATCTATTTACCCAGGTTGTTTTTGAGATAGCCTCATGTAGGCCAGGCTGGCCTCAAAGTAGCTATGAAGCTGAGAATGGCCGTGAATTCTTGGTCCTCTGAGTCAGTCTAAGTACTAGGACTGCAGGTGTGTGCCATAATTTCACACAGGACTGTTGACAGAGAAACCTGCAGTTGAGGTGTAGAAAGTGGCCTCGTGACTCTGGCCCTGAGACTGGCACATTCCACTCCAGGCTCCAGGTTAGCCAAGCTTCCTCTTACTGTTCCGGACACCCACCCCACCATGGGTCATTATGCCTGTGGGTGCCCTGGCCTTTGTCCCTTTATGCTCCTCACCAAGGTCACCAGATGCTCGTCCTGGGGCCCCATAAGCATGTGACACCCCAAATCCCACAGGGCCTCTGCAGACAAACTGCCCTTCTACCTTATGGGTTAGGCAGGACAGACAATGGCAGGCTTTCTTCCAGTGCTTTCCAACTGTTCCTAACCAGCCAGAAGTGTCCTCCTGCTGTGAGCCTAGACCACCTGCCAGGCAGAATGAATATGCATATATGCTAATCCGCATAGCCTACAATTTGCATGACAATCGGAGGCCAATTCTCCCACTCAGGAGTGCCTTCCAAAGGCTGCGCAGATCCGCTTTGAAGGTTGCCTGGGAAGCACGGTGGAGACTCTGCATCCCAGGGCTCCGGGTAGACTGGCCCTCAGCCTTATTTTTCCCACAGGGAGAGAAACTCAAGGGCCAGGAAGGCCAGGCGAAGGGAGCTGTGTGAGATGCCAGCCTGTTTGCCCCTCAAGAGAAGCAGGGACAGTGAGGGTGCTGCCTTGCCGAGGCTCAGGAAGGGACAATCTGGGGGATGGACTCTCTGAAGGACTCTCCCAGATCTTCCAAAAAGGAAGTTGCTTGCTTAAGGCCAGGTCTCTTGGCCACACTCCCATCTTCCGCTCCTCTTGGGCTCCCAGTTTTCAAAGTTGCAGAGTTCCTAGTAACACACACGCATATACACCCCTCAGGTCTGCCCAGCATTGCTGCACACTGCTTTGCCCTGAGCCATCTTGGGGAGAGGGCCTTGAGAGTCTCCCATGGATTAGGGACAAGGCAACCTCAGGTTAAAAAAAAAAAAAACACCCTGGGAATTCATACCAGACCCAAATCCAGGCTCAAAGCCCCAGTCACCTCCCAGCCTCCCACTAACCCAACGTACCTCCTCAAAGAGGGGCAGGGTCTAAAGGGAGTCTTGGGGTACCATGGTGGAACTCAAAGCAGGCAGGATGGGAAGAGCATGGGCGGAGCTGGGACTCTAGGTTCCACATGGGCTCAGTATCTGGTACAAAGTTGGCAGTGTCACCCACTGGGTGACAGATAAATGTGAACATCTCTCTCCTCCTACTAACCTCACTGAATAGCCTCTGGCATGTTGGGAGAACCCATGACTCAGCTGGCACCCTGCACCCTGTAGGTAAGGACATTCATGCCAGGTATGAAGTCGGGGGGGGGGGGCTGAGGACCTTGCAACTTGAGCCACATACACGCAGTTTGTACCTGGTGAAAAGTTTCTGTTCCCCAATGTTGGGTCTCTCCACCGATGTAATAAATCAGATCAGGCCGAATTAATAGTCCAGGCTTAATGAGCAACTCATTCCCAGGTGGTCCCAGGGGAGGAAGGGAAACCACCAGGCGAAACCAAGAGGAGGGAATTTTAAATGCCCTAGCGGGCTGGATCCGCTGATGGAGAGCTTTCTCAGGGGCAGAATCTGGAATGGGAGGAGCAGGGCTGGGTGGAACTTCCCAAGGCCTCGTATTGGCAACCTAGGAAGGACAGACACAGAGTTAGCATTTATGCAGGGCGCAGTGACTCTCTATCGGCAGATTCGCACAGGAAAGCTACCAAATATTAATAAGGCATCATGAGCATGCGCCATACACCAGCACTGCTGTCAGGCCCTGTGTTCACACTCTGACTTCTGCAGCCATCACCCAATGGCTAGAGATGAAGACTGGGGGTGGGTGGGGGCAGAGTGACTCAGTAATCCCATCAGCCTCACACAACTCTTTTTTGTTTGTTTGTTTGTTGTTGTTGTTGTTTTTTCCGAGACAGGGTTTCTCTGTAGCTTTAGAGCCTGTCCTGGAACTAGCTCTTGTAGACCAGGCTGGCCTCGAACTCACAGAGATCTGCCTGCCTCTGCCTCCCGAGTGCTGGGATCCTCACACAACTCTTAACATGCCATTGGGATGTCTTAAAACCTATGCCTCTAATCCAGTTCTTGGGAGGAAAAGGCAGGTGGATCTCTATGAGTTCAAGACCAACCTGGTCTACTAAGTGACACCCTGTCTCAAAAACAAAACAACAAAAACAAAAATCTCAGCGTGCAACTATTCTAAACCTCAGCCCTTACACTCCTGTGTTTTTATCTCGGGGAATGAAAATGTAAAATCAAAGCCCCGCCCCTAGCACTCCCCCAAGACTGAGCCCAGCTAGACCCCTACCCCCCAGCAAACTAAGCCCAGCTGGCCTTCACTAGCGTGCTCAGACAGAGGCCCACCCTTGTTGAGGAGCATGATCTAGGAACGACAAGAAACTCCTGACAGTTGCAGCAAGCTGGGACCTCTCTGGGGAAGCATGTCAATCAAAGGAGCAATTCCCCTTCCCCAGAGCCCCAGCACTGGTGAATGACTCCACTTATATGACACTTGGAACGACAGTAATGCCAGAGAGGTCGGGTGCCTCTGAAGAGAAGGGCTGGTATTGGAACTGTTCTGTATGGCAGTGGTGGTGGAGTTTAAACTTGCACACGTGATAAAGCTGGGCAGAATTCTCTCTCTCTCTCTCTCTCTCTCTCTCACACACACACACACACACACACCACACACACACACAGAGTCTGTGAACTGTAACTACAATAGGCATCACATTTTGGCTGTGATATCCAGCTACCTGTTCTGCCAAATGGCACCACTCTAGAAAACATAGAAATGGTTAAACCTCATAGAAATGACTTCCCCTGTTGTTGGTGGTATTTTGCATAACCCAGGCTGGCCCTGAACTCACTGTGTAGCTATAGATGACCTTAAACTTCTGATTTCCCCGCCTCCTGCTGGGTTGACAGGTGTACACCCCCGCATCTAGTTTATGCAGTGCAGGGGATCGAACCCAGAGCCTTGTGTGTGCTAGGCAAGCTCTCTTTCAACTGAGCCACACCCCCAGCCCCTTCTCTAGAATTTCTTATAACTGCTTGTGAATCTACAATTGTTACCATTGCTTTTAGCAAAATCTTTAAAAAATTGTCACAGCCAGGCAGTGGTGTCTCACGCTTTTATTTTATTTTTTTTAATATTTATTTATTTATTTATTATGTATACAGTATTCTGCCCACATATATCCCTATAGGTCAGAAGAGGCACCATATCTCATTATAGATGGTTGTGATGTGGTTGCTGGGAATTGAACTCAGGACCTCTAAGAAGAACAGCTAATGAGTGCTCTTAACCTCTGAGCCATCTCTCCAGCCCCTGTCTCATGCTTTTAATCCCAGCACTCTGGAGGCAGAAGCTGGCAGATCTCTGTGAGTTCAAGGCCAGCCTGGTCTACAGAGTGAGTTCCAGAACCAACCTTCAAGGCTACACAGAGAAATCCTATCTCAAAAAGCAAAAAAAAAAAAAAAAAAAAAAAAAGTCACAGTGAGAGAAACCTGCGGAGGGGTGACAACTAAATGCCACAGAGGATCCTTTGCATAGTCCGTGGGTTCTTGGCTGCACCCTAGGCGCATGAAGTATATGGTGCTGATGCTGGGTGCTAGTGAGAAAGAACAAGGCACAGGGTGTCTGAGAACTCTGTCCTGTCAGAATTCCTATCAATTTGCAGCTGTCTAAACAAACAAGCAAAGGCTGCTAAAAAAGCATATTAAGGTGCATCTTAAACCAGGCGGTAGTGATGCACACCTTTAATCCTAGCACTCACGAGGCAGAGGCAGGCGGATCTCTGAGTTCAAGGCCAGCCTGGTCTATGTACAGAGCAATTTCCAGGACAGCCAGGGTTACATAGAGAAATCCTGTCTCAAAAAACAAACAATCAACAATAAAAAAGATATGTCTTGGTTAGGGTAACTATTGCTGGGATGAAGCACCATGACCGAGGCAAGATGGGGAGGAAAGGGCCATTTTGCTTGCACTTCCACATCTTAGTCCACCCTTGAGGAGAACCAGGACAGGAACTCAAGCAGGGCAGGGACCTGGAAAGAGAAGCTGATGCAGAGGCCATGGATGGGTGCCACTTACTGGCTTGCTCATCATGGTTTGCTCAGCCTGTTTTCTTTATTTTGTTTGTTTTGTTTTTGTTTTTTTGATGGGGGGGCCCTGTTTGTCTGTTTGTTTTTTGAGACAGGATTTTTCCATGTAACCCTGGCTGAGCCTGCTTTCTTATAAAACCAGGACCACTGATCCAGGGGTGGCCACACACACAATGGGCTGGGCCCTCCCATATCAATCACTAATTAAGAAAATTGCCTACAACCTGAGTTTATGGAGGCATTTTCTTAATGGAGGTTCCCTCCTCTCAGATGACTTTAGCTTGCGTCAAGCTGACATAAAACTAGCCAGCACAAGATGCCAGATGACGATGTCTTGAGAAGGTTTGGAAGTCTGTTGGAAAGTTCCTAGCAAGTCCAGTCCTGATGGCACTGTCCTGGAGTCCTGAGATCAGGTGCACACAGAGACATAGTCACGGCAGCTC
Source organism: Ondatra zibethicus (assembly GCA_004026605.1). Lineage (NCBI taxonomy): Eukaryota > Metazoa > Chordata > Mammalia > Rodentia > Cricetidae > Ondatra > Ondatra zibethicus. Next base: position 163,655 of record PVIU01000225.1, read on the forward strand.
TTTGCTAAATAGCTCAAACCGCACTCAACTCCATGCCTGTAAGTTAGACAGATGCACGCACTCTACAGAAAAATGCCACAAAGAGAAAGAAATACCACAGACAGTAAGCTGGTGCATACTTGCCAGCATTTGGGAAGTGGAGAGGACAGAAGGATGAGGAGTTCAAGGTCATACATATTTGGCTTCCTAGTAGTTCAGGCTAGCATGAGACCCTGTTTCAAAAAAAAAAATGAGCGTGTGTGTATGTGAGCGTGTGTGTGTGGAATGTTACTACTAAAAGAAAGCAACTTTTATAGAGAAGAAACGAGCAGATCTTGTGGCCAGAGTGTCAAGCAGTGGGAACTGGACAGAGATGGCTCCGAGCTGCCAGACCCCAGGTACAGAAATCCCAAACCAGCTCTGTGTGGGGGCAATAGCTATCAGAATGTCACCTGCATGGGAAAACTGCCGAGGAGTGGCCCAAGCAGCCTGGACTGGGGGCAGTGGTATGGTGTGTAGGTGGATAAATACTGCCGGCAGCCCTGGAGACACAGGCACCTCAGTGTATGTCCTAACAAAGATAAGCATAAAACTGGTATTGTGGAGCGAACCTGCAGTCCCACATGGTGCTGATGTTGTGCACTGAGCAAGTTTTGCCACTGAAGTATTCTGAGCAGTGTGGCCTCTTCTCAGAAGGCCACTAGGCCTCCTCCTCCCAGCAGGGACAACCTGAAATGACTAATCACTGTTGTCTAGTCAAGTGTCTGCTAGGGACAGAATTGCCCAGTGGTATGAGCAATGGCTGGAGAAGCTGGCACACAGCCAGGGAGGCCGAGAGGAATAATAATTAAATCAGTAATAATAAACACAGCAATAACTTTGATTGGAGAAACAAGAATAGTTTTGAGAGTCTCAACTGCATCAGAAGTGATAAAACAATTACAGTAGCAGCCTGCCACTCACACAGAGCAACTCTGAGATGATAAACAAGGCTTGGACAATCATTTAACGGCAGGGTTCCTGCCCATCATCCCCATGCTCTGTAATGGTGATGTCACCTCCAGATAGAACATGACCCTGCTATACAGCTGGATGGCCTGCAGAGGTCACCCCTGAGAGTCCTAATCAGTGGAGGGATCTCCAGCTGCTCCCCCTCCTCCTCACGTGAGTGTGAGGCACGGCTCTGTGCTTGTGTGTCTCAATGTCACAGGGGGGTGTCCGTGTGTGTGTCTGTCTGTCTGTCTATCTGTCTGTGTCTGTGTGTGTGTGTGCATCCATGTGTGTCCGTGTCCATGTGTGTGTGTCTGTCTGTCTGTCTATCTGTCTGTGTCTGTGTGTGTGTGTGCATCCATGTGTGTCCGTGTCCATGTGTGTGTGTCTGTGTGTGTCTGTCTGTGCATCCGTGTGTGTGTCCGTGTGTGTCTGTGTCCGTGTGTGCGTCCATGTGTGTCCGTGTTCATATGTGTGTGCTTCAGCGTGTGTGTGTCAGAGTGTACCATGTGGGATGATGCCTCCCATGGGATGGGAAAGGAGCCCTCTGAGGAAGCAGGCAGGGTGAGGATGTGTTGGCGGGTTCTGAGAAATCCACTCCTTACCAGCCTACCCTCTCTCAAACTAACAATGTCCACTACAGGTCAAAGGGCAGGACATAGGTCTGACTGAGAGGGACTCCTCCACATTGTGTTGTGCCTGGGCTGATTGTTGCTGAAGGCAGCACGTTGTCACTGAAAGTAATGCAGGTGGGTGGCTGGGGTGGCACCAAGGCTCCTTGTCACCACTGTGGCCATAGGGCACCCCAACTGACCCTTGATGGTCCCAGGAAGTTACCATTTCCTACAGCTGTGCTAAGCTGGCTACACACATCTTGCTTGTTTGGTTGCTAGAAGGTTTCCATGACAACTAATAGGGGATGAAGGAAGCCTAGCACCTTACCACATCACACTCAAATGGGTCAGAATTGGACCCCTCTGGCAGGAACTCCTGCGACCAAGAGCTCCCAATGGGGATGGGGTGGTTGGATCCGATGACCAGAAGCCAACACCCTAGGAAATGCATGTGACCTGAAACCTGATGGCTTGAGGATGGAGAACAGAAATGGAATTGGGGACAGCAGGAAGAATATGGGGGCCAGGCTCTGGGACACAGATGCCTCTATGACAGCACCCTCTCCGTGGCTGGGCTGTAGGTGGTGACCCATGAATGTTGGTTCTTCCTACAGCCCCTTGCCCTGGGACAATTAAGGAACCTGAGGCTGTGGGAAATAAAGCGGCCTGCCCTCAAGCAGTGCCCATCGGCTTGTCATTGTGCTGTCATGTGGGCTGGGACACTGGGAGACCCAGGCACAGCGAAAGGTGTGGTCCTCGGGCACACAACACAAGAGAGGTGGCTCGCCAGAGATGGAGGGTGTGCTGGCCAGCTTTATATTGACACAAGCCAGAATCATTTTGGAAGAGGGAACCTCGTTTGAGAAAAATGCCCCCTCTAGACTGGCCCGTGGGAAACCTGTGAAACATTTTCTTGATTGCTACGGGAGGGCCTGACTCACTGTGAACAGAGCCACCCCAGGGCGGGCGGTGAATAACAGACCGAGTGTGACAGTAAGCAGTGTTCCTCCATGACCTCTGCATCAGTTCCTGTCTCCAGGCTCCTGCCTTGAGTTCCTGCCCAACTTCCCTGAATGATGGACTGCAAGCTGAAATAAACCCTTCTCTCCCCAAGTTGCTTTTGCTTGCGGTGTTTATCGCAGCCCTGGAAACTCTAGCTAAGATAGAGGATGATGACAGCAACAGCTGAAGCACCTGGTCCTGAGACTCAGCGAGAGAGAGATGCAGTCTAGGGACACGTGACGTCAATAGGGATGACAGGAAATCGTGTGATTAGATGACTGAGAGACAGAGCCAGGAGAGTTGTCCAGGGGAGACAAGCACCAAGAGGGCCAGGTGGTGGCATGGAAACAGGCAGCGAGAGAAAAGCCTGCCACCCCACCTCAGTCCCTGCAGCTCCCCCAAGGGGATCCCCAGCTACATTGTAAATGGGGAAAGGGAGGGCAGAGATTAGCACCTGCATTTGACAGATGGGGAAACTGAGGCACGACAGGCCTGAAACACAAGAGTCTGTGGAAGAGTCAGGAGCAGGTCCAGAGTTCTAGCCCTGACCCAGGGGACCCTTGCTCCGCAGCAGCCATCCCAAACTCACAGGAGGCAAGGGGTGGAGAAAACCCCAGAAGAAAGACAATCATCTTCATCTTCTCACCCCAACCTGCAAGATGGGGGGGACGACAACAAGGCTTTCGCCACCTCTAAGGAGGCAATTGTTGCTATGGTGACCCTTGTTACCTGGCAACTGAGTTACATCATCCTGGCCACCTGCTGTCTCTCCTCTGGAGCTAATGGCTGGCTTTAAGAACACACCTGCATCCCCTTGTCTCAGAAAACCCACCTGTGGGGACAAGTCAGGTAGTCTTGGGCACAAGAGGGCATACAGAGACACCCCCCCCCCAGATGTGTGACAACCAGAAATGGAACAGGCTTTCATTTTCAAAGCTGAGAATGACTGCATTAGCAAATGGGATAATCAAAATTGTGCCAACCCCTCTCCCCAAGAAATCTTCAAATAGTGTACCATACAGATGGATTTAGGACACTCAACCCACAAAGTCCACAAGCCAGTCAAAGCAAAGCTGGAATCCAGAAACTGTCTCCCAGGTCCTGGTCAGCCTGTCATGGGGCCCTGTCTAGCTCAAGGTATGGGCCCTGCTCCTCTGTCCTGACTTCATTTGCATCTATCACCCTGGCAGCAGCTGAAGGTATCTGTGTGGGTGCTGGCCTGTCCTTCAGTGCCTCTCCCACTTGGAGGATACTTGGGGGTCTCTGCACCCTTTGAAGCTCAGAGCTGCACAGAAGGTTCTTCAGCAACCCCCACGTTAGAGGGCTATAGCTCTCTGCTCACACAGCATCTCCTTCTGGGGACCACTGTTATCCCTGAGCTGACCCATTCTACTGTATGTTAGACCGGCTTTTCCAGCTGAGAACACTCAATCCAAATTCCAGCTCCTAGAAGTGATGGGTGTGGTGGAGCCTCGGCATCATAGACTGTGAAGTAGGCATTAAATCTCAGGGTGGATATCCTCGAAAAAGGCAGAGGAGGCCAGCAAGATGGCTCCGCAGGTAAAGGTGAGGACCTCTGAGAGTTGTTCTCTGACCTCCACACAGACACACCCAGACACGGTGGGGGGGAGGGAGAAAGAGAGACAGAGAGAGAGAGGGAGGGAATGAGCGAGCGAGAGAGAGACAGAGAGATGGGGGGAGAGAATAAAGTCTAAGAAATGAAATGAAGCAGGGGATGAAGAAGTGGTTTGAGCACTGGCTGCTCTTCCAGGCAACCTAGGTTCAATTCCCAGCACTCACATGGCAGCTTGCAACTGTAGGCAGAAATTGCTTGTTCCTTCCCATGTGCTCAGACCCAAGATAATTACACAGAAACTATATTAATTGCAACAGTGCTTGGCCAATAGCTTAGGCTTCTTATTAACTAACTCTTACATCTTAAATTAGCCCGTTCCTATTATTTTGTATTTTAACACGAAGCTCATGGTTTACCAGTAAGGTTCCGTCTGTCGCCTTCGGTGGCTACATGGCGTCTCTCTGACTCCGCCTTCTTTTCTCCTCTATCTCTGCTTGGAATTTCTGCCTTGCTCTATTTTGCACTGCAATAGGCCCAAAGTAGCTTCTTTATTAACCAATGGTAATAAAACACCTTCACAGCATACAGAGGAGAATCCCATATCACACAACTGTCTGTAACTCTAATTCCAGGGGATCCAACACCCTTACATAGACATACATGCCAACAAAACACTAAAATAAAAATAAATTTTAAAAAAGAAGCAGAGGAGAAGACTCAAGATGGCCACAGGAAAGTGGAAGCAGACACAGAGCCATGTACCCATAAGCCAAGGGATGCCCTGGGCTGTGGGAGCTGGCAGAGCCTCTGGATCTTGATCTTAGACTTCTGAACTCCAGAACTCAGTGGATACATCCATGTAATTTTAAGACTTCTGTGTGTCATCATCTGCTAAGGTAGCCAGAGGCTATGATGGCAACTTTGGGTGGTACCTTCCCCGCTTGAACTCCTTTGTACAGTGTCCAGATGGCCTCCCTCACACTAACACAAACCCTGACTGTCTCCAGGGGACAAAACGGGTGATGGAGGCCAAGGTGGTACAGCAGAGCCCGCTTCAGGGTATGACAGAGACAATGCTCTCCCTGCCTGACCCTTTGAGCATCATCTCCGGGACTAATGTCCAACAATATTCCTATCTCTCCCCAGGCTGTCACCTTGGTCTCCAGGCTCATGTCCAGCAGACTTTGGGGGAGACAGAAGCCCCAAGATGGTGAGGTCCCTAGCAGGATGCAGGTTTGAAAGGCACATCTTCCCTAGGGACGAAAAGTCACTTAGGTCCCAACCCACTGGAACCACCCTTCAGTGCTTGCCAAACCCTTCAGCCTGGAGCCTCGGTCTCAGGCCTGTACTCTCAAACAGAACGATGGCGGCCCCTGCTGGCTCAGAGCCTTTCCAAACCCAAGGCATAGGAGGCAGCTAGGGCAGAGGTGGCCTGGCACACAAGAGCTCCGGAAGGATCAAGTGCTGTTCTCAACATTATCTGTGAACCCTCAATTACCAGGAGCTCCCTGACCACCCAGGGAATCTCCCCTACAGTAGAGCAATGGGCTAGATCAGGGACTGGGACCTGACTTGAAATCAGAGACCCTAGCCCAAGTTCTATGGAACAAGATGAACTGTCAGGACACAAGGCTCCAGAACAAAGTGGGAAGGTCCCAGAAGGTCCCTGCCCTTGCTTGAGCCTCAGTTTGCCTCGTCTGTAGAATGGGGATCTGAATAGTCCTGTTCGCCATCCAGGACCACTGGAGGGATCTGAGGGCAGCAGGCAAGTGTGTGATGGAGGAGGGGGAGACTGAGTCAGCCCTGAAGCACGGTTCTCAGGAGGGCCAAGTGCTCAACCTGGCGCTCTCTACTGTCATGAGCCTAGCAGGCTTAACTTTTTACTATACACACTTTTAAAGGTTTATTTTATGTGTCTGAGTGTCTTGCCTGCATGTGTTGTCTGTGTGCCACATATGTGCCTGGTGCCCATGGAGGTCAGGAGAGGGCGTCAGATCCCTTGGAACTGTAGTTACAGACGGCCAAGAGCCACCACGAGGGTGCTGGGAACTGGCCCCCACATCGTCAGTTTTATCGTTTTTACTTTCTTAAGCAGGAATGCATTTCCTCACAGCACTGGAGACTAAAATCCGCAGGTCTGGGTATGCTCTGTTTGGTGTGGTCTTCTAGCTTTTCCTTACACTGGGCTCCGTTAGACTGTTTTCACTTAAGTACGTAATGCACTCGGTGCGATCTATCCTGCCATGCCCCACTAAGCGTCACTTCTCAGCCCTCCCGTCAGTCCCGTTTGCCTCCAGTCTCATTTCTACTTCCTCGTCACCTGTACTTATGTATCTATATAAGGTCTAAGATCCACAATGGGAGAAAGCGTTCCACATCTGTCTTCCTGAGGAAGACTTGCATTTGACATGATCATCTCCAGCGGTGTCTATTTTCTTGCAAACAACACGACTTCATTCTGCTTTATGGCCGAAAAACAAAAAAAAAAAAAGCCCCCTGTATATATACGACATATTTTCTTTATCTGCTCCCCTGTTGATGGACACCTGGGTCGGTGTTTGTGTTAACACTCGGTGTGCTGTTCGATCCATTTAAGAATTCATGGGTTCAAGCAATCCTCCTACCTTGCCTTCTCTGAAAGGACTGCAGGTATTAGCACTGGCTCTCTGAGTCATGTTTGTTGGGCTCCTCCTTCCCTTCAGGCTCCTGACCCCACCATGTAGCTGTGGATCATCCCAGCTCCCATCTATACTTCCTGACCCCAAGCGGCAGCTGGCCCCATCACCTTCCAAACACCATCTCTCCTGGGAAGCCCCTAACCGATGGAGTAGCCATGGGCACAGTTTCCCTACCCTCCCTTCCACAGCCTGGGGTTGCTCTCAGTAGACCTTGTCCCAGCTTAACCTTCAACCTCTGTCCCAGCACAGAATCAAGCCCATCAAGAAGTGCCCCAAATACAGAAACAGAGGGTGCAAGTGCGGTGCTCCAGCTCTGCCTCTGAGTGCTCATTCTGTTCTGCACTGCCTGTGGGGTTGAGGAGCTGACTGGCCTGGGTGAAAACCTGGCTGCAGCCCAAAGACTAGTGCGTCCAAGTCTGCATCTGTGGGGCACTGGTGCCCTCTAGTGGCGGCTAGGAAGAAAGCAGCACACAGCCTGGGAAGAGGACAGGGGAAGTGCTTCTCTACAGGGATGTCCAGGTGGAAAGGGACAGGTGCCAGGCAGGAGTTGAAGTCCTCAGGAGCTTCAGATAACCGTTCCACCTTTCCCTCCTGCTATTCTCTGGATAGTTACTGTCTGTCACCCTGTGACTGAGTGGATTCAGAAGAGGCGAAATGAGGTCTTGATTGGCAAGGGATTCCTAGTGGGCATCCAAAGCCAGGGCTCCTGAGAGCCTCCCATGCCATGCTCAGCTCCAGCAGCACCCTCCTTCAATGAGAGCTGAAGCCAAGGTAGCTTATGCAAGTTTTAGGGCTACTGCTATTACACACCCCCTTCCTGTACAGCTAGACAGTCGTCATGGCAGCAGAGACCCCACTTTGCTCCCAGCAATGATCCCCAGTGACTTTGGAAATGGACCTGTGGCCACCTCTTCAACGTGCAGATAGAGAGCTAAGGGAAGAGGACAGGAGCAGGGCAAGGAGGACGGCTCAGAAGCAAGCTACACAGTCAGACCCAGGTTCAAATCCCAGCCCGAACACCTTCCCATTCTAATCCACCTCCCTGAGTCTTCATCCCTTCACTGGGTTGTTGGTGTTTACACACACGGGTAGTGTGATACTCGAACATGCGCTATCTGCAGAGCTCAAGCCTGAGGCTCAGTGTCAAAGGCAAGCGTGCAGATCCTACAGAATGCCGGCCATGCAGGAGACCCAGAGGCGTCCTTACAGTCCCTTACAGCAGGGAGTCAACAGGGCAGGATCCGAGTGGAGTGGACCCGAGACCAGACACATCTAGATGAGCCTATAGATGCAGAATTCCAGAGACGCCAAAAGCAGGTTAGCGATTGCCACGTTAGGGTTGGGTAGGGAGGCTACTCACTCATCCCTGATCCATAGAGACAAGGAAGATTTCTATGGCTGAGGATGTAGTTAGTAGGTAGATCACTTTCTTTTTTTGGGGGGGGGTTCAAGACAGGGTTTCTCTGTGGCTTTGGAGCCTGTCCTGGAACTAGCTCTCGTAGACCAGGCTGGCCTCGAACTCACAGAGATACACCTGCCTCTGCCTCCCAAGTGCTGGGATTAAAGGATTAAAGACCTCTTCCAGAGGTCCTGAGTTCAATTCCCAGCAGCCACATGGTGGCTCACAACCATCTATGAGATCTGGTGCCCTCTTCTGGCAGGCAGGCATACATGCAGACAGAACACTGTATACATAATAAATAAATAAATTTTAAAAAAATAAATAAATTTTAAAAAAAAGAAAAAGAAAAAAAAGAAAATCTCTCTCTCAAACATGATTAGAAGACTGTCTCTGAGGTGGTTCTAGATTCTGTTGAGTTGGCAATATTAATCAACACACACACCACACACAGGCGCACATACATATCACATATAACACACACACACACACACCCCACACCATACACACATCACATACTACACACACACACACACCACACACAGGTGCACACACATATCACATATACCACACACACACACACAAACACCACACACACACCATACACACATCAGACACTCCACACACACATATCACATACACACACACCACACACTCCATACACACACCACACATGCCATACACCACACACAGCACACATACACACTCTGTACACCACACACACACACACACACACACACACACACACCAGCTACATATACACTGCTGCCATGGGAAGTCAGAGAGATGGCATCCAGTCTCACTGGGCACAACACCCATTTTGCATGCATTATCTGACATTAGGATGGTTGTCCCTATCTGACTTCCTCTCCTACCCCATCATGAATCCCCACAAAGTCAGCGACCATACTGGCTACCCTTGTGTTCACCATAAAGCAGTGACCTCCTGAATCAGACATCAGACAAGCAGTAAAGACAGGCTAGAAGATGAATGGGTGGATGGATGGGTGGATGGATGAATGGATGGATGGGTGGGTGGGTGGGTGGATGGATGGATGGATGTGTGGATGGATGGATGGATGGGTGGGGGTGGGTGGATGGGTGATAGATAATTAGGTAAATGGATGAGTGGATGAATGGGTGAACGAAGTAGATGAATGGATGTTTAGGACTCTCGACAGTCATCCAGAGTCCTGTTTGGGCATGGAGGGTTGAGCATCATTTGCTTCACCCTCTGCCTGATGACTCCGACACTGCAGATTCTCCAAGGCTATTGAGATACGGCCAAGCAGGAGCAGCTTGAGCTGAGAGGGGTAAGAGTCCATGTTGCTCTCCACCTGTGGCTCAGCCCAACCAAGCCTGGGAGCACAGACAGCAAGTGCAGGGAACAGGGGGGCACTTCAGAGAGACCAGCCATCCCAGCCCTCTGGCAAGAGGGGCCGAGGGAGGATGGAGGGAGGCTCAGGATTGGCCCCTCTGCTGAGCCAGGGGAAAGTGAGACTCAGAGGAAACCGGGGAGGAGGGAAGGCAGGGGCATCCAGACTGAGCCTGAACGACAGGAGTTTCATGGGTACATGGCGGGTGCACACACACGCACACACACGAAGGCTGCCAGGGGCACCTAATGCCCCATCACTGCTGAATAACTCACAGGCATCGCGTGAGACAGTTGATAGGCTCTATTATGCCCATTTCACAGAAAGCAAACTCAGAAGCTTGCCTCTGGGCCTGCTTCCCTCACCTTGGTTCCTTAGCAAGGGTCCCTTGAAAACAAGCCCACCGGGGGCCTCTATCCTTCCTCGGGCACCCATGCCAGTAGCATCGGTGGGGAAAGCTCATCTCCACTGGTCCCCCCTCACCCTGGAATAGGAAGGCATGACCCAGAGCCACATGGCCGATGACCCAGAAGTGTCACCTGGCAGGTAGGTGACTAGAAGGCTGTTTCCTGCCACCTGAGGCAGCCAAGAGGGCTCATGGCTGATGCTCTCTCTGGGAGCATTTCTCAGAGGAGGGGGTTTTGTTCCTGGATCACAGTGAGAAGGGGGTGTCCAGGTATAGGGGAACAGAAGGGAAAGGCTGTTTTTGGTGGAGTCAACTCATGCTGGAAGCATGGAGCATTCAAGCCAATGGAAAACCACAGCTGAGGCTAAATCTATACATAACCTGGCAATGAAGACTAAATCCAAGTACAGCGGGGTAGCTCAGTGGCAGAGCACTTGCCTCCCACATGTGAGGATCCAGGTTCAACCCCCGCCACATAGCCAGTGTTGACCTGAGAAGGTCTCTGCAGCCACACCTCCATCAAAATGGCAAGCCCAGAGCACTGGTATATTGTTGAGTTCCTGTTGCTGTAAAAAAAAAAAAAAAAACAACAACAACAAAAAAAACACCATAATAGAAAGTGACTTGGAAAGGAAAAGGTCTGTTTCAGCTTGAAGGTTATAGTCTACGGTGAATGGAGGCAAGGACCGAAGCAGAGACCATGGAAAAACAAGGCTTACCAGCTTGTTTCCCATGGCTTGCTCAGCCTGCTTTCTCAACCCAGACCCACCTCCCACAGTGGGCTGGGCCCTCAGACATCAAACACCAGTCAAGGAAATGCCCTGCAGACTTGTCTGCAGGTCAGTCTGGTGGAGGCTGAGGTTCTTCCCTTCCCGTGGGCTGTGTTGAATTGACCGAACACTAATCAGGACACAACCACATACTGCTGGTGGGGGGCAAAGCCACGGGGCTGTCCATTCATCTAAGCAAGGGTACAGAGCATGGAAAGGCTCCCCACCTCTTGCTGGGTGAAATAGGGTATTTCAGTTACTTTTCTCATTGTTGTGGCAGACACCTTGAGCTCACCATCCTCCAGGATCTAGAAAATTTTTGTCACCATAGGGACAAATGGACAGAGCTTACATATGTCCATGGTTTTGGGCTCTGCACTCTCGCCCTTCCCTCAGTAGCCAGTATCTCGCAGCACCAGTCTTGGTCACTAAGTCCGCAGCACCTCCCCTCCAAATTCCCCATCATCTGGGAATTGGGATCCCAACAATTCCAGCTGGACCATGCAGCCAGAGACACCGGCCCCCCCCCACTCCCTCAAGCCCACACTACCCAACCCCCTCCTGTGGAGCAACATTCTCCACCTGTCTTTCCTTCCCTGTCTACCCCCTCCCTTGCCAATCCAGAAGTTCAAGGTCAACTTCCACCTTATGCACCTTCCTCCCCCCCTCCCTCTCCTACCTCATCTTCCCACCCTTGGACTCCCTCTGCACTAGGGGCTAGCCCCTCCCAATCCTCCCCAGTCTCCTCCCATACCAGATCCCACCATAGCTCCGCCCTTCTCTGCCCTCTCCGGAAGGTGGTGGGAGTCAATGGCATTATCAAAGTTCTGTTTCCTTTTCTCTTCCAGATCTCTCCCAGATAGAAAAGCAGCTGGGTTCCTTTTCTACTAATCCTTCTGCTTATAGTAAAGAGTTTCATTACAGAGGCAAAACATTATGGTTCGTTGCCTCCTTCAGGGTATGGAAATGGTCTTGGGAAAAAAGTAGTTAATCTTAAAAATCCAGCCATTCAAGCTCAGGCCTTAGCAGCTGCCCTAAGGCCACGGGAAGGGGGACAAGGGAAGCCAACCACAAGGCTCCACCCTGATGGAGTCCAGCCTAAGTCAACCTCACAGACAAGCTGTTAATCACAATGCCCCCGTGCAGGCTTGTCCTCTATGCCACACCAAGCAGGTCCGGCCTCACCAACATCGACAAGTGAAACTGTGCCAGCCTTCGAACTTCTCAGCCTTGCAGAGGATTGACGCTGCCCAGACTTGGTATATGACGTAACCCTATCCGAGCCTAGGGAAAAGATACAGGTAGCGGGTAAGTCCATTACTTTTCTTTTAGACACAGGAGCTACCTATTCTGTTCTAACATCTCACTCGGGCCTTACATTCCCCTCACCAATTTCAGCTACGGGGGTAGATGAGACCCATTCCTCCCCGCTTAAAACTTTGCCACTGCCCTACTTTCTTGCAGGACAATTTTTCTCTCATTCTTTCTTAGTGATACCTGCTTGCCCAGCACCTTTTCTGGGTCAAGATATCCTTAGCTAACTCCTTAGGTCTCTGGAACCTCAATGGACAGGTCCTCACACGACACCTGCCTTCTCACCTCCCCCAAAGAACAGATGCCTGGCATCTCCGGGATGACAGTACACAGGATGCCTTTCCAGCCACACCTCTTGCTGAGCGTGGACCCACCAACACCCAGCTCTCCCCTTAACTACGTCACCCCATGCCCGCAGGAAGTAGCTAGACTTGAGTCAATGCCCCATTTTCCTAAGAGAGCCTAAATGTAAGTCAAAATATCACCTCAACTTCCTGTCACCCCTTATACAAACAGTCTGGAATGTAAGTCCCCGTCTCTGGCCTCCATCTTTGGAGGCCCCGCCCCTGTGGTGCAAGGTAGCCCGCCAAAACTTTGACCACTCCCTCAGTCTATTTAAACTGCTCCCTGGAAAGTCCCTTTGTGGTCTCTTCTTACACACACGCACACGCACACGCACACACACACACACACACACACACACACACACGCCCTGGTCGCATTCGCGGCTTCCCAGTTCCCCTTGGGGCCACCCGAGAGTGTAGAAATCCCATTAGAACCTGGATATCCTTTAATTTGGCTTGTGATTTTCTTTGATTGGGATTTTTCCATCGGTGGAGAGCTCACGTTAGGAATATTCCTAACACACACATACAATGACAAACTGAAAATGAAATGGGGTGAAGTCCCAGAAGGCCACACTAGTGGGCAGCCTTGCAGGAATCAGTGCACTGCCTCTCTTTTAACATCCAACACAACCCAACCAGGATTTAAAACAAAAATGGAAACTGAGTACAGAGATACACTCCTGTCATTCATTATTTGGGAGGCAGAGGCAGGAGGATCAGGAGCTCAAGACCAGCCTTAGCCTCAGCTACAAAGAGAGTCTGAGACTTCGTAAGACCCTGTCAAAAAGCAAAGAAAGACAAAAAGAAAAGTAAAAACCTCTAATGCAGTAGGGTTGCCTGCAGTCTGCTCTCCCACAGTCCAGAGCGTCAGGCAGCCCCCACGCCTCCTGGCTCTGGGCTCAAGCACAGACACAGGCAAAAGCTGGAAAGAAAAGGCCTGGACAGAGCTGCGCAGACAGGGGAGGGCAGTGGATGTAGGGAGCTGGGAGTCTCTGGGCCTGTGGATGGAGGCTGTTGAGTGATGAGGAAATCATGTCTAAGTGTTCTCTGTGGTTTGGGATAGCCATCCACATTCTGATGCTGTCTCAAGAGGCCATGGTGAAGGCTTGCCTGGACTCTGCTCTTCTGGTTTGATGCAAGCCAGGCCCTCTTCTGATCGCATGTGAGGCTGCTCTTGGTCCAAGGGGAATGGACTTGCTGCTCCTCCGATGTGAAAATAGGGCATGTTGTTGGCTGGATATTTGGGAAACAAAATGCTGGTTTGGAGAACCAGAAAGAACAGTAAACTTAACCCATGACCATCTGAAGATGCCTACCCATAGTGATTTTCTTAATCTCTTCTCTTTATCCCACATCAGCATCCCACACAATACTTTGGCTATCAGAGAGCACTCCCCCTCCTGGTTATCCATTTTGTCTTTTATTGGGTTTTTTTTTTTTTTTTAGAGTCTTGCTATATACCTACCCCAGGCTGACCCTGGACTCAATATACAGCTGCTTGTCACTTTTCCTGGGGAGATGTAGACAAATATCTATTCATCCCAGACAAGACACTGAAAACAGACCAAGGGAATAGGTCCATTCATGTTTACTTGGTGAACCACCAAGTTTATTGGGGTTACTTACAGAAGTGTGGTTACTTGTTGAGTAAGTGAGGGGTTACTTATAGAAGCAGGGGATGCAAGGTCAGCTGCATCCCTAAGAAGCCAAATCCAGCACCGTGATGACTCACGAAAGGCTGCATTCCTGTAGAGAGCTCTGCAATTTCCTGTTCCTGTCATTGCTAATGCCTTAGATAGCCTTGGGGAAAGGTCTCGTGAATCTTGTAAGTTTCAGGAAATTCCTGAGTCCTGAAATTTTAGTTTATACTTCCTGGGCCTTGTATGTTTCTTCTAAGTCTTACATCAGTGGCTCCCTCCTCAATTATAGTCCAGGCTCTGTGGTTTTATTTAGGTTGTATTTGGGTTGCTGTTGTTGGTTTTTGTTGTTAGTTTTCTTTCTTTTTTCTTTTTTCTTTTTTTTGACTTTGTTTTCCTAAACAGAATTCACTGTCATTTCTCCATTTCTTCAAAACTATGCTGTAAGCCTGTGTGGTGGTTTAAATAGGAATGGCCCCATAGGCTCATATATTTTGAATGTTTGGTCATTAGGGAGTGGCACTACTTGACAGGCATTAGAGGTGTGGCCTTGTTAGAGCAGGTGTAGCCTTGGAGATGGACTTTGGGGTTTCAAATGCTCAAGCCAAGCCCAGTGCTTCTCTCTTCTTGCTGTCTTTGGATTTGGATCTAGAACTCTCAGCTTTTCCAGAACCATGTCTGTCTGTGTCACTATGCCCCCCTCCTTGATGATAATGAACCTCTGAAACTGTAAGCAAGCCCCAATTAAATGCTTTCCTTTATAAGAGTTGCCTTGGTCATAGTGTCTCTTTATAGCAATGGAATACTGACTAAGACATTCTCTGATGATTAATCTTTATAGTCAGCCTGACAGGGTTTAGAATCACCTGGGAGACCACCTCTGAGTGTGTATGTGTGCCTATGGAGTGTGTGTATGTGTTTATGTCTGTGTGAATATATACATGTGTGTGTGTGAGTGTGTGCATGTGCTTATGTCTCTGTGTGAATGTATATGTGTGTGTATGTGAGTGTGAGTGTGTGTGTGTATGTGTGTGTGTGTGTATGTGTGTTTTCAGAGATGTTTAACTAAGTGGGAAGACCCATCCTAACGAGCATCAACAGCCTGTTTCTGCTGGCATCTCATACTGAAAGAGGAAAAAGTGAGCTGAGCACATTTGTCCCTGCTTCCTGGCTGACTCACAATGTGGCCAGATGCCTCCAACACTCCCTGCACCCCCAAACTGTGAGCCAAAATAAATCCCTCCTTCCTTGCATTGCTTCTGTGTGGCATTTGTCATAGCCAGGAGGAGAAATGTAAGACAAAATCCAGTGCTTCACCCACACACCCCTAACTCCCTCCACACACCCCTCACACCCACCCCAAGCACTCTGTACCAAAGTGAGCATTGCTACAAGATGAGCCTCTGGTGTGAGTGTGCATTTCTGCAGCTATGAGCTTTGTGCTGATAGATAGTGTCATGCTCTATGAACCCCACTGAGCAGGCTCACCTCCTGAACTCTCCACCAGATCAACCTCCAGAAAAGGCAGACATTTAAGCTGCCACCAGAGGCCCAGACTGCTGATTCTTCCCCAATGGTGTTCATCCCTGACCTTAAACACTAAGCTCCCTCCAGCCGCCTAAGGACATCTGTCTCTGGAGCTGCTGGCCTTAGGGGTAAACCCTGTGTGGTTACAGACTCCCAGGGACCCAGGTCCAAAGCCCCAGCCCCTGGGCCCTCTTTAAGTGAGTACACAAAAGATGGTCACAAGACGTGATGTGTGGTCAGCAGGCATGATTGGTGATGGCCACTACATAGTCCTTTCTCAAAGCCTGTGTACCCTGGCTGGCTGTGGCTGGGCTATTTGGGAGGACACGCTGTTCCTGGCCAGAACACTCCGGCCTCTTCCCGGAACAGAAGATGAAAGGCTCTGGGCTTCTGGACTTCGTTAACAATTCCTTTCTTCCCTTTGCCCAGTAGAAGTTTCCATTCAACCAGGGAAACGTTTTTCAAATTAAATGTCCCCTCCCAGAACTGTTTGGCTTGGAGACTGAGGATGGATGGGGGCCTGGGGTTCCTCACAGTCTTGGAGTGTCTGGATATCTGTCCCCACTTTGGAGGCTGAGGGCTCCAGGGGCAGGCTGTTCTGCTTCCTGATGGGCTGAAAGGCCACTCGGGAGGAGAGCAAGGGTCAGTGTGCAACTGGTCAGTGGACACTGCTTCAGGCTCTGAGCCTCTGCCAGCCGTGGCTGGGGAACAAAGGAGGGGACACCAGGGAGCCTCTTCATTTGTGTTCTACAACATTCTTTTCTGCTTGACATGGAGTGCGGACTAGGCCGGGCTCAGAGACAGATCTCTCTCTCTCTCTCTCTCTCTCTCTCTCTCTCTCTCTCTCTCTCTCTCTTTCTCTCTCTGTCGCACACTCATGCACACGCGCGCGCACACACACACACACACACACACACACACACAGAGCCAGCACTGACATATGCATTCACTACACTGAAGAAAACATGTTTTCTGATTTCTCATCGTGAGCCACAAACTGGGCTTGCGATTGACATTATAAATCTCTATATCAGGTGTGTGGCTAACACCTTTCATCATGGCACTCGGGCTGCTGAGACAAGAGGGTTGCCCCAAGTTCAGATCTAGCTTAGCCTACAGAGTGAAGTCTTGTGTCAGAATTAAAAAAAAAAAATCCATCAGCTAGAAAGTAAATTTGTCCTAAACCCTAGCTAGCTGAGGCAAACAGTAGCCCAGGGAGGGTCAGCACTTGCTTAGGTCATACCCAAGCTGTCAGCAGAGATGAGAACAGAGGCCTGGAAGCCTTCTGAGAGAGAACTGAGAATATGGCCGCAGGGCCATAGGGGTCAGGGGTCAGACAAGGGGTCAGAGGCCCACAGGTGACTAGCACAGAACAGCACTGTGGGAAATGTGGAGGAGCATGGTCACCTCCACCCCCACCATCCTGAGGAATCAGGGATGGCACACTGCTACTGTGACTCTGAGCTCTTGTCCCTTGCCAGGGCAGGAATGTGGATCCCTGCCCAGAAATCAAATTGGATTGTAGTGGTCCCCGCTGGGCCTGTGTAGAGCGCACGAAGCTGGGTTCAGTCCCTGGGGCTGAATAAAAAGGAGCATGGTGGCCCACTCCTGTAATCCAAGCACTCAGGAGGTAGAGGCAGGAGGATTGGAACTTCAAGATCATTCTTGACTACAGAACAAATTCAAGGTCAGCCTCAGCTGCATGAAACTCTGCTCAAACCAATGCTAGAGTCAAACCCAACAGTTCATTCTCAACTGACATCTATGTCCTAGGGCCCAATTGTCTTACCTCAGTTCTGTCCCAAGTAGAGAAGCATTAAGCTTGTGGAGAATCCAGACCTGAGGTAGAAAAAAAAAGGCCAGGAGGTATATGGGAAAGACCAAACCCTAGAGTGTGCTTGGACCGCTAGAGAGCCCCCCGTCATCAGCCCAAAATGTCACTGCTGTTCACCAGCAACACATAGCAGGAAGGATTCTACAACAGGGGTCAGGGGAGCTAGTAATGGTGGCATATACCCAATAACCCCACTGCTGTGGAGACTGAAACAGAGAATTGCAAGTTCAAGACCAGCCTGGGTTGCAACTCAAAACCCTATCATGAATAAAAGGGAGAACTGTACCCATGTGCACAGCTAGAACCTTGTCAGAGCCCCTTGTAGACGTCAGCACCTAGAGCCCACAGTCACTCCAGGCCTCTAAGCCAACCTGAGTCAGGCGGGTGCCCTGGGATCCCTGTGGACAGTTGATAGCAGCAATAAAGGACCGATTGCCTGATGCCCACTGGCACTCTGAGGCCAAGAGTTTCTTCCTCGTGATCTCAGGCCTTCTCAACACCCTGCTACTTAATGAACCAAGAAACTGAGGCCCAGAGAGTCAAAGTGCTGCCTCAAAACCTCACAGCAGGGGGCTGGAGAGATGGCTCAGAGGTTAAGAGCACTGACTGCTCTTCCAGAGGTCCTGAGTTCAATTCCCAGCAACCAATGGTGGCTAACAGCCATCTGTAATGAGATCTGGTGCCCTCTTCTGGCCAGCAAGCATACAGGCAGACAGAACACTGTAGACATAATAAATAAATAAATAAATAAATAAATAAATAAATAAATAAATAAATCTTTAAAAAAAAAACTTCACAGCACACCAAAGCCGAGCCTGGGCTGGTTGACATCTCTCCAGAGGCATCCTTCAGCCAAGATACACTACCGTAGCGGCACACTGGGCACACCTTCTACCTCAGGACTTAAGGAGGCTCAGACCTCACTGGTGCTTGAAGGAGAGAAATGTTTATAAATTGTCTGCTGTATGCCAAGACCTGGTGTGGACGCCTGGTCTCTGGAGACCCCAGTAGACAAGGTGAGGCTTCCGAGAGCCTGGTTTCCAAGAAAGATCTCCACATTGGCCTGGACCACTTAAGTCTTTAAGATCAAAGCATTCACGCCAGAAAGTTCACACACCAAGATCGCAGCCCCAGGGTCTCCAGTGCAGCAGGAGGATGACCTGAGAAAAGGATGCTGCGGGGAGCCATGGCTTAAGTGTGTGCAACTACAGACAAACCAGGAGGGGTAGCTTATGCTTCCAGTTGCCTTGTCTCTCTGATCCTCTTTTTCCATAGCTGGAGTTCCTGCCACACAGCATGGTACCTTGTGAGGCACCAGGTTTGCAGGTCCCAGGAATTGAATTTACATCATCAAGCCTAGCCACAAGTGCCATCACCTCCTGAGCCATCTCTTTGGCCCCTCACCCTGGATTTCTACCCTCAATCTCACACTCTCATCTTTGCATGATGCTATTCCCTAAGATGCAGGTCCTACCAGTGAGCTCTGTGAAGAGTCTAGAGCTGAGGGATGAGTTTACCAGTACCACGAATCCTGGCAGAAGACACGGGGCGAGTGCAGGTAAACCAAGGTCAGTGGTGATAGAGTAGCAGCAGGAGCCAGAGGATCTGTATTGTCCCAGCAGGTTTCCCAGCAACAGCATAGACAGAGCGATGCTGGCCCTGTGTGCTGGAAACAAGGCAGACACCTGGAACTCAGGGAGCTGAGCCCTGGCTAGCAAGACTCAGTCATCCACGGGGGGGGGGGGTGTCTCTGTGTTTCCAGGCTGTTTGCTCACGGTGTGTTGAGGAGTATCTTTCAAAGGTTCATATCCACCTGGAACCTGTGAACAGACTTGGGGTGGGGTGGGACCTTTATTCAGTGGGACTACTGTGACACACGGAGGGACGATGCCCTGATGGGACAGAGGTGGAGGTCAGAGCAGTGTGCCCTGCTAGGATTGTAGGAGGCAGAAGAGGCAAGAAGGACTCTCTCTATCCAGGACCCCTCTCTCAAGACAGTGCAGGCTCCGGCTCATACCTAGATTTCTGTCTTCCGGTTTCAAGAGCTGTAGAAAACACATTCTCTTCTCTTAAGCCCCTCCTCCCACTCAGCCCATGGGCCTTTGCTCCTACAGCTGAGAAAACAAACTCATCAATGTCAAATTCTCACAAGGCAAAGTCCAGAGCAAAGGAGAGCGCTTGCCCAACACACACGGGCATGGGAAAGCCGTGGGAATCATCTCCAACCCACTGTGACCCAGCATGTACATCAAGACTTTTTATTTTCTGCAACTTGTCCTGTCTTTGGGGATGTCTGACTCGTTATGTGATCCCTGTGCTCCCAAGGGACATTCTTACTGCAGTTTAAAAGAAAATGTGAAGTCACTTCTGTATCGTTCCAAGATGAATTTCCACTCAAGAGTGTTTGCAAAAGGGCAGTACAGGTTTCAAATACTAAAATGCTAACATCTCTAGGCCCTGCTCTTTCAGGGGACAGCAAGGCCAGAAGCAAGTCAGAAACTCTGGTCAACCTTTCTCTGGCTCTGGGAGCAGCATCCTGAGCTTGCCAGAGGCTTCTGCACATCGTTTAAGGTCAGATTAGCAGACAAGCCCTGCTCAACCGTCAGGGACACAGCTGAGGCCTGCCGTGGGCACGGCCTCCTGAGCCTTTGCTGGTGGAGGCATAAGTAGTGTGTCCTTAATAAGCAGCATCCTGGGAGTCCTTCATCCTCTTGGCTCCCACCTGATGGCAGCAAACTTTTCCACATGTGCATCACCCAGCACTCACACTGACATCCAGATTTCCAACAGTGACATTTGCTGTTGGACTGACCTTAAAAAAAGAAAAAAGAAAAAGTCCAGCACTAGGGAGGCAGAGGCAGGCCGATCTCTTGTGAGTTTGAGGTCAGTCAGGTCTATGTAGTGAGCTCCAGTCACAGACACACAGTGAGACCCTGTCTCAAAAAATAAACAAAATCTGCCCCAGTAGGGAGGGACACCTCCTCCATAGCCAGGGCCATATATATCCTTGCAAATTTCCTCTGAATTCAAACATTCCACCAGGGCAGGAGGCTCCTTAAGACTGAAGATGTCAACAACTCACCAGGCTCAGGAAGTTCCTGAAACTGACCAGATGCACTAGCTTTACCCACCTCCTCAATGTCAAATAAGTGATAGGGACTGCTGAGGAGATGCAGATCAGCTGAGCTGCCTAGAAGGTTCTCTCTGAGCTATTGAGCAGCCTGCAAGTCGTACAGAGAGCTCCAGCGTTCCAGCTTTCATCAGCTGTCATCCATGCTGGCCTGGCCTTTGTGATACAGCTATCTTTGAGTCATGCCTCTTGCTGTAAGTAAACCTGCATCCATACTCCTGTACATACCCCTATAAACTCACTGATTCACCAAGTTAGACTTTGATAGTACCCTTACTTTGGTTCTTTATCTGGAATGAGTGAACAGACATTTGTTTGTGCTTCCCCAAGATGAATGTCACAAAACATGGTGTGACACAGTATGCATTTGTAATGCCGGAACTGGGGACAGGGCCTGTGCTCTGCCCATTCAGCTCTCCTCTTCATTATACATGTGTGTGCTGAGCACCTCCAGGGGCCAGGCACCGTATCAAAGGTGTGGCTATAATGACTAATTTTGACTGGCGATGTCCTGGTTTTGACGAGATGTGTCCCCCATTGGCTCATGTGCTCAAACCCTTGGTGGTGCTCTTTGGGAAGGTTTAGGTAATACAGCTTTACTAGAGGATGTTGTTACTGGGCTGGGCTTTGAAATCTTACAGCCTCACCTCGCTTTCAGTTCCCCCCACTTTCTGCTTCATGTCTGTGGTTGGGGGTGTGAGCTCTCAGCTTCCTGCTCCAGGTGCCATGCCTGAATGCTCTCATGCCTCCCCACCGTGATGGACTCCTAACCCTCCGGAGCTGTAAGCCAAAAGAGCTCTTAATAGTCACCTTGGTCACGAGGTTCTATCACAGTGTGGTGGTTTGAATAGGTATGGCCCCCATAGAGTGGCACCATTAGGAGGTGTGGCCTTGCTGGAGGAAGTATGTCACTGGGATGGGCTTTGAGTTCTCACGTGCTCAAGTCAGTTCACTCCCTGCTGCCTGGGGATCAAGATTAAGAACTCTCGGCTTGGGAGGCAGAGACGGGAGGATCTCGGTGAGTTTGAGGCCAGCGAATTCCAGGCCAGGCCAGGAGTGTTACCAAAAAAAAAAAAAAAAAGAGCTCTCAGCTCCTTCCCCAGCACCGTGCCTGCCTGCATGGCACCATGTTTCCTGCCACAATGTCAATGGACTATACCTCTGAAGCGATAAGCCAGCGTAAGCCTTCATCAGAGTGGCCGTGGTTGTGATGTCTCTTCACAGCAATAGAAACCCTAACTAAGACACAAGGGAACAGAAAAAGTAACAAATACAGTCATCATGGCAGGACCTAGACACACTGACGAGCCCATTCAGCGAGCATGTTCGTGAGGGAGTTTCTGGATTTGGTTAACTGAAGCTAGAGGAGCCACCCTCAGTCTATGTGACACTGTTTAATGGGTGAGGGACTGAACTGAATAAAAAGGGGACAGCAAGCCAAGCACCAGCATTAACGTCTCTGCTTCCTAGCTGCAGATGGAATGTGGCCAGTTGCCTCACGTTTCTGCCGCCGTGCTTGGTTCACCGTGATGACCGTAATCTCCAACTGTGAGCAACAACCAACCCTTCCTTAAGCTGCTCTTGTCGGGAACTTTGTCTCAGCAATAAGAAAAATAGCTGGACACACAGACCTAAACCCCAGAGAACATTCAGCGTTGGTGACCGCAGGGACTCTGAGAGCCGTGTCTGCAGAGAACATTCAGCGTTGGTGACCGCAGGGACTCTGAGAGCCGTGTCTGCAGTAGAAGCTCACCCAAGGAAGACTTCAAAGGCTCCAGTTTCACTTGTTCTTGGTTGGTGTAAAAACCACTAGTTTTGGAGGCCATGCGGCTGATATTTATTTCCTGTGAGCTCTGCTGGAGATAATAAGACTTCTGACTGCTGTTCATGACATTTCAGCTGCCCTTGTTTTCCCGGACCCAAAGGCTAGTTTTGTTGAAAGTGTTGACTCTTCCCTCAGCCCTGCAGATGTTAGAGGGAACTAAATATGGATAGAAAATCATGGTGCCTCTGCCTATCTCCTTTGCTGCCTTAGCCTTGGGGTCCGATTTCTGCTAACCTCTGTGATAGACTTGTTCAAGGCTGATCATGAAGGCAGCATTGCTCCCTGGCCAACTGCCTGTGAGTCTCTGGTTATCCACTACTTCCTGTCCATCACCCGGGTTCCTCCTGCCCCTCCCTGGGAGGATCATGTGGATCATATCCTCAGTTCTAGTTTCATTCTGTTGTTGTGATAAAACACACACACACACACACACACACACAGAGAGAGAGAGAGAGAGAGAGAGAGAGAGAGAGAGAGAGAGAGAGAGGCAAAAACAAAACAAACAAGCAAACAGAAAATAAACCCAGGAGGGAGAAAAGGGTTTATTTGGGTTACAATCCAGGTCGCAGTCCATCACTGAGGGAAGTAAGGGCAGGCACTTGAAGCAGAAACCACAGAAGAAAATGGCTTGCTGACTTACAAGGCTCATACTTAGTTTTCTTATACAACCTAAGTCTATCTGCCTAGGGAATGGTACCTCCCACAGTGTTCCAGGCTCTCCAACATAAATTAACAACCAAAATGCTCTACCACAGACATACCCAGAGGCCAATCTGATCTGAGCAATTCCTCAGTTGAGACTCCCTTCTCAGGGGGCTCCAGACTGCATCAAGATGACAGGTAACGCTAACTCTGATACTCTCTCATCTTTAAGTTAGCTACCTTTTCGATCTTTTTCCTTGTTCCAACAACTTGCCCTGATCATTAACCTTCTTCATGGTCAGCAAAGAACTTGAGTTCTGTAACAGAAGGTGGCCATGCTGAAATTCTTCATTACTTCAGACCCCCCTAATCCCACAACCAGGAGCATCCACCATGGGACGAACTTTCACACACTCTTTGAAAAACGCCAATCTAAGTAGAGAGCCATTGACTCCTCCGTGCCCAGCACCTTGCCTCCTTCTGTCCCAGCACCCCACCTTTCTTATGGGAAGTCACCCTACTCAAATATGTAATTCGTATATACTGGAAGGTGGTGGGAGGAAGCTAGCAATGTTGTCTGGCTCATGGTGGGCAAGACAAAACAGCCACTGAGAAGCTGCTTTTGAAAAAAAAAAAAACAGATGACTCAGTTGGGTCCACAGAGTAACTCAGAGTTGAGCCCTTCTGCCTTTGTTTTGTGTCTTCTCCTTCTCTTGGGATCACTACTCACCCTGCATGCCAGGATGTCAGTCATTCAAGAGGTGTCTGTCTGACTCATCGGATCCCCTTCCAAGGCTGAAGACACAGGCACAAGTCACTCCCCTAAACCTGTAATCACCTCAGGTTCCAGAAAGAGCAAATCCGTGAAGGACAAACTCTCCACAGCAGTTATCAGTGAAGGAGAACCCTACAATGGTCATCTTGAAGGAGATGGCTGGAACCCTCAAATGAGGACAGTGATAAAGACATCTCCAGGGCTGGAGAGATGGCTCAGAGGTTAAGAGCATTGCCTGCTCTTCCAAAGGTCCTGAGTTCAATTCCCAGCAACCACATGGTTGCTCACAACCACCTGTAATGAGGTCTGGTGCCCTCTTCTGGCTTGCAGGCATACACACAGATAGAATATTGTATACATAATAAATAAATCTTTAAAAAAAAGACATCTCCAGAGCCTTGCAGGACCAGAGCTAAGGAGGTGGCAATGGGGCTGTTCCTTCACCAGCCCTATTTGATTATGTACACTTCCTGCTGCCCACCCCAATCCTTCCTCTGTTTAAATGTCAGAACCCCAAAGAGGGACTGGAATTCCTCCTTATTCCTCCTTATTCCTTCCCAGTGTGGCTATGATGAATAATTCTCTCTGGTTTTTTTTTTTTTTAATCACTGTTTGTCCCTTTAACTGGTATATTGGGAACTAGTGCCCAAGTCCTGTCTGTAGGGGTGGAGACCAGGATTTTGCCCTAAAATCTTCAGTTATGTTAGGTAATTAGTTAGACATAATTAAGCTTGAAAATCATTAAGGATTTGGGGTCAGAGAGGTGGCTCAAAGGTTAAGAGTGCATGTTGCTCTTGTAGGAGACCCAAGTTTGGTTTTAGTACCCATGTTGGGTGGCTGTAACTTCAGCTTCATGGGAATTGACACTAGGGTCCTATAATAGAGCCAGGCGGTGGTGGCACATGCCTTTAATCCCAGCACTCGGGAGGCAGAGGCAGGTGGATCTCTGTGAGTTCGAGGCCAGCCTGGTCTAAAAGAGCTAGTTCCAGGACAGGCTCCAAAGCTACAGCGAAACCCTATCTCAAAATACCAAAATAATAATAATAATAGTAATAATAATAATAGAAACGAATCGTTAAAAGAACAAACAGAAAAGATTGCTATCTAACGTAGGCTTCCTGGTAAAGAAGCAGGATGTATCTTCTTGTCCCCTCCTTTAAGAATCCAACCCCCAAGCAGGGCATAAACCAAGTATGTGGGATGCCTATCCGTAATCTTAGCACTCGGAATCTGGAGGGAAGAGGATCAGGAGTTCTGGAACATCCTTGGCTCCCCAGGGAGTTCAAGGCCAGCCTTGAATACATAAGACTCTTCTAAAAAAGAACTAAAGAGGCTGGAGAGGTGGCTCTATGTTTAGGATCACTGGCCGCTCTTGCAGAGGACTGGGGTTTGTTTCCCAGCACCCACATAACAGTCTGTAACTCCAGTTCCAGGGGATCTGATGCCCTCTTCTGACCTCCTTGGGCACCAGGTGCATATGTGGTGCACAGACATACATGCAGGCAAAACCCCCATACAAATATATGTATATATATATACATATATATATATATACATACATATATACATACATACATATACTGGTTTTTAGAGACAGGGTTTCTCTGTAGCTTTTGGAGCCTGTCCTGGAACTTGCTCTGTAGACCAAGCTGGCCTTAAACTCACAGAGATCCACCTGTCTCTGCCTCCCAAGTGCTGGGATTAAAGATGTGCGCCACCACTACCCAGATCAAAAATAAATTGTGTTTTAATTAAAATGGCATGGCATGGTGGTGCATGCCTTTAATCCCAGCACTTGGAAATAGAAGCAGACAGATCTCTATGAGTTTGAGGCCAGCCTTCTCTATACAGTGAGTTTGAAGCCTTTGAACCCTATGTAGTAAGACCATTTCAAAACAACAAACAAATTTTTTTGTAAAAAAATAAATGGCACAGTTCTTCCTCTGGGGTCACTAAGGAAGGTGAGTGTAAGAAAGAGTAGAAGGATAGTGGGAGACCTCAACACTCCCCTCTCACCACAGGACAGGTCAATTAAACAAAAAATGAACAGAGAAATAAGAGAACTAACAAATGTTATGACTCAAACGAACTTAACAGAGATCTATAGAATATTCCATCCAAACAGAAAAGAATATACCTTCTTCTCAGCACCTCATGGAACATTCTCAAAAACTGACCACATATTCGGTAATAAAACAAACCTCAAAAAATACAAAATAATTGGAATAACCCATTGTACCTTATCAGATCACCATGCTTTAAAACTAGAAATCAACAGCAATACTA
Source organism: Ondatra zibethicus (assembly GCA_004026605.1). Classification (NCBI taxonomy): domain Eukaryota; kingdom Metazoa; phylum Chordata; class Mammalia; order Rodentia; family Cricetidae; genus Ondatra; species Ondatra zibethicus. The sequence goes on from PVIU01000225.1 coordinate 189,762, forward strand.
ATTCCAGAAAACACACAAACACATGGAAATTAAACAATGCTCACCTGAATCATCAATGGGTCAAGGAAGAAATAAAGGGAGAAATTAAAGACTTCCTAAAATTCAATGAAAATGACCACACAACATACCCAAATTTATGGGACACAATGAAAGCAGTGTTAAGAGGAAAGTTCATAGCACTAAATGCCTACATAAAGAAGCTGGAAAAATCCCACACTAGTGAATTAACAGAACATTTGAAAACTTTAGAACAAAAAGAAGCAATCTCACCTAAGAAAACTAGATGGCAGGAAATAATCAAATTGAGAGCTGAAATCAACAAAATAGAAACAAAGAAAACAATACAAAGAATCAATGAGACAAAGAGTTGGTTCTTTGAGAAAATGAACAAAATAGACAAACCTTTATCCAAACTAACCAAAAGGCAGAAAGGGAATATCCAAATTAACAAAATCAGAAATGAAAAGGGGGACATAACAGACACAGAGGAAATGCAGAGGATCATCAGGTCATATTTTTAAAACCTGTACTTCACAAAATTGGAAAACTTAAAGGAAATGGACAACTTTCTGGATAAATATCACTTATCAAAATTAAATCAAGACCAGATAAGAAAATTAAACAGACCTATAACTGCTGAACAAATAGAAACAGTCATCAAAAGTCTCCCAAACAAAAAATGCCCAGGACCAGATGGTTTCAGCTCATAATTCTACAAGACTTTCAAAGAAGAACTAATACCAATACTCCTCAAATTATTCCACACAACAGAAACAGAGGGAACATTGCCAAACTCTTTTTATGAGGCTGCAATTACCCTGATACCAAACCACAGAAAAACAATACTAAGAAAGAGAATGACAGACCAATCTCACTCATGAACATTGATGCAAAAATACTAAATAAAATACTAGCAAATAGAATCCAAGAACATATCAGAACCATCATCCACCATGACCAAGTTGGCTTCATCCCATAGATGCAGGGGTGGTTCAACATATGAAAATCTGTCAACGTAATCCACCATATAAACAACCTGAAAAATAAAAACCTCATGATCATCTCATTAGATGCCGAAAAAGCATTTGACAAAATACAACATCCCTTTATGATAAAAGTCTTGGAGAGAACAGGGATACAAGGATCATACCTAAACATAATTAAGGTAATATACAGCAAGCCAACAGCCAACATCAAACTAAATGAAGAGAAACTCCCAGCGATTCCACTGAAATCAGGAATAAGACAAGATTGTCCACTCTCTCCATACCTATTCAATATAGTTCTTTTTTTAAAAAAATCATTATTTATTGTCAATTCCCCATTACTACCAATACATTAAGAAGTGTTTTTCTTAGAAATTCTTTTCTTTTTTAAAGATTTATTTATTTATTATGTATACAACATTCTGCCTCTATGTATGTCCACACGCCAGGAGAGGGCGCCAGATCTCATTACAGATGGTTGTGAGCCACCATGTGGTTGCTGGTAATTGAACTCAGGACCTCTGGAAGAGCAGCCAGTGCTCTTAACCACTGATCCATCTCTCCAGCCTTCAATATAGTTCTTGAGGTCCTAGCTAGAGCAATAAGACCCCAAAGGGAGATCAAGGGGATACAAATTGGAAAAGAAGTCAAACTCTCACTGTTTGCTGATGATATGATAGTTTATATAAGTGACCCCAAAAATTCTACCAAGGAACTTCTACAACTCATAAGCATTTTCAGCAATGTAGCAGGATACAAGATTAACTCAAAAAAATCAGTAGCCCTCCTGTGCACAGATGATAAAAGGGCTGGAGAAGAAATCAGAAAATCAACACCCTTCACAATAACCACAAAAAAGCATAAAATATCTCGGAGTAACTCTAACCAAACAAGTGGAAGACTTGTATGAGAAGAACTTTAAATCTTTGAAGAAGGAAATTGAAGAAGACACCAGAAAATGGAAAGATCTCCCATGCTCTTGGGTAGTCAGAATTAATAAAGTAAAAATGGCAACCTTACCAAAAGCAATCTACAGATTCAACGCAATGCCTTGCAAAGACCTCGAAAGAATGGTACTCAACTTCATTTGCAAAAGCAAAAAACCCAGGATAGCCAAAACAATTCTGGGCAATAAAAGAACTTCTGGAGTCATCACAATCCCTGACTTCAAACTATACTACAGAGCTACAGTACTGAAAACAGGCTGGTACTGGCATAAAAAACAGACAAGAGGACCAATGGAATCGAATAGAAGACCCGGATATCAATCCACTCATCCTCGAACACCTGATCTTTGATAAAGAAGCAAAAAATATCAAATGGAAAAAAGAAAGCATATTTAACAAGTGGTGCTGACATAACTGGATATCAACATGTAGAAAAATGAAAATAGACCCATATCTATCACCATGCACAAAACTCAAGTCAAAATGGATCAAAGACCTCAACATAAAGCTAGCCACACTGAACCTTAAAGAGGAGAAAGTGGGAAGTACACTTGAATGCATTGGCACCGGGAACCACTTCCTAAATAGAACCCCAACAGCATAGACACTGAGAGAAACAATTAATAAATGGGACCTCCTGAAACTGAAAAGCTTCTGTAAAGCAAAGGACATAGTCAACAAGACAAAACGACAGCCTACAGAATGGGCTGTCACTAACCCCACTTCAGACAGAGGTCTGATCTCCATAATATATAGAACTCAAGAAATTGAACACCAAAAGATCACATAATCCAATGAAAAAAATGGAGTACAGACCAAACAGAGACCTCTCAACAGAGGAATCTAAAATGGCTGAAAGACACTTAAGGATATGTTCAACATCCTTAGTCATCAGAGAAATGCAAATCAAAACAACTCTGAGATTCCATCTTACACCTCTAAGAATGGCCAAGATCAAACACACTGATGACAACTTATGCTGGAGAAGTTGTGGGGAAAAGAGAACACTAATGCATTGCTGGTGGGAATGCAAGCTGGTACAACCCCTTTGGATGTCAGTGTGGCGATTTCTCAGAAAATTAGGAAACAACCTTTCTCAAGACCCAGTAATACCACTTTTGGATATATATCCAAAGGATGCTCAATCGTGCCACAAGGACATGTGCTTAACTATGTTCATAGCAGCTTTGTTTGAAATAGCCAGAACCTGGAAACAACCTAAATGCCCCTCGATCAAAGAATGAATAAGAAAAATGTGGTACATTTACACAATGGAGTACTACACAGCAGAAAAAAATAACGACAGCTTGAATTTTGCAGGAAAATGGATGGAACTAGAAAGCATTATTTTGAGTGAGGTAACCCAGACACAGAAAGACAATTATCACATGTATTCACTCATAGGTGGTTTTTAAACATAAAGCAAAGAAAGCCAGCCTACAAACCACAATTCCAGAGAACTTAGATAACAATGCAGACACTAAGAGAGACTTACATAGATCTAATCTACATGGGAAGTAGAAAGTAGAAAAAGACAAGATCTCCTGAGTAACTTGGGAGCATGGGGACCTTGGGGGAGGATTGAAGAGGGGAGGGGAGCAGAGAAAAATGTAGAGCTCAATAAATATTAATAAGAAAATAAAAATTAAAAAAAGAAAGGGTAAAAGGACAGAGTTCCAAAGAAGATCAGGCAGTGCCCCAGAAACTCCAGATCTGGGCAAGAGTCAGCCCTTTTAGGAGATGAAGTGAGGGCTTTGGATCAAGAACCAACCGACTGGTGTTGACATACAGGCTGTCAAGGCAGATAGAGAGCTGAGGGTCCCAGCACGGGGCATCTCCCACTCCATTCCCAGGTTTTACTATGCAGTGCAGTGTTGTGGGGAGCTGGGGTTAAGGAATATAGCCTTTCTCCAGGGCCATGAGTTCTCATGCTCTGAAATTCCAGGAATTTGCTCAGTCTAAAAGTGAAGATGTATTTCTGAGAATCTGGCGCAGTGAGTGAGGTTCCAGCCCAGATGCTGCAAATGGCCAGCTCAGTGCCCTTCTGTGATAGGGTGGCAGGGAGGGGCAGGGGGGCTGACTGAGGAGACTGGGCTCCACACAGAGGAGAGCCCAGACCAATGAGTGTCTTCACCTAGTTCAACTCACCTCAGATAACCCTGACCATCAAGTGGGCATTGTAGCCTCTGCTACATAAAAATACATATAAAATACAGAGAAGGGAATCCTGAGGTCAAAGTCAGCCAGGACTGCATGAGACCCTATCCCAAAAAAATCTGAGATTGAGCTGGGAAGATAAAAGAAAATTAAAACAAACCATCACTCCCTTTCTTTCTCTCTCTCTTTAGGATTGATATATTATTATTTCCGATGTATGGGTCTTTGGCCTGCATGTATGTCTGTGTACCACATGAATGCCTGGTACCCACAGAAGCCAGAAGAGGCCATCGGATCCCCTGAACTGGAGTTCTAGACAGCTGTGAGCCACCAGTGGGTGCTGAGAATTGAGTCTGGGCCCTCTGGAGGAGCAGCCGGTTCTCAACTGCAGAGCCCTCTCTCTAGCCCCCAGATATGCTAGATTTTGAAGGAAGTTTGTAAAGTAAGACTTGAGGTTGTTTCAAAGGCTTAAATATCTGTATTTAAACAGAATCAGCTAGGCACCCTGGGGCACACCTGTAGTCCTGACATAGGGAAATCATTTGAGCCAGGGTTTATTTTTCCTTTTTTAATTAATTTATGTGTTTAGTGTTTTGCCTGCATGTACATATGTGCACCGGGTATGTGTGGTACCCTCGGAAGCTAGAAGAGGGCTTTGGATCCTCTAGGACTAGGTGGTTTTGAGTCCCCATGTGCGTGCTGAGATTCAAACCCAGGTCCTCTGCAAGAAGAGTCAGGGCTCCTGAATTCTAGGGTTAAATCAGGTGGTGGTGGTACATGATTTTTAATTCAGCAGGTAGACAGATCTCTGAGTTCCAAGACAACCAGGGCTACACAGAGAAACAAGGTCTTGGAGAAAGAAAGGAAAGGAGGGAGGAAGAGAGTGAGGGGAGAAAAAAAGAATTCTAGAGTACAGATATGTGTCATCACACAAAATGGTACTTTTTTGATGGGCTCGTGCAACCCAAGGCGGCTTTGAATTTGCTTTATAACCTTGAACTCCTGGTCCTCTGGGACCCTACCTGGTTTTATGCCATGCTGTGAGTGGAACTCAGGGCTTGGCACATTCTAGACAAGCATTCTACCAACCGAGCTACAGCCCCAGCCGCAGAATAAATAATTTTTAAAAGAACAAATGACAGATGCTGGAGAAATGGTTCAGTGGTTAAGAGCACTGGCTGCTTTTCCAGAGGTCCTGAGTTCAATTCCCAGCAACCACATTGTGGCTTACAACCATCTATAATGGAATCTGAAACTCTCTTCTGGCATGCAGGCATACATGCAGACAGAGAACTCATACATAAAATTAAAAAAAATACATAAATAAAAGAACAAATGATTTCAACAGATGCAAAAAAATATCAACCCTTAAACAAATTGGGAGAAGACTGGATACTCTGTCAGTGGTAAAGAAATTCCAAGAACATATATAAAGCTAACATATAGTGATTTAGGGGCTCAAGGCTTTCCCCGGCAGCCAGGTATTAGACATGGACGTCAGCTCTCCCCACCTCCATCCCATCTGATCCCGGAGGTGCTACAGTCTGTATGTTCATTTAGAGTGCTCGGGTAGGAAGCCTAGAGGCTCCCTCCACAGGCCTGGCTATACGGAGGAAGCACTGAATGGGCACATTGAGAGGCCTGGGAATGCTGCAGGCTAGCTGAGTACAGACTCTTCCGGAAGCCAGCTATCTCAGGGCAACTGCGCCTGTGCCGATGCTGCATGGAAACCTGAAAGCAGCCTCTGAAGACAGATTGCTGGCAGGCTGCCTGGCCACAGCCTTCGTCACTAATCCCACCCCGGGGCACAGGATGTGGGATGAGTTGGGGGCGGGGGTAGGCTGTCTGCCAGGCTTTCGGAGTATACACAGAGGAGGGAGCTGGCTGAGAGCAAAGAGTCTCAGCCCAGGATCCTTTATCTCCCCCCCCCCCAAGTTCTATGCCTCAGGGTAGGGGAGGAACAGTTGCCAGCCAGAGTTACTTCCATGGGGAGAGAGGAAGGAAGGGCAACCCTGGGTCCAGGGACTTGGGGAGTGGGTTTGGTCTACCTAGGAAGCTCCAAGGTCCTGACCTTGTTCACCCTCTCAGGCTCTTCTGTGAGGACTCGGGGTCTACCCTGAAGTCCAAGGTCCCCATTGGTGGGACCTGAGACTCAGAGACAGCTGAGGACGGCAGGAAGGCACTCTCTCAGGAATTGTAGGTCTGTGATCCCCACTCTTGAGGGGCACTTTCCAGAGACTTCAAAGAGGACAGAAGCAGCTCAGTCTCCTGTTCCCTAGAGCCTCTATGGCAGTGATTCTCAACCTGTGGGGGGCAACCCCCATGGGGATTAGTATATTGGATAGCCACATTACGATTCATAACAGTAGCAAAATAACAGTTAGGAAGTAGCAATGAAAATAAGTTTATGGTTGGGGGGGGCTCACCACAACATGAGTTGCAGCATGGAGGTTGAGAACTTCATGGGCTTCCGACATCACAACCTCGATCACAACAAGCGGCAGGATCAGTGCTGGGGTCTAGCTCCCCCTGACCGGCAAGCTCTTCAGAACAGCTGTGACTCCTTCTGTACCCCAACTCCAGCTCCCCAGCTGCTAGGCCTCCCTGTGGGCTTGTTACCCAAGTTAAAGTCTGGGCCCTGGCAGCCCCTCAACAAGCCAAACTCAGCAAACTGTCCTCAACAAGCCAATTAAAGACAAGCAGAAAGGAGAAAAAAGTGTATTCAATGTGGCCACAGTGGGAAGATGAGCAAAGAGGCTCAGTGGGTGTCTTCCATTCAAGTCTATCTTCTGTGTCCTAACATGACATTTAGGAGGGTAAGAGGCATGCATAGCAAAGCAGTCCTGGTCAGCGTGTGGCCCCGGCCCTCATCATTGGCTACAACCAGTCTACTACAAAGTGGTCTGATAACCTCTGAGGACTGCATGAAGTCTCTTCCCGGGAGGGAAGCTCCTCCTCTGGCCAACCCCAGACTTCAGCCTTTTTATTTTCTTCCCAGCATGAGATGCCTGAGAATATTCCAGAATCTTGGGGTGCAGTATCTCAATAGTCTGGCAGCCAAAGGGAGGAGTGCAAGAGTCTGTTCAGAATTTTATTCCTGCCAGACTGTTGCAAGTTCGGGGAAGCCTTCGGAAGTCCTGAGCCCCTGAGGACTGGATAAGATTTACCCAAAATGTGAGGTGTGGGTTGTATTAGAAGGAAAAACCTCCTGGTACAAACTCATCTAGGTGTGATTCATTCAACTGCACCCCAAGGTGGAGCCATGTTACTAAAAATCCGTCGCTGAGAGAATGTGAATTGTGTCTCTCTTCCCCTTCTCATAAGGTCCCAATGGCAAATCATAAGTGTAGGGAGCATAGGGGACCTTAATGCAGCCCCGCTGGGAGATCCACATCCAGCATGGATGGTGGATGGTGGCCCTCTATGTCTGAGGAGGAAAACCTTTCCACCTGTGTGCTTTTTTTGTTTGTTTTTTTTTTTTTTTGTTTGTCAACTTGATATACTCTAGGGTCATCTTGGAAGAGGGAACTTCAATTAAGAAAATGCCTCTATCAAATTGGCCTGTAGGCATGTCTTTTGAACATTTTCTTTTTTTTAAATTTATTTATTTATTATGTGTACAATATTCTGTCTGTGTGTATGTGTGCAGGCCAGAAAGGGGTTCCAGACCCCATTACAGATGGTTGTGAGCCACCATGTGGTTGCCGGGAATTGAACTCAGGACCTTTGGAAGAGCAGGCAATGCTCTTAACCACTGAGCCATCTCTCCAGCCCCGAACATTTTCTTGATTAATGATTGATGAGGAAGGGCCCAGAACTCTGTGGATGGTGCCACCCCAGGCAAGTGGTCCCTGGTGTGTGTGTGTGTGTGTGTGTGTGTGTGTGTGTGTATAAAAGCAGGCTGGGCAAGTCATGGGGAGCAAGCTAGAAGCAACTTTCCTCCATGATTCTGCTCCAATCCCTGCCTCCTGGCCCTGCCCTGAGCTCCTGCCCTGACTTCCCTTCATGATGGACTGCAACTATAAGGTAAAATAAACCCCTTCCTCCCAATTTGCTTTTGTAGTTATGGTATTTATCCCATCAATAGAAACCTAAGTAGGACAAAAATTGGTTCCAGAATCATGGGGTACTTCTGTGACCAACTTGACCATGCTGTTTTGGGGAGGATTGTGGAAGTGGTTAGAACTTTGGGTTAGAAAAGCCGTTGAGTGCTCCGATCTTGGTGGGAAGTTCTATGGGAGCTTGAAGGATAGCAATGCTGAGGGCACTGCAGATGGCAGAGGCCTGACTGAAGGGACCTCTGGGAGTCCCTCAAAGACTCTATTGGGGCCATTCATATGATATACTTGGATTAAGAATCTGTTATTTTGGTACTGGAGAGATGGCTCAGTGGTTCAGATCACTGGCTGCTCTTCCAGAGGACCCAGGCTCAATACTCAGCACCCATATGGTGGCTAACAATGGTCTATAACTCCAGGGGATCCAATGCTCCTTTCTAGCTTCTGGGAGCACTACATGCATGTGGTGCCTAGACATGGATGCAGGCAAAACACATACATATAAAAACAAAAATATATAAATCTCCAAAGAGAGAGAGAGAGAGAATTTGTGTTTTCTGATCAGGTCAGGCTGAAGAATCAGCTGCAGTTAGCAAGAGACCACAGCACCCTGATCCACCACAGCCTGCTCATGCTAGCCCCTTCCTGATATCCCAAGGGCACATGCAATTAGAATAGAATTGCATACAAGCAGCTTGATACTTAGGTGGAGGGTCCAACGTCCTTCCCTACCCCATCCTTCTAGAATGGCAAGAGTCAACAGGCCCAGCTGTGATGATCTTTTACAGATAGAACTCTTCCTAAGAAAATGGTGGTTGCTTTATTCAGAAGATGGTGTTGTCCAGCAAGCTCATACCTCCAGAACCCAAGGATGAGCCCAGAACTTTCAGAGAGACATGGCCAGAGGCTGCCCTGGCCTGGAAGCAGAATACAGACCCCCCAGGTCTGGCTGAACTCTAGAATTCTTCTCGTTCTCACAGGCCTTCTACTCCTCTCACCAACATGGATCTGGCACACAGGTGAGTTGTGCAAGGGTGGACCACACGAGTGAGGGTTAGTTGCAAGGCACGGGCATGAAGCATTCACACAGAACACAGGTGTGACGTACAGGTGCATGACACAGGTACGGAGCACAGGCGTGAGGCACAGGTATGAGGAGCAGATGTGAAACACAGGTGCAGGGCACTGGTCTGGTGGACAGTTGCAGGGCCCTGGTGTGATGCACAGCTGTGGGGCACAGGTGCAGAATGCAGGCATGATGCACAGACGCGGAGGGCAGGTGCAGGGCACAGGTGCGGAGTGTAGGTGCAGGGCACAGGCGCAGAGGACAGGTGCAGGGCACAGGTGCAGAGTAGGTGCAGGGCACAGGCGCAGAGGGCAGGTGCAGGGCACAGGCGCAGAGGGCAGGTTCAGGGCACAGGTGCTATGTGCCAGTATGAGCACCAGTTGTGTGTTTCACGAAACTGCAGAGTGGGATCATTCAGCAGCATCCCTCCAAGCATCTACCACGCAGTCTGCCGAGACACAGCAGAAAAGCAGGCCGTCTGCTTTCAAGGACTTTCCATTCTAGAAGGAGAGGAGGAAGAGAGGAGAGCATCTCAATAGCCACTCCTCTTCATTATGTTGCAGAACTCACAGCATGGCTGCCCAGCCAGGACTGAGGCAGGCCTTCCCCTCAACCCCTTCACATAAAGAAAGGTCAAACCAAAGCCAGCCAATGAGACAATGGTCAAGACTCACAAGTTCAAATGCGAGGTCAGGCAGAGTGAGGAGGCAGATTTGTACAGACACTCCTTCCTCGCCCACCGAGCCTTAACACTCTTCCCTTAGGGTCCCAGCATGCCTCGCGGCAGCTGCCTTTTTATCCCAGACCCCTTGAGTGGAGAGGAGGGACTCCGCGGCGGGAAGGAAACGGGAAGCGAGGTTGAGCGCCGCAGTGGTCACACTTGCCCCCGATGATGAAGGAGCTCTGCCTGGAGAGAAGCATATGGTGGGCCTAGAGGGTTCCAGTCCTCCCACTGGGTACTGGGGACACTTGGGAAGTCTGCCATGCTTTCTCCTTTATCACTTTCCTCCTTTAAATAGCATGTAAGCCCCAAGGAAGGGGATCCAACTGATCTCATCAATGCTGAGTTCTCAACGGGGGACCACAGGGCAGAGACCTAGACACAGCTGGGCTGGGCTTCAGGATCAGCAGTGTCTAGTCCAGCTTGAGTCCCGTATCCAGGATTCTCTGGCTGCTCCTACCAATGACGACACTTTGGGGACTCTCTGGAGACTATCAGCAGGGCCACATTCCTTTTGTGGCTCGGAGGGAAACATCTCTTATTTCCTTTGTCAGTTACTAGAGACACCTGCAGCCTTTGTCCATCATGTCACTTCCTCTCGGTTGTGCTGTCACCGGACTATTGCCCTCCTCTCTTTAGGGCCCTGGTGATTGATGGCTTCAAGCCCAGTGTGATAATCTGGGCCAGGAGTTCCACTTCAGAATCCCTGTGCACAGTCACGAAGACTCTCCTGCTGTAAGGACCATGCTAGGTCAAAGGGACTGAGATGAGAATATCTCTGGAGGAAAGTACTAGCACCGAGTGTGGCCCTGGCAAATCTCCTACCATGAGCCTGTTTCCCTGACCCCAGCACACAGAGGCATCAGTCCACCGGCTTTCGCCCACTTTACAGAGGACCAAAAGTCCTACTGGCCAAATGCGGTATTAGTAGATCCTCAGAGTCTGTGGAGGAAGCTTTGCACTTGAGGTAAGATACACCACACAATGCTCAGGAGGCAGAGGCAGGCAGATTGCTGTATATTTGAGGCCAGCATGAGCCACATGGAGATTTCCAGGCCAGTCAGGACTGCATAGTCTCTCTCTCTCTCTCTCTCTCTCTCTCTCTCTCTCTCTCTCTCTCTGTATCTCTCTTTCTTGTTTGCTCTCTCTTTCTTTCTCTCTCTCTCTTCCCCCCTCTCTTTCACACACACACACACACACACATTCACAATGTACTTCCTTCACACAAAAGCAATGAACAAACTCAAAGATTCCTCCAATCCTCAAGCAGCCAGTGAACCACACAAAATAAAGTCGTGTGACCAACAGGTGCAATTGGCCTCTTGTAAGGGACAAAGCCTGAGGATCAGAGTGGATGGACCCCTCATCTGGCTGCAGGACATGAACCATGTGTTGTTTGGATGAAGAATAACGTGAGAAAGAGAACAGTCATGGGGGACTGTGATAAGATCAGTGGGTAGAGTGTTTGCCTAGCATGCATGAGGCCTCCCTGCAATTTATCCCCAACAGAGCATTAAACTGGTATGGTGGCCTACCCACAATCCCAACAATGGGGAGATGGAGCCAGGAGAGTTGGAAGACGAAGGTCACCTTCAGCTATGTAATGAGCTGAGTCCAGCCTGAAATACAGAATATGGTCTCAAAAAACAAATACATAGCCACACACAGGCCTGTAATTCCAGAACTTGAAAGAGAGATGCAGGAGGATTTCTATAAGTTTGAAACCAGCCAGGTATACTACACAGCCAGGCCAGTCTGAACTACATAGTGAGATTCTGTCTCTAAAAAACAAAACAAAATAATAAACAATAAACAAAAAAGAGTAGAATAGAACAGAATAGAAAAAGTACAATACAGAAGCTGGACAGTGGTGGAACACGTCTTTAATCCCAGCACTCGGGAGGCAGAGGCATGGTATAGGAGGGTCCTTCTGTATTTGGGTTGCTTTCATTGGTTAATAAAGAAACTGCCTTGGCCTTTTGATAGGGCAGGACTTAGATAGACGGGGGAAAAGAGAACAGAATGCTGGAAAGGGGACAGAGTCAGAGAGAGAGCCGCCCGCCATGAAGCACCCAGATTAAACACGCTAAATCTTTCCCGGTAAGCCACAACTAGTGACGACACACAGATTATTAAAAATGGGTTAAACAAATATGTGAGAGTTAGCCAATAAGAGGCTAGAGCTAATGGGCCAGGCAGTCATTTAATTAATACAGTTTTCTGTGTAATTGTTTCGGGCACCAGGAGCCAGACAGGACAAAACAAGGGGCCCTGCGCCGGAAACCAGGTGCCAGGAACGAAGCCCGTGTGCCTCTTACTACAGAGGCAAGCAGATCTCTGTGAGTTCAAGGCCAGCCTGGTCTACAAGAGCTAGTTCCAGGACAGGCTCCAAAGCTACAGAGAAATCCTGTCTTGAAAAACCAGAAAAAAAAGAAAAAAAATGGTAAAATACAGTGTCAACATGAAATGCTGGGGAAGGGAAGCAGTGACTTTCATGGTGGGTTGGGATGGAAGTGGCAAAACAGCCCTGGAACACAGACGGTTCCTTACACCCTAAGCATATACATATGCCATAACCCAGCAATCACACTCCTGGGCGTTTTCCCAGACAAATGAAAACATATGTTCACACAAAAACCTATATACGAATGTTTATAGCAGCTTTGTTTTGCACTTTCCCCAAACTAGAAACAATCCAGCTGTCCTTTAGCCAGGGATTGGCTAAATAAAAGGTGTGTGTCCGTCCTTTGGAAGACAACTCCAAAATCAAAACAAGAGACAGGTTCTTGACACCTGAACCCAGTTTGAAGGAACACAAAGAGGGCCGTTGACTCCGAAATAACCTCACAACGGTTGGACAGGTCATTTCCTTTTAAATTTTTATTTACATTGTCGTGGGGGGAGGGCATGCTGGTGCCATGGTCCATGTATGGAGGCCAATGTCTTAAGTGGATTCTCTCCCTCTGCTTTATTGCAAAGCTGAATCTCTCTCGTTTCTGCCTCCACACTGCAGGACTCCAGGCTAGCTGGCTCTGTGAGTGCTGGGATTACAGATGCCATCCATGGGGATGGAACTTGGGTCTCAGGCTTGTGGGACAAGTGCTTGTGAGCCATCTCCCCGGGCCAACATGTAACCTCTCTGAACTGACAAGTTGTAGAAGTGGAGAACAAAGAAGGAGACAGCAGCGAAAGAAACACAGGGTGCCCTTGTAGTGACCGAATGTCCTCTGTCTTGATGGTAGCTTTTGTCTGTGTGCTGGTTATGACCAGCAGGGGAAATTGGGTCCAAGAGAGCTCACCGTTGTGTATCTTGTCTTTTTCTTTCTTTTTTTTTCTAAACAGGGTCTCATGGAGCCCAGCTGGCTACATGACAGGATTCAGATGATCTCTAAATCCTATTCCTTCTGCCTCTACTTCCCAAGTGCTGAAAGTGTGCACCAACATGCCCAGTTTATTTTTTTAACATTTATTTATTTACTGGGGATGAGGGATGTGCCACGATGCTCATGTGTAAGTCCAAAGATAATTTTCAGCCAGGCAGTGTCAGTGCATGCCTTTAATCCTAGCACTCAGGAAGCAGAGACAAGTGGATGTCTGTGAATTTGAGACCAGTCTGGTCTACAAAGCAAGTTCTACAAAGCAGGAGAGTCAAAGTGGTTACACAAAGAAACCGTCTTGAAAAAAAAATAACTCTCAGGAGTTGGTTCTCTTCTTCCACCGTAGAGGTTTTGGGGCTCAGACTAAGGTCGTCAGGCATAGTGGCAGGTGCTTTCACTGCTGAGCCACGGTGTCAGCTCTGTATTCTTTTTTTTTTTTAATATTCTTTATATGTATGACTGTTTTGCCTGTGTGTATATGTGTGTGTGACATGTGTGTGCCTGGTGCCAGCGGAGACCAGAACAGGATATCAGATCCCCTGGAAAAGTGAAACTACGGGCAGTTGTGATCCACCATGTGGGTGCTAGAGACTGAGCCTGGGTCCTCTGCAAGAGCAGCCAGTGCTTTTAACTTTAGCGCCATCTCTCTAGGCCCCTGTGTTATTTCTTATAACTTCATGTTATATCTACAAAAAAAAAATCTCAAAATGAGCCAAGCATGGTGGCACATGCCTTTAATCCCGGCACTTTGGAGGCAAAGGCAGGCAAATCTCTATGAGTTTCTGGCCCGGGCTGCTAGACAGTTCCGGGCAAGCCAGGGCTACATAAGTAAAAAGAAAGTTTAATTTGAAAAAGAGGTGGTGAGTGTGTGTGGTGTCACAGCTAGAGGGCTATTGGATGGCCTCAGGGTCCAGCATCACCATAGCCTTTGCCCCCATATCCCTATAGCACCTCGGGGACCTCAACCCCACCTCAGAACCCCTTTAAACACAGCTTGCTCAGGTTAGATGTCTCATAAACACTTAGGCCCCAGGGTTTGCTCCAGCCTGCCCTCTGCCCTTCAGGGCCTCCCTCACTCCTGGGCTGTGTGGACCCCTGAATCTACTCAGGGTTTGTCTGGGTCAACCCCTCCTAGGGTGGTGTGGTCACCAAGAGAGCTGGTACCTCACCGGTACCAGAGGACACTAACTTCTAAGTCTGGGTGATTTCATTCCAAATGAGCAAATGATGGGAGAGGAAATGTGTATGTGTGAGGAAGGGCACAGATGGGCACAACTGCATTCTAGAACTTTCAACCATATCTACACATGAAAATACAGTAAGCAGGGACAGTCTGCACTGAGTCTCGCACTAGGAAGTCAGGACCCTGGATAGGCTTTCTGTCCTGGGAATTCCTGATCCTGAGTGACCTCTTCATCTCCTACCACCACATCATAAAGGGTGGGGTGTCCAGAGGTCCTGAGTTCAATTCCCAGCAACCACATGGTGGCTCACAACCATCTATAATAAGATCTGGTGCCTCTTCTGGTGTGTATATGTTAACAGAACATTGTATGCATAATAAATAAATCTTAAAAAAAAGTAAATTTAAAAAAAATTACCTGAGACGAAAGGGTGAGGCGTGTTAAGACGTGGAATGGTGTGGAACGTTGGGTATTCCCACAAGAACAATTCTTGAGCTGCAAAGTGGGAATGGCACAGAGCCGTGGCCCTCCAGGAACTGTGCTGGGTCCCCCGGTAGACAGGGCAATCCGTGTTTTTCTTCTAATTAAGAGGATACTGGTGTTGCCCAGATTGCTACAAGCTTTAAATACCTTAGCTGGGATATTTGCAAATATTCCCGTGACTCAGGACAAGGACTGTCAGATGTTTTTTTCCTCACATTGGGAGCTCTCCGAGGGCATTTAAGTACCATCAATGGATGGGTTCTAGGGGGTTCTGGCCCAAGGGTGACCCAGGAAGCCCCCTACCGGGGGGATGGAACACATAGCTTGCGCAATGCACGCAGTGGTATACAGGGAGGAGCCCGCGCTGCCCGGATGATGGGCGTGTCCGCAGCCCCTTAAGCGCCCCAGTTCTTCTAGCTAGAGACAGAGCCTTCGCCGGCTGGGCGGGGCCTCTCTGGGGCGCGGGATCCGCGGGCGTGGTCTCTGGTGGGCGTGGTCTCTGCAGTTCCTCCCCCCCGCCCCCCAGCCTGTCCTGGCTCTGCGCGGTGGTGGCTGCTGCGGCGGCGGCACGGGGACCCAGGTGAGCGGCGGTCGGCTCTCGAGGCCGGGAGGGAGGGAGGGTCCCGGGTCCCGGGTCCCGGGTCCCGGGTCCCGGGTCTGGCGGAGGGGGCGGCAAGCTCGGTCGCAGAAAGCGAGGCCCGGGCGGCGCCGCGAGTGCATGTGTGCGTGTGCGCGAGAGTCCCGCGGAGCGCCCGAAGGTGGGATAGGGGTGGGGGCAACCTCTAAGCAGAAGCGGCCCCTGGAGGAGAACAGCCTCCCCGTTAACCTCCTGGGACCTTTCTGGTTCGTCTCTCAGAGGCCCCCGCCCCGCCCCCTTCTCTCTGTATCTTGAGTTTCTCTCCATCTGTGTGGGTGGGTCCCGTTGGGGTCGGTACAGCCCTCTGCCCAGACGCCTAGCCATCCTATCAACCTCCCTCCATCCGTGTCTCCTCCCTATCGCAGCCTGCCTCTTCCTCTCCATTGCCCCCCTTAATAGAGCAAACAAAGATGGTCGAGGGAGGGGGACTCTTGTTTCCAAGCTTTTCCTGGCTCTAGTTGTGACCCCCCCCCACATCCTCTGGTGTTTGGACTGAGCCTCCAGCCACCTCCTGGCAGGGAACTGGACAAGGGCAGTAGATAATCCCATACAAGCAGAGGCCCCAGGGTGGGAGTCCTTAGGGGGTCTGTCACCCTCACTGGCCATTGACAGCAGGTAGGGACACCTGGCAGATCAGCCTGGCCAAGGTCTGAGCCAGTGACCAAATCACATGATTATTACATGCCATCTCATATGAGCAGGGCCTAATGCTTTCCAAGATTTTCCTTGCCAGAGCCAGGGTGAACTAGAAGCGCAGGGCTGTGGGAGAGTCCCTGGCCTGCAAGCCCCACCAAACCGTCTCTATCTTGTCCCCTGAGCTTCCAGATCCCTGTTTGGCATGGGTAGGAGTGACAATGTAAGGGACTGTGGAGACTGTAGCTTGATCTCGAAGTTAGGCGATTATCGATGTGCTTGGCTGAGAGCGTGCCTGCACCTGCCTCTGTGTCCAGGATCCCAAAGGCCTGGGCCTGTTCCGTGGACTGCATCCAGAGAAGCCAGCATCTCCCTGTGGCCCTCTTAGGATAGGCTAGGGGCTCTTCCAGTCAGGTCTCTGGCCATCCCCAGTCCTCTTTGAGGATGCTTGATTCACAGACTGCAAGCTCCTGGGTTATCCTGGGATGTTGCTGGGGCCCTAGGAATCTGCATTTACCACATGGTCCCTCAATCCCCTTTAGGTACCCATTAAGGTGTGAGCCTCGTTGAGAGAAGGCTGGTTGACAATGGCTCAGTCTCAAGAAGGGTCCCTGTTAGTGGCCAAGGCTCGGCTGTGTCCCTGAGCCAGCCATTGCTCTCTGAACTTAAGTCCCCTTGTCAGGGGTTTTGACCTCCTGAGTGCTCCCACTGCTAGTTCTAGTATCCAATGCTCTTTGTTGAATTGTGGGGCACAGGTTGCTATGAAACCAGGTGAAACTGAGCAAACTCTGAGGCCCACTGCTAAGTGAGTGTGTGGCTCTAGGCAAGTCACTTTGCTTCTCTGATCCTCAGTGTCGCCATCTGAAAATAAGGAGTGTTTCTACCCACACTGGGTCTCCTGGGAGGATCCACTGATGTGCCCAGAGGGTGGAGGTACCAGCCACCAGGTGGGTGGTGCTTGTTTTTGGGATAACTGTGTTAATGGAGGATACTAGGGACAGTTGTATTTCCTCAGCAGCAGGGAAAGTGTTTGTGCAGATGCTAGCTGGCAAATGGCTTTTGTTTCTAATGGATAGCTTGAAAGGCTAGGGCTGGCAGGACCGGAAATGCCTGGGGAGGCAGAGCAGGAGCTCAGTGTGATGCCAGCCACTATGAGTAAAGCAGGGCCTGAAGGGTGACAGTAGAGCCACCTGGACAATTCCCCACCCAGTCAGAGAGTCAACCCCAGGCCCCCTCTAGGTGCCCCACATTCTAGAATACCCATGAGACCTCCATTAGGAAAGTGATTGGTTCTTAAAGACCTTCCCCAACCCAGCAGGTGGCTTGAGGGATGGGGGATGGGGCTGAGACCTCGAGGGACCGAGGCACACATGACAAAAGGAGGCAGGGCTGGAGATTCAGAGGAGAGTAACTCTGGTCCCCTGGATCCTGCCCTGAAGCTCAGGGTGGCCACAGGGACCCTCACTCCCCATTCAGAGGCGAGAGATGGGAAGTCGAAGTTTGTCTGGAATGAGGAGGTGGCTCCATAATGACAATGTGATGCTCTTTTCTATTAACCACATTCCTCTTTCATGTCTCAAAACTGGATCTGGATGCGGGACTTTCTAAGAGACAGCATCTCGGCTGGGGCTGGGACTGGAACTCAATTAGTAGAGAGCTTGCCTGGCATTCACAAGGCCCTGGGATCGATCCCCTGCACCACAGAAATTAGGCATGATGGTGCATACCTGTTATCCCAGCACTAGGGGGTGGGGGTGGGGGCCGAATGATCAGAACTCTAAGGTCATCTTCAGCTCCGTAGTGAGTTTGAGACCCTGACCTTGTCTCCAAAGGGGCGAGGGGGGATGGAGTCACCTGCCCCCAGGAAACTGACACACACACACACACACACCGCACGAGCTGTGGTCCTCTCCTGCACAGTGAGAACTGGAATAGATGGTTTTGGGACTAAGTGGAGGCTCTGACCCGACTGTCAGGATTTAGTCTGCACACCTTCACTAGCCCCGTGGCCTTGGCAAATTTCCCAGCCTCTGGCTGCCTCCTGTTTTGTCTATCAAATGATGAGAATGGCCACCACATGCCTTACGTTCATCACGAGAACTAAAGGGTAGTCCCAGCCAGGAGTGTTCTCTGCTGGCAAGGTAGGAGGGGTCTCTGTTGTGGAATCTAAGGATGTCATCCAAGCCCGAGTCATAGTGTCCTTGTGGGTCTTGACATCGGTGCTACGGTTGATGTAGGTGAGAAAGGAACACGTATCCATGTAGTATAGGTACAAGGAACCTTCCGCAGCTCTGTGCCATCTGTCACCACTCCAGAGGAGCGTCACTGCCCTGAGCCTACTATAAGTCTAGGTCTGACTGAGGTGAACCAAAAGCCATCCATCATGGCTGCTTCTTGGTGGAGAGACATGGCGCCAGCTTGATTATGCCAGGTGTGAGGAAGCTCTCTTCCCTGTGATTGTTAGTCTAGGACTTGTCCGGATACCAGTTCCTATCTCTGTTCCCTGGACTGTGGCTGCTGCCACCTGCAGCCATGCTGGATGTCAGCAAAGTCCTCAGTTCTTTATAGCACTAGTTTCTAATTTAAAGTAAGTTGGTGTGTCCAGATATCAGGTAACCTACCCATACCATATTGCTGCAAGGGAGTCCGAGAGACTGAGGGTCTGTTGCTCCTCTTTTAAAAGATGAATGGTGTCTCACAGAGATGAAACTCTCCAAATACACAGTGAGGCATGTAGGGAGGCCCCTTATTAGAAGATTGTCCAGCAGGTTTGCAGAGACTTTGTTCCATTTGGTTCTGCCCCAAAGCTTGACTCACCCTGAAATGAACATGAGGTTGTTGTGACTCTGCCCAGTTAGCAGATGGGCAAACTGAGGCCCGGGGCCAGCAAGGAGAAGGGCCAGGGCTTAGACCCAGATCTCTGTAGCCAGCCACGTGACACTTGCCATACTGATATGCTTAAAGATAAGGACATGAAGCCTTGCCATCAGGGGCCACCTTGTGGGCTCCTTGGATCCCAGCATGAGGTCACATGCAGGTTTCTAAAAGGTTCTCAAAGTTTGCTTACTGGATTGGTTGGAGGCCATCAGAAAATTATAAAAGCATTTTGTCAAGCAGAATGAATGAACCTGCATCCAGGAAGAAGACACAAGAGAACACCCAGCCTAGAAGACAGCCACCCTCAACTCTAGATGCAAGTTCTAGACCTGGCTTTATACTGGGCACCCTCTTTGAGTCTGAGGAGTTACTGCCTGTGCTTTAGTTTTCTTGTCTATAAAACAAGCTTTCTCCTCCGTGTAGCTGCAGAGAGTGTGATGGGCAAGCCTGCAATGCTGAGAGTCAGCATAGCCACTCTTGGCCTTAGGCATGCTTTAGCAAGGCAAATCACTGGCACTCAGACCTGCCTCAGTGTTGCCCTCTGTAGGCCCTGTGAGGTTGCGCTATGGTGACCCCACCATGTGAGGCAGTGAGGTCATTATCCAGGTCCCAGGTCACACAGCTGTAAGACTGTCTGACTCAGATGAACCGAAAGCCATCTATCATGGCTACTTCATGGTTGGGAGATTTGGCTTCTGCTTGATTATTCCAGATGTGAGGGAGCTTATGTCCCTCTGACTGTTAGTCTAGGACTTGGATTGTGGTGGTCACAGCTCCTGGTGTGTAGTCTCAACTCTGCCAAGAGAAGACAGCATAGCTTTGATCTTGCTTCATGGGAGGGGCCGCAAGGCCCCTGTAGAGAAGGGAGACACCCCCACTTATCGTTCATAGCTGTGTCCGTCCTGCTCCTCTTCAGCCAGCCCTGAGACTGAGAGGAGAGAAGACCCTCAGGTGGGCCAGTCCTGTGTCCCCCATAACACCAGCCCAACTGTACAAGACCTGGAAGGAGACTCCAGCCTCACTGCGCCCATTCCCTTAGACTTAGGCCGTTATTCTGAGAGCTTGAGTTTGGGCTCAAATGGGGTCTTACTCTGTAACCCAGGCTGGCCTGGAATTCGTTATATAGCCCAAGCTGACTTCAACATCTCAGCGGCTCTCCTGCCTCAGATTCACATGAGCTGGGGTTAAAGATGAGCACCACCGTGCTCAGCTTCTTTTTTTCATTTTTGACCTTTTTTTCCCCAATGGATTCTAGACTGGGGTCATGTCTACATTTGTCCAGCCTAAATATATCACCAGGTAGCACATGAATATGTGTCCTGCTTTTTCATAGGATGAAGAACTCTTAACTTCTTCACTGTTTCTAGACCATGCCCAGTTCCTACCATGTGTGAGTTCTTAGCTGTGCAACACTCTGCACCGGACACATCCTCTTCTGCAGATAGCCCTTTGCGGGGTTCTCGGGGCACAGAGATGTGACAGTCCTCTGCATCTGTCAAATGAGACCCAGAACACTGTATCTTGCTCGGTGGCCTTGGAAGGAGTGAGCCTTTGATGGGATGTGATGGGAGGTGTCTGGCAAGCTGCAAAGGACCGCATGGTGGCTACTGTCACTGTGGTTGCCATGGCTGAATTGGTTATTATAACCTTTCTCCGTACAAAAGTGGTTGTCCCTGCAAGACGGGGCCAGGCCGTACTTTCTGAGCCCACCTGACTTGATGTTCTGTGGTTTCCCAGCTTGAATGAATCTCCGTATGGACAAAGGTCCAAGAGTCACTGCATTCCGCAACCTCATCTTGTCCCCCACGAGTGGAGAGCATTAACCCCACTGTAGAGCCAGGTGCCCAGATAGGCCTTCCCAGGATTACGTGACAGGAAGGGACATCCAGGAAGGCTTCCTGAAGGAGGTGGCTAGCACGGAGCCAGCAGGTCGGAAGGGCAGAGTCTAGCTGGTATTCTAGGTAGAGTGAAGAGGGGGTTTTATGTGAGGGGCGTGGCTAGGCCTGGCATCAGCAGGCTTCAGCTGGGTAGTGGAGTGGTGGGGTTGTATGATGAGCTGAGCTAAGATGCCCTGAAGTCACCTTGGATCAGGAATGAAAGGAGCTGTCCCCTTGCACCTCTTGGCACCCGCCTCTCTCATCACTTCAGGCCTGGACAGGAAGGGGTGTAGTATGGGCTCCACGGCTGTAGTCACCCGCCTGGAACCTCCTCCATAAGCATGATAAAATATTTATCAGGAAGCAGGCAGTTGGGTTTCCCTGCACAGACTGCCATGGGCAGCTCCCAGCGAAGCTGCCTGCAGCCTCCCCAAGTTCCGCTGAGTCACAGCCCAGGAGCCCTCTGCCCATCCCTCCTGCTCACTGTCCTCTGGCCACATGGATTCTTCATAATATGTAAGCCATTGGGTAGCCCCATGACCAGGGCACCCAGAGCAGTGAAAACGCTGACCCAACTTCAGGCCTCCCTGGACTGTGCAGGCCTCAGCCAAGGTCACAAGCAGACAGGCTACGGGCACCCCATCCCTCGCCCACCCTGCAGCCTCTGACTCCTGAGCAAGGTAGGTCCTTAGCCTCTGTAGTGTGGGGACACTGAGGCCGTGTGGAGGTCAGATGGGTCGGATCTTTCAGGACCTGGTGGCCAGAGAAGACTTGGCATTTTCTGTCTGACCCCAAGTCTGTCTCTGAGAAGCTGGACTCCGACAAGGACCAGTTTCTATGTCCACCCTGATGTGACAGTATTGGGACTTTACTTAGGGATCAGCAGCGACAGAAACGGCAGCAGATGGTGCCTCCCCTCTGGTGTGAGGAGTGCGAGTGCACCCAGCCTGCCGCGTCTTCTGCTCACCCATTCATAAAACCGTCTGCCCATCCAGGCCAGCCAGCTAGCTTGTGTCGTGTGTGCACACTGGGCTGTGTGACCTTGGGTAGGTTGCTCTGCCTCGCCGAGGCTCAGTCTTAGATCTGTGACTTGGGGATACATCTGGATCTCCTTCATGTCCTCGTATCCCTGAGGCCGGATGGTCCTCAGTGGGCCTTTGGAAAGGCTCCACTTTCCAGAAAGGCCCTGGCAAGGCCTGAGGTAGGCTTGCCAAGCAGTAGACCAGAGGCTTGAGGATAGAATTTTCTGGGCTGGATGGAAATGTCTCTGAGGTTGTCAAGTTCCCCAGGGAAAGTCTGTGGTCCCTGGAGCTGCTGCCACAGCATCTGGGGGTGAGACAGGGAGCTGGCCACACCAGCCACTAGCGGGGACCCTGTAAGCTGCCAAGCCAGCACCACGCCCCAGTTCTGGCCAACCCATCACACCCCTGGCTCCCTGTGGTGCCTGCTAACCCCATTCCTGCCTCCTCGACTGCCGTTTGTAGGCCTCCCTCTGATGCTGCAACTTCTTTCTGTTTCTCCTCCAGAAGGGCACTGTGTCTTCAAGCTTCTGCAGGAAGCTGTCCTGCTCCAGAGGGCCCTCCTGCCCAGTCATGTGACCCAGTGCCCTCCCATGCCAGCCATAAGGTCCTTCTGGTTATGAGAGGTGGTTGCTACAGCACTCCCGTGCCTTCTCGGGGCTCTGCGTGAAGGCTCCTGGCCCTAGTAGCTCTTTGTGGGTTTCCTAGAGCGTCTGTTAGGCGAAGACAGGAAACGCGGGTGGCAGATGTCCAGTGAAGGTATCGTGGAGCAGAATGAACCCTGCCTGTCTGTACAGGCCCCAGCAAATGGCCTCTGTTAGCCTGGTTTTCAAGGGTGGAAGCTGGTGGTGTGTTGAGAATAAGGGCATTTGGGCCTAGGAAGACAGGTGGGGCCTGGGGCAGAAGATACCTTGCCCCAAGTCCAGTGGGTGAGCCCAGTGTTGTCTAATCTAAGTAGCAGGCTGGGCCTGTCACACCCCTAGTGGTGACTGACACATGTGCACAGCCTGGCGTGGAAAAGTATGACAAGGAAATGCCCTGGTAGGGGCAAAGCTTTCTCTAGTGGCTCCTTTCTCTTCCATCTTCTGCTTTTGAAAACTATCTTAGAGTTCCTTCAGTGATTTTGGATGTATTGAAAGTCCTGTGACAAACCCTGAGTTCAGTGGCCACAAGGACATTCGGGGACACAACCCGACCACAATCTGATGGCAGAGGCCGGCAAGCTAGTGTGTCAGGGAGGGCTCACCAGACACAGCCTAATGGGAGAAGCTGGGCAGATAAATGGATGGAGGAAGCTAACCACCAGCCAGTCTGATGGGAGGGGGTGACTGATGGTCTGACAAAGCCTAGTGGCTTGCCAAGGTGGCCCTGCAGCTGAATTCCTAGAGCAGCAGCACCACCCGCAGAACTGGGCATGTATCCTAGCATCCACATAAGGGACCTGTGCCTGTCACTTCCAGATGTCTACTCCATGAGACCTGCACAACCGAGGGCCAGCTCCCCTCCAGTTAGGCTCCCAGGAGCCCTGTGCTTTGAAGAACATAGGCACAGTAGGTTTGGGATGCTCTTTCCCTTCGTGGAGAGACCAGCAGACTCGGCTCAGCTCTGGGGAGGTGAGGGCCTGATTTAGCTAGCCTGCTTCAGCAATCTAGCCTGGAAGAGAGGACCCCTGGACTACTTGGGAACGCACTGAGCTGTGCCGCTGGGTGTAATGGCTATACAGGTGGTTGGCCAGTAGGTGGCAGCCTATCTCAAGGTGTGTAATCACCCCCACCACACATACACACACACACACACACACACACACACACATAAACGCCTGCACTGTGAAGAGTGGGTCAGGGCAGAGGCCAGCGCAGACCACTTTGCTATGGCTACTGAGCAACCCCATCTGGTCCAGATGGTGTTAGGCTTTTTTCACTTGGCAGCTCTGGGCCTCAGAATTTCCTGGCTAGCACCGTGCAGCAGAGGAGCCCGGCTGAGTATCACTGCCCATCTAGAGCCTGCCCTCTGAGCTGAAGCCTGGCTCCTCCTGTTGGCCTGTTGACTTTCCATCCTCAGTACTCCAGTAGGGTGTGAAGGAGTGGTTCTGCAGGGCTGTCACAGCGTCTGTTAGATGGCAGATACACCCAAGTGAGTGTACCTCGGCGAAATGTACTCCAAGTGGGGGAAATGAGGACTGTGCCTCATGGAACACTGTGGGGCTCCACGCTCAGAGGGAGCACTGGGGGCTCCACCCTCAGAGGGAGCACTGTAGGGGCTCCATGCTCAGAGGGAGCACTGTGGGGGCTCCATGCTCAAAAGGAGCACTGGGGGCTCCACCCTCAGAGGGAGCACTGTGAGGGCTCTACTCTCAGAAGGACTATTGTAGGGGTTCTACCCTCAGAGGGAGCACTGTAGGGGCTGGGCATAGGAACTTTTCTGGAATATTTTGTCAGAGGAGCAGGAATAGGTGGTGCTGGCTAAGGTGTCTGGGGACAGGGAGCAGAGAATATCCCATGGAGGGAGGGAAATGGAGAGGGAAGAAGACTATGTGACTAGTGACCAAGAGGAGAGATGAGAGCCAGAGAAGGGGCCTAGCATGAGGAAGGCCTGCTCTGCAGTAAGTTCAGAGTGGACCAAGGCCATTTACTTCCCATCTCAGCACACAGGAACTTTGGCCCCAGGGGCACCCAGCCCAAGATCCTCAAAAAGCCAAGGGGGAGGAGGCCTGAAAAGAAGGCTGAATTGGGTCAAGGAGTCAGAGGGCTTCTGCCAAAACAGCCTGATGGTTAGGCAAGCTGGAGCCAGAGGTGGCGGAAGTGGGCAGGCCAGCTGCGATAATGGTGTCAAAGTCAAATTGCACTGCATTTCTTTGCAGTGCTCAAATCCGTGACACCCCATTCCATAAAAATCAAAGGTATAGGGCCAACAAAGTGATTCTGTGTGGAAAAGTGGTGACCTTAGTTCGATTCCTGGAATCCACATGGTGGAAAGAGAGAATGTATTCCCACAAGCTGGCCTCTGACTTCTGCATGTGTGTCAAGGTGTATGAGTGTGCAGACACACAATAAATAATTAAATGTAATAGAAATGTTTAAATTAAGAAGTATTTTGGCCGGGCTTCCGTGGCACATGCCTTTAATCCCAGCACTTAGGAGGATCTCTGTGAGTTCGAGGCTAGCCTGGTCTACAGAGTGAGTTCCAGGACAGGCTCCAAAGCTACAGAGAAACCCTGTCTCAAAAAAAAAAAAAAAAAAAAGTGCTCTGATGAGCTAAGGGCAAGACTCATTCACAGGCACATTGACCCCAGGCTGGGTCCTTTTCTCCTCAGAATTCCAGAATTTTTCAGTGAGGCCTAACTGGACTGAGCCTGGAGTCACAGGATTAAAAATGCCAGACCTCGTGACCCGTGCATGTGGTACTTTCTGAGGCAAGAGAAGCACTAAGAGTTTGAATTCTGTTAGCCAAGGCTACATAATGAGTTCCAGCCTAGCCTGCACTACACTGCAAGATCATGTTTCATTTTTTAAAGATTTTACCTTATTTTTTATTCGTGTGTGTATAAGCATTGTATGCAGTTGCTCACAGAGGCCAGTAGAGGGTGTCAGATCCCCTAGACTTGCAGGCGGTTATGCGTCCTCACCATGTAGGTACTGGGAATTGAACTGTCTTCTACAAGAGCAGCAAGTGCTCTTAACGGCTGAGCCATCTCTCTAGCTTTCCTGCAAAACGATTTAAACACATAAATAAGCAGCCCTGGTGACAGCGTAGCCTGGGTGACCCCTATCTAGCTTCTGTTCTGCAAGGTGGTCCCAAGTTATTCCTGTTATGTGGGAAATGATCTGACTCCCATAAGACATTCACTGGTCCAGTATGCGACCTGGCCACTCTAGAAGAGGCTCTCCTTTGGGGGTGTCCTGTCTCTTGAAGCTCTGAGTTTGCCATTGCTTGGGGTGCTTTTGTACCTTGTCATAAAGATGGTTGTCTCTCAATGTTGTTGGGATCCAAGGTGACTGCAGGTTTAGGGCAGCAATTGGAGACATTTGGGTACCTTTCAAGGTCTGGAACAGGACATTGTAAAAGTTGACTTTATCTGCCTCCTAGTTGTTTGTGCTTTTAGCCTTGAAGCAAGACGCTAAGGGAAAGGATACAGCTTTTAGGCAACCCTTGAGTGACTGGCATATCTATGCAGAGAAGTGAGCAGGTGACCCTGAGTGAAGGAGACAGACAAACGGAAACGGGGGATGCGTTCTGCCTTCCGTGGCCTTGGTGGACAGAGAAGGCCTGTGTGCTTTTCAGCAAAAGTAGTTCTTAGGTGCCTGTTGCAAGGATACGTCCCTGACATTAATGATTACTGTCTCAAAAACAAACAAACAAACAACCCCCCCCCAAACATAATCAATGAGAGGTGGGGCCAAAGAGAGACCACTGCTCAATTCTGTGTATGTTTAATTGTTTCTTAGGGCAGAGCCTGGACAGTGCTAGGCAGGATTCTGAGGACCCAGCAGGAATGGAGAAGAGGGACTGGAGGGTTCAGGGGAGGAAACAGGACCCAAAGAATGCATGCTGGGCTCTGCCTGCCTAGGGTCCTGAATGCCGGGCTTTGGAATTTGGAGTTTTCTCAGAAAGCACCGGGCCTGATCTCAGGATTAGGCAGGCAGGGCAGGGGCTCATCTGGGTGGGGCCAGGGATCCAAGCAGGTGGCAGAGGAAGTCCTGAGGCCAGAGGCTGCTGGTCCCTATAAAAGCTCTGGGGGGCTGCAGAGAGCCAGGACCCCTAGAGCCCAGGCCACATTGCTTAGGCATCAGTGGTAGGTTCAGCTGTCCTCAAGTGGGTTCTGGTCTCACTG
Source organism: Ondatra zibethicus (assembly GCA_004026605.1). Classification (NCBI taxonomy): domain Eukaryota; kingdom Metazoa; phylum Chordata; class Mammalia; order Rodentia; family Cricetidae; genus Ondatra; species Ondatra zibethicus. The sequence continues at coordinate 216,615 of PVIU01000225.1, forward strand.
CCTGATATAGGGAAGCTGGAAACAGAACGGGCAAACAGGAACTCCAGCATCAGTCCTAGCCCTGCCTCTCACCAGCTTGTGACCCTGTGGTGACCTCAGGAATTGGAACCTCAGCTGGGCTTCAGTGGCCGGGGCTGGGTGTAGCAGGTACCTGGGTAAATGTCACTGCTTTTTCCAGGTCCACTAGGGATCCCACCCTCCAGGGATTTTCTCCTTTACAGAGATTTTGAAGGACCCAAGTTTTGACTGCTGGGTTTGTCTCCGCCTCTCCCCACCATGTGACATGACCCCTCCCCCAACTCGGGGATCTCTAATCAGAAGAGCTTTTCTCAGATAATCATTTCTTGGGTGTAGAAGTCCAGGAGTGGGTGGCTTGGGGAACACCACCCTGTAAAGCAGCACCCTCCCCCTGGGAGGCCTGGGTGGCATCCAGACAACCCCGGGTTGGCTCTTTGCGCTTCAACCAGGAAGTGAGGGACACCGGCCAAGGGTTGGTTCTCCCTGTTTCTATCGCCCACGTTGGATCTGGATTCCTGACAGGGAGCAGCTCTTCCTACCTGGCAGGACTGGGTACAAGGTTCAGACAGTCAGAGAGGAAATGGACTTTCTCCGTTCAGAGCTCCTACCACGCCTGCGTACTGTGTCTGCTCTCCTCTCCAGTAGCGCCAGCAGAAGCTGATTCCTAAGTCACATTCATTCTTTCCAAGAATTCTTCTAAGAAAAAGCTACTGGCAAGAAGGTGCCTTGAGGAGAGCACAGAGCAGGAAGGCAAGCTGGCAACCTGTAGGTCCTCACTGCTGGCGTGGGGCCAGGCCCCCATAGTCAAGCACCCACATGAAACAGGATCACCATGTCCAAGGCTAAGGTTGCCATGCGTTTGGCAGGGCTGGAGCAGATCTCCCTAAGGGAATCAAACCTTAACTTTCTGCCACTTCCAGATTCAACTCCATGGGGAACATCACTTCCCTCGGGGTGCTGAGGGGAGGATCAGAACCAGGGTTCAAAACCACCCTCCCCAAAGAACCTTTGGAAACTGATGTCCAAGACCTTCACTGAGGATTAGAGGCAGAGAGTGTCTTGGGGTCACATGGATATGGTGACGGTGTCAAATACAAGGGATCTCTGCTGGTCAGAATCTCACAGCAGCCAGAAGCACAGGAGGAAAGATGTATTTAGGACAGAGGACCAGGACCAGCCAGGTGAGGTTTCAGGAGGACCTGAGGGAAGGTAGCATGGAGTGAGGAGGCAGATGGCACTGTCCGTTGCTTTTCACAAGCCTGGTGGACACCTGTCCTGTCTCGAGCACTGACTGGTCGCTAGTGTTGGGGTGCAGGGAGAAGAGCCTCCAAAAGCCTAGCTTCGTCTTACCCCATGGTGACAGGTTCCTGGACTTCTGCAGCCCTGGCTCACTGCCCCTTCCCATTGTTCCTCTCTAACAGGAGTTTCCAAGCTCCTGGTATAACCATACAACCTTGTGATTTTCCTGTTTCACCATCTTCTGCACACCAAGGAAAGGATGAGACATGGCCCCGGGGGCACAGGCCAGAGAGGCAGAGCCAGGCATGCTTTTTAGCTACCTACTGGTCCTCTCCCGGGTATGTGGGAGCCAACTCTGCCACGGATTCTAGAGACCAGTCAGCTTTGGGGAACTGCTAGGCCTTGCCAACGGGGCAAGTGCTCCCTCTAGAGTAGGGACTCTAGGAAGGAGAGCCTAGTGAGTGTGCATTTGTGGGGAGGAAGGGTAACCATGCCTGAGCTGGGGCTCTGTCCCTCCTGCTCACCAGGCCGGGCTCCAGCTTCAGCCATGCCTCTTCGGCCACCCTGATTTTGCACATGTGTCCCAGAGCCTCCATTTCTCTCTTGCGACATGGGATCCCCTCACCTCCAGGGAGCATCACAGCCTTTGGAGCACCAGATGGGGCAGTGTGTTCAAGTCCTGCCTCTCCGCCCTGTCTCTTGTCCTTCCCACCCCTGGCAGGGACTCCTCTTCAACTGGCTCCTTCAAATAAGTTCTCTGTCCCCTGTCGTTGTCACGAGCAGGTGAAAGTGCACTGTGATCTTGTCCTAGTGGACAGAGGTCTGGATTTGGTAGTATCCTGCCCCGGACGTGAACCATCTGGGCCAGCCCCTCAGTACCTTCATACCCCATGAGTTGGAGAGGGCTGTGGGGAGTGCAGGACTCCTACCGGCTTCAGTTTCTTCCTTGACCCTCAGCAAGGTTAGATGGGCCCCAATCCCGGCTGCTCACTCAGGGCTCACTCTCAGCAAGACAGCCCTGATGTTCTTAGAGTCTCACTTTGTGGCCAGGATCCTGTCTCAGGGTCCTTGCTCGCCAGGTGGAGGTTGGATGACACTTGAGTCCCATGGGAGGAGGCTATGGTTCTGAGGTAGGGACACTGGCATCTTAGGGGATGTGTGAATGAGTTCACTTGTCTCCCACGTCCTTAACCAAGAGCCTAAGACACAGGTGACCCTCGTCAAGGTCGTTCCTAAGACAACAGCTCAATCCTTGATCCAGGCACCAAACCCACAGCTCCCCATTGGTGCCTGGAGGGCCCAGTGGGGCACACAAAGTCCCTGTACCTATTTACAGGGGTAATAGCTATACCAAGAGCTGTCTAGGAATTCTGCGAAACAGGGGCTCTCTGACCCTTTGACCTACCGACCTACCGAAGCTGGCTTCTTAGGGGTTGGGTTTGTTCAGATTTTCTGACACTTTAGGCCACAGGAACAGTTTCGGGGGGTCACACTTGCTCCCCAACTCCTCGGTTGTCTTTTCCAGGGAACTGTAATAGTCTGATCTCCTCCTAGATTCTGCCTTGGATATCTGGGCTCAGAGAGCTTTGCCCTTTGCTGCCTACCACCAACTCTCACCCGCGCTTCCTACCACCAGCCCCAACACCCGGCAGCACTGCACCCCCACGTCTCTGTCACACTTCTGCATTGGGCTGTGGGTGTAGCCAGTGTAAGTCTGCTGGGGCGGGGACAGCTCATTTCTTCACTCTCTCCGGAGATATTTTCTCTCTTCTTTTTCTTTCTTTGAGACATTGTCGCCTAAGAGTCTGTGATTCACTATGGAGCCCAGACTGGCTGCAAACTCAAGGCAATTCTTCTGTCTCAGCCTTCCAACTACCAAGATTACAGAGCAGCACCCCTACCCTTGGCTCTAGGTATCTCTTCTAATTCTCAAAACCATGTACCCACTACCCCCATTCAGCATGTTATTTGTCCTCTTAGACCCTGGCTGCACTATAGCCCCTTCCACAGGAGCCCCCTGCAGCTCACTTCCCCTCCCCACCCGTGTGGTGTCCCCTCACCTCTTCTTTTCCTCGGGTTGCTCTTCTAGAGCAGCCCAGACTGCCTCCCTGTCCCCAGCCAGCCACTCCTTCCAGACAGGTAGCCAGAGGTTAGTCCTGCCCCTTGTCCTGCCCATCTGTGCTGGGTACAGGTCAGGTTTCTCTAAAGAGCCCAGGGTTCTTCTGCAGTTATATCAGTGGTAGAGACATGGCTGCTTCACATCTATGCATCTTGGTTTCCACCGATATGGCCTAAAATATGAGATGAGTATATCTAGCCATTCCTATCGAGCACCTACTGTGTGCTGAGGATAGAGAATGGGGGTATGAGCATTGTCGCGGCCCCTGGCTCTCATAGAAAATGTCCAGAAAGCCATCCTAAGTCTGAACAAGGGCAGAGGCAGTCAGAAGGGGAAGATGACCTTTATCTTTGGTGTTCACTAAAGGAGAGCAGGGAGGCATGGAGGTCTTGTAGGCATCTCATGGATTGGCGGCCTCAGACTTGCTCTTTGGCACAGTGGGAACTCAGGAGGGCAGTGTGTGCCATGAGCAGCTCCAGCTACTCTTCGTGAGGGCAACAGGTGTGACTTGGATAGAATGATGAGGAGGGGTCTGTGGTCCAGGCTAGAGGTGCTGAGGACTAAGGATGGGGAGGAGGACAGGTAGGGTCAAGAGGAGGGTCTAGTAAGTGTTTCCAACCTCTTTTTTTTATTATTATTTAAAGTGTTAATTTTGTGTCTGTGTGTCTATCTGAGTGTGAACTTGTGTACTTGCATGCAGTGCCTGAGTGTGTCAGATTCCTAGAGCTGGAGTTACATGTAGTTGTGAACTACCAGATGCAGGTGCTAAGAACCAGTCTTAGGATTAAGGTTGCGAGTTGATGTTGGCCGGCATCCATAGCTATCCCGATAAAGGGTTCGTGGGCAGCCGATTGGACACTCCTGATACAGGATGAAAAATCCCCAGGGCCTGGCCTGCGTGTCCTGGAGCGACAGGGTGAAGCCAAGATTTTGTGGCCTTCACTTTCCACACAGGAAACCAAGACCCTAGAGAAGTGACTTACCCCAAGGCTGCAGCTAGTCAAGGGGCTGAGAGCACCCACCCAGCTCTCTCAAGGCTAGTGCAATGGAGCAGCGACCACTCTCTGCCCCCAGCCATGTTGGCCACCACTGCACACCAGCGTGGGCTGATGGTCAGTAATTCATTTGGGATTCTCACCGAAGTGCTTTTTTATAAGATGGGAAATCCTTGTCCAGTTGTGACAGTGTTCTGTGCATGTCAGTACAGCTGGAAAGTGTGCAAGCTGGCTTCCTCCTGCTCCCTTGAGCAGAGCTCCTGGCCAGTATGCCCAGCGCTCCATAGTTGGTTGAGCGCTTTACACCTCTCTGGGTGAGCAGTTTCACCCCTGCTTTGATGAGGAGTAGAAACTCTCTGAACACCTCCACCTCCCCCCCACACACACACACCTGAATGTCTCATCCTTCCAGACCTGGGTTCCTTATCATGGATCAATGGTGTCTGCCATTGTCACCTCCACCCTTGTTTGGGGGCTGGTGAGCTCACTGCTGTTGACCCCCCCCCAAGTGGGGTCCTCACCGGCATGAACAGACAGCCTGGAGCCATTGACTGTGAAGAAGGCTGGGAAGCCCAGCCCTTCCCAGTCAGTCATTTCACAGTAGCTTGAGTGGCCTTAGGCTCTGTGACAGTTCTTGTGAACAAGGAATTGTCTGTTTATCGCTGCCTCCTAAGACAGGAATTGTGGGGGTGTCCAGTATACAGTGGGTGCTTAGAAAGTGCTGGCTGGTTGTAGTTGAACCTTGACTCTGCTCTCCTGAATGCTACCCAGGGCCATGCCTGTCCCCCTGTGCTTGGAGATGGCAGGCAAAACTAGTGGGACTCCTAGAAGCCCCTGCGTGAGGAGCTGTGTGTTCATGAGGCCTGGGTTACGTTCATCTTGGCATATTTGAGTGGCAGAACCCCGGAGACGTTATTTTGCCCTGGGTGCCACAACATCCCCAAGAGGTAGAATCCAAATTGCTCTTGGTACCCCAATGCTATGGCATTATGTCCCAGGAGCATATTGCCCAGGCACAAGGATTTCGGATACTCTCTGACTTCTACCAGACAGTGGAACCTAGGATTCAGGGGGTGTCACTGTCCCCCATTCCTTCAGCTCCCACTGCCACCCCTCTGGCCAGTCAATCATCCAAGATCCCTGTCTGAGAGGACCTTAGTCCCTGGCCCATCCCCTAAAAAAGGGGTCTAAGACAGCCTGGTTCATGCCGGACTCAGGTGGGGTGGGGCTGATGGTTGAGGCACCCGGCTGAAAGCTTTGATCCGCAGTGGGAGGAGCTTGTGTCCACGTGAAGGGGTCTGGATGGGTCTCTGTGGGCATAGCCTTTTCTTCTGGGACGGATGGCTGGCGAGGGAGTGACTTCAGGAGACATTGATGGGAGACCATGGGTCCCTATGCATGGGGTGTGTGTGTGTGTGTGTGTGTGTGTGTGTGTGTGTGTGTGTGTGTGTGTGTGTGTGACTATAGTGTTGGGTACCGGGTGGGCAGTTGGGGTTGGACAGCTGTGTGGGTCTTGTGTGGTGGCTTCCGAAGGGAAGGAAGGAGGCGGCTGAGAGCGCCCCCAGAACTGGCCCTTTGGCCGTTGAGGGCTCCAAGACGCCAGCCCCGCCCTCCCAACGCGAGACCACGCCCACCATGGCCCCGCCCAGAGGGAGGCCCCGCCCCCGGCCTGCTTTTGCGCTCCGAGCGCTCCACGCTGCGCCGCCGCGAGCAATGGTTCACAGGGCCCGGCGCTGGGCGCGCGGCCCCGGGCGGAGGCGCGGGGCCGGGGCGGGACCCCACGGGGTCTCCGGGCTTGCTGCTAGCAGCCGAGTATAGTCGTAGGGGACGCGGGGCGCGCGTGGGCTGGGGTGAGCATGAGGACTCTCCGCAGGTTGAAGTTCATGAGTTCGCCCAGCCTCAGTGACCTGGGCAAGAGGGAGCCGGGCGCGGCGGGTGCGGACGAGCGGGGCACGCAGCAGCGCCGGGCCTGCGCCAACGCCACCTGGAACAGGTAAGGCGCGCAGCCCGGAGCGGCGTGGCCGGAGACGGTACCGCGCCACTTTGCGCGCAGCTCGCCCCGCCGCCGGGCCGCGCGCGGGGAGGAAAGCGAGTGCAACGTGTCGGCGGCTCGAGCCCGCAATCGCGCCCCGGGGGCGGGTGGCCCCGAGCAGGAGCTGCCTCTGCGCCCCCACTTCGCAGGGGCGCACTTGAGCTCCGTGGGGCCCCAGCGGGGCGCCGCTGCACTTCCTGTATGCGTGTCGGGTTCTCGGCGCGGGGTGGGCGGTGGCTTCCCCCTAGTTGGACCCCGGGCCTCCCAGCTGTCCGTGGGGGTGCGGCAGCTGCCAGACATTCCTTACCGGACCCTTCCGGAGGCCCATCCCGGACCGGCGGGGCGTGGGAAGCCCCTCCCCCAGCTGTACTTTCAGAGCCAGAGTCACAGATAGTTCTTTTAGCCGAGTTCCCCAATGGGTCTCCTCTTGGCTCCTTTAAAAATAAGTATTTCTACCCAGAGTAAAATATGGATCGAGGGAGTGTGAGGCAGGCTGTTGAAGGAGGTCTATGGATGCTGGCTCTCCTCTCCACCCCTCCACCTGGCGGTGAAATCCTGCCAGGTGCTTCGCCCGCTGTGGTCTGCCACCAGGGACCCGGCTGTCACTTGGACACACGTCTTCTGCTCATTTAGTCTTCTGTTCATCTAGTGAGCAGCCCGGGGAAGATCGGGCTGCCAGCTGGGACCGTATCTTCCACCCACCACTAAGCTGCAGATCGCTTGAGAGCCAAGACTACCTTCCTGCCTCGGTTTCCCTCTATCTTAGGCCTGCACAATTCTCCTCACTGGGCTGGGAGCGGAACAGTAAGAAGGAAGGTTCCTTTTGCCCCAGAGCTGCTCACTCGTGTCTTCACCCCTTTCCTTGTCTCTGGCCAGGGTTTAGTGGAGCCACGCTAACTTTGGCTCAAATTTCAACTCTTACTTCTCTGCTGGATGACCTTAAGCGGTTTGCTTACTCCCTCTGGTCCTCAGTTTCTTTATCAATAATATGGGTGAGTGGCTGTTGTTGGATTAACTATGAAAATGTGTAATAAAGGCTCTGAGCATGGCTTCTGGCACAGTGGGAACCCTGTGACTCAGAACTCAGGTCAAGGCACATTGAGAGAACGCCTATAGGTGTGATGTCCGGGACTTAAATAAAAGTGACTTTGTAGGGACTCTTCCACTCCTACCTGGGGGGCCTCTAGCTCAGAGGACTTAGATGGCTCCTCACCATGTGTGGTTGTGAGGGGATCTGCTTTTTGTCAGAGCTCTGGGGGGCCTTGCAAGGAGAGATCACTCCAGTCTCCCACGGGCTTTTCCTTTGGTGGCCTGTCAGACTGCAGAGGCTTGATGGCAGCTCCTACAGTACCTGAACAGCTCCTGTCTCCATCCTTTAGGGCCTGAGGCTCCCCCTGCCGCTCTCCTGTGTTCTGTGCTCCTATCCTGTGCTAGCCTGTTCAGGGACCTCAGTTCACCTTGTCATGATCTTAGTCAACAAGGAAGGTTCTACCCTCCACCCCAGATAGAGAGACAAAGGGTTACCCAGAGCACCTAGGACCCGTACTGCACACCATTGCATGACTTGATTCCAGGTCCGCTCCCAGACAGGTGTACACTCAGACACAAAGTAGTGATGGACTTGAGACAGTGTGCCCCGAGTTCCCTCCCAGAGTCCCCTCCCAGCCCCTGCCTGTCTTCCTGATCCTTTCCCACTGTACAGCCTGCAAGGGCTCCAGGACATCAGCCTCAAGCAGGGTCACAACAGCAGTATCAGCCTGTGGGTCCTGGCTAGCCCTCCAAGCTGTGGCCCTCATTCTGAGCCCAAGCGTGGTCCCCTTTTACCTCCTTGACCTCATTAATGTCCTGGTACTGTAGAGTCATGCCACACTGACCACCCCAAATAACAGAAGTGTGTTCTGGCACAACTAGATGTGGGGGTGTGACCTGGCTGCCGCCCTCTGGGGACTCTAAAGAGGGTTCTGGCTTTGCCTCTGCTGGCTCTGTTGTCCTTGGTTCATGGCAGATTTGTTTTAGTTCCATCTCTGTCTTCAGAGCTTTTTTTTTAGCCAGGTCTCTGAGTTTTGAGTTTTGGAGGGAGTGGGTTTTTTTTTCTGTTGTTTCTTGAGATTTAGTGTGTATGAGTGACCCCCCCCCCGTGTGTGTGTGACTAGTGTTTGCAGAGGACAGAAAAAGGTGTTGGATTCCCTAGAACTGTAGTTACCGGTAGGTGCTGGGAACCGAACCCAAGTCCTCTGCAAGAGCAGCCCGGTGCTCTCAACTTCTCAACCGCTGAGCCACCTCTCCAGCTCCCTAGTTTTTTGTTTTGTTTTTTTGAGACAAGATCCCAGCATATCCCAAGCTGGCCTGGAATTCACTATGTAGCCAAAGATGATCTTGAACTTCTAGTCCTCCGACCTCCACCTCTCCTAAGGTTAAGGTTTCTATGATTGCAAGCATGTGCCACCACACCTGACCCAAGTTTCTTTTGTGTATGAGGCCACCAGCCACCACTTGAGGGCCACCTCAACCCAGGACCACTTCATCTCTAGATTTTAGCCCATTATAGCTGTAAAGAGCGTCTTTCCCTGTCAGATTCGAAGCTTTAGCTATACACAAACACCTGAGGACAGTGTCCAACCCACCACAGTGACAGTGAGTACATCCCCCAAATTCCCTGCAGAGCTGTTGCTGTGTCCTAAGATAGTCCGCGCACTCAGTCACGTATTCATTCGTTCATTCATTTTCTCGGTGTTGGCTGGACCAGGCTGAGACCTTGGTTTAGCAGCAAACAGCCTGTTCAGAGCCGGAGACCCTAGACCAAGTCAGAAAGTAAACAAAGGGGCTGCCAGAGCAGGAGGTAATTACTGGTGGCACTTAGCACTTGGAGGACGTAGAACAGGGGACACTGGACTGCTGGCTATCAGGCCTGCCCCTGCTCTCCATGTCTGTTGGGTGTACAGGAGCATGGGAAGTTCTCTGAAAGAGGCATGGCATGCTGCCTTGTTCCCTACAAGCACCTGGAATTTTGGAGCTGTTTCCGAAGCACCTGCTGCTGCCTTCCCAGAGCTCAAGGCCACAACAGGCCTCCCCACCTGCCAAGGATATGCCCTGTTGTCCCTAGTCTCGCAGTCCAGAGGTTCCAGAAAAACTCCCCAAAGATGTCAAGACTCCACAATAGTGGGGGCTGGAGAGATGGCTCAGCGGTTAAGAGAACTGCTGTTCTTCCAGAGGACCCAGGTTCAATTCCAGCACCCACATGGCAGCTCACAACTCCAGTTACTCCAGTTCCAAGGGATCTGGTAAAATAAAGTTGAATAAAATATTAAAAAAAAATAAAAGAATTAGAAAAATATCCACAGTAGTCCCGAAGTGCTTGGGGAGCACATGGGGGTCTCCTCTTAGCCTTCTGAGCCATCACTCAACCAGTGCCTCACTCACCTCTGACCCCCAGCAAGTGGAAGCCCTGGGCAGGCAGGAGCAGAAAGAAGTACACCCCAAAGTGTGGGACACTCCCTGCCCCTGCAAAGCAAGGTATGCATCCCTGCCCCCAGCCCTCCTCCAAAGGTGGCTGTCCTTCTTGTCAGTAAAGAGAATGAGATACCCTGACGGCAATGTCTGGGACCTGAATGGGGTTCACCCAGGAGCCCAGTGTTGGGGATGCTTCCTGTCCCAGCTGGAGCAGGGTGAAGTGAGCATTAGATAGAGCTGTCTCTCCAGGGAACTCGGGTGGGAACAAGGAGCAAGACCCTCAGGAACCTCAGGAGGGGCTTTAATATACTTGATGTATATGGGGATGTTGGGATTGGGAGAACTACAGGGACCATATAAGCCCAGAGTGTGAGAGGGATCAGAGACCAGATCCTACCCAGGCTCGACTCTGAAATATTTGAAGCCCTCATGGTGTCTTTAAGGACCAGAGGACTGAGCCAGAGCTTCCAGGCTAGGGTCCTAGGGTTCCGGGCCTTCACTCACCCTGCCTTACTCTGTCCTGGGCCCCAGTCTAGGTGTGGTCAACTGAACAGTGGACCCAGAGTGTCCCCGCCCTAGTTCTCAGCCTATGGGTGTGGGCTTTCACGTGGCTAGGAGGCTTAGCAGATGTGGTCACACTGCAGCTGCTGAGCCCCAGGAGATGGCCCCCAGCCTGTCTAGGTGGTTTTATGCAGACTCTGTGATGGGGCAGGACAACTCAGAGAAGGAGATGTGACCAGAGAGCTGAGACCTAGAGTCCTACCTCGCTGTTTGAAGACAAGGAAGGACCTGGAGCCAAGGGACACAGGTGCTTCTAGAAGCTAGACAAGGTAAAACATTTCATCTGGAGCCTCCCTAGGAGGCAGCCATGCTATTCTGGGCTTTAGTCCAGTCTGGTGAGTGACGGGTCTGCTGCCCCCCAGATGTCAGAGCAGATCTGACTTACTGCAGACCGCTAAGTGGTTTTAGCAGTCATGAGATACTCCTGGCTCTTCTTTCTTACTTGGGCCAGGGCGTTAAGAACCAGGCCCGAGGTGGGGGGCATGGCCTCCTGTCATCCAGCTTCCTGGTGCATTAAAGAGGGCTCCTGGCAAATAAGAAACAAGCGCTCATTTCCATGGCCCCAGATGCCTCTGGGGAGTCCAGAGCAGGCTAGGATCTGGCAAAGATAGTGCCCCCACACCTCCCTGCAGGAATCAGCCTCCTGGTGACAGTCCTTCTCAGTGGAACCAGGGTAGCCACAGGTGAGTGTCCTGGAGCCTCAGGACTGGGCTGTTCCTCCTCTGGTGGCAATTTGCCCCAGGCTGAGCTTCTGCCTCTCCCTGTGTTCACACAGTGAGGTGATACAGGCTCCAAGGTTAGGGCCTGGCTGCACTGAGAGACTGGTTTTTTTTTTCTTTAAATGTTTTTTTAAAGATTTATTTATTTATTATGTATTACAGATGGTTGTGAGCCACCATGTGGTTGCTGGGAATTGAACTCGGGACCTCTAGAAGAGCAGTCAGTGCTCTTAGCCTCTGAGCCATCTCTCCAGCCCAGAGAGCCTGGTTTTTTAGTGGAGACTAGAAAGGGGTGGGGATCTACACCTGAGGATGCCCTCTCCTGCCCACACCTGGAAATCCCTCTGTTCCTGTGGTTTCCTGGGGACCGACCATCTGCAGATGTCCTGACTGGGCTTGTCACTCTGGCCAGGAGGCCCTTGCTGAGATAGGAAGGGTTTCACTTCTGTATTTCAGGGTGGCAAATCATATGGGGTCCTCTGGCCCTCTCTATCCTCCCTCTCTCCAAACTGACAAGGGCTTTTTGTTTGTTTGTTTGTTTGTTTGTTTGTTATGTTTTGTTTGGACTTTGGAAAGCCCACAGAGCCTCAAAGAGCTGAGAGTCAAAGGGAGCAAGATCTAACCTGTGTACCCCTAAAGATGGGATTGGGAGGACTGTGGGCCATTGCTTCATCTCAATTCTGGTCCTACTGAATAGAAGATGTGTCCCTTGACTTCATTAAGCCTCAGTGTATTCTTCTCTAATTGTGGTCTGACTGTTCCCACCACTTGTTGGTGTTTAGAACATCAAAGAGACCACATACAGTGAGTGGCCACTGGGTTGGATGTGGCCAAGGTGTCCTGGGTACCCATCCCTAAAAGGCCTTGTAGGCCCTCAGGAGGTGGACAGCTGTGTTCACTCAATTCATTGTATGGAAGAGAACACCAAGGTCTGGAACCTAGAGCAGGATTCATCCCAGGCTTGCCCCTCGGGCTATTCATCAGGATGGAGTTAGTGAAGGGCCCAAGGGAAGTGGGGGATGCTGAGCAGACACTCAACCCGGACTGGCCTAGGAAATGGTCAGCTGGCTGGGGGTGGGTGGGGAGCTGTTGGCTCAACCATGGCAGCCTAGGTTAATTCCTAGATAGGTTCAGTTCAGGGTTTCCCTGAAGTTCATGCAGGGCTGCTGAAACAAGCCCATGGGCCAAACCCAATCCATCATCTGATGTATGAATAATAAAGTTTTATTGGTATGCAGTCCCACATTCCTAACTTCACAGTTTTGAAGCAGATAGCTGAGTAGCTGCGGGAGACTAGTTAGACCTCAGACCTTTAACAGCTAGCCCTCTGGCCCTTTAGAGAAAAGTGTTTGCAGCTTCTTGCTTCAGAGAGTTATAATCAGCAGGGCCTGGACAGGGTCAGTTTCACTGTTAACATTAGAAAGGGCTTGGGGGCTGGGACCTCAGTGACTCATGGGGGCTCTATCAGGGGGCTGGAAGTCTTGGGGCGTGGAGGCAAAGTTAGGAGGACATAAGGAAAGCAGAGAGATGTAAAGGAACCCCAATATCTGTCCTGGCTGGGAAGATTAAAAGCATGCAGGAAGGAAGGGAAGGTCTACCCAGGTTGGACTTCAGGGTGTGCAGGATGCCTGGCAAATTCCGGTGAGCCAGACTTTGTGTCAGGAACCCAGACCTGGAGTCTTGGCAGGGCATGGGTACACCCATGATTTCAGGAGGGGCCGAGTAGGATTGGATGGGACTGGAAAGGCAGGAGGGGGCAGGCCCAGAGGGAAGCGAGAGACCCCATGCCTCTGGGTGACCATTCTCCTGTGTGCCCACAGCATCCATAACGGCGTGATCGCTGTCTTCCAGCGCAAGGGGCTACCCGACCAGGAGCTCTTCATCCTCAACGAGGGTGTCCGGTGAGTGCAAGCCAGTACTGCCTGGGAAACCCATCTGTGTGACTGGGGGTGGGGGAGGGAAGCTCCACACCCCAGCCTCCTGGAGACACCCTTCTAGGGCCAGCAGGGTGGAACTTAGTGGCTTGAGATAATGTCCACATTCCCTGCTGCCCGGTGCCTTACAGAGGATATTTATTCTGTCAAAGAGGAAGGGCCCACCTGCTTAATGACCCACTGCCATTCAGGAAACAGTCCAGCCATGAACACCCCTCATTTCCTGCGACTAGCTGGGAACCAAGCTGCGAGGGAGCTGAGGACACAGGAACGCTCGCCGCAGTGGCTTTGAGAGAGCTTGCAGCCGCCGTGGAGACCAGGGTAGCCATGCTGCCTCCCCACAGCCACGCAGCTGGCACAATGAGGTGTTTCCACTCTGTGCTATTAACCTCTAGCCCTGACCCAGAGCATCCTGTCCCTAGACTCAAAGCACATCTGGGAAAGTCAGCAGCGAACCTTCCCTTTGGGTGTGAAGGCAGGGTGTGAGGATAAACCCACAGGGGTCAACAACCCCACCCCCACCTGAAGGGACCCTTGTGTGGGTAAACTGAGGCCCAGGACACGAAGGGGGCTGGCCAGAGTCAAATAGAGAATGGAGCAAGGTGCGTCCCCAGGCCCTGTGCTTATTGCTTACTTGTGGCACCCCGGTGTCCCTAGCACATCTGGCCAGCCCAGGGTACCCATTTTCCTAAAGGTTTCTTATAGCAAATCTAACGAAATCTGCTGGTTGTTCTGGTGTTGGCCGGTGAGGAGCTCTTGCCTGGCATGTGCAAGGCCCTGGTTCTGTCACCAGCACCACACACTGGGAAAGATAGTGCTGAAGGCAGAGGGCAAAGAGGGCATCTTTAAATCCACAGAGTAGGCGGAGCCCAGCACTCTTGGCCCTCTGATTGTGACTGCCATCTCCTCTCTAAGAGGCCTCCAGCTCTTAGGAGTTACCCTGCTCCCTAGGATGGATTGGGGGGTAAGGTTTAGAGAAGACACCCTGTGTCCCAGCTCCTGATTAGAAAGTGGGTAAAAGTCAGGGTGATGGGAGATGCTGGGTTCAGGGCCGTAAGATGATCTTGGGGTAGCTGCTTTTTGACCAGCGTAGAGCAAAATGCCAAATATCCTTACATAATGGCCATAGACTTTCTCAGTGAAGCCTATTGCTGTGCTAGTGTGTGCTGAGCACTTGAGGCGCCTTGAACCTCTCAAGTCACCACAGCCCTCACGCCCATGCTGTCAGGTCTGTGTTTTATAGACGGTGACCGGCTGGCAGCTGAGCGGCTCGATGGCTGAGCTAGAATCCACATCTCAACTCCAGGGTCCATGGCCATTCAGAACTATCCCTTTCCACTCTAGCTCTCCTCTGCAGTAAATCAGCTAGGTCTATGGCCAAGAATGTGGTTCAGGTAGGTAGAGTGTTGGCTGAGCACGCACGGAACCTGAGTTTCAACCCTAGTACCGAATACACCAGTGGTTCATGCCTGTAATCCCAGCACTGGGGAGGTAGACAGAGAAGATCAGGAGGTCAGGGGCATCCTCAGCTATATGTCGGGTTTAAGGCCATCCCGATGTATTTTGACCCTGCCTCAAATAGCAGTTAACTGCAGCTGATTGTGCTTCGAAAGCATAGCTGGTCATTGGCTTTGATCCAAGGAGAGATACAAAAGTTACCCACCACCATTGTAAGGGCTAGTTAGTGGCGTGAGCAGGGGTCTATCGGCTGTGCCTAGGTAGGGACAGTCACAGTTGAAGCCTGCCATTTGTGTTACTCTTTTCCCCCTTTATATGTGTATGTGCGTGCATGTACATATGCATGCCCATGTACATAGGGCCTCATGTGTTTTGGTCACAGGACACCTCAGCATCCCCAGGCACTTCCACTGTGTGAGATAATCACAGAGTGTGCCTTCATCAGCCTAGATTGTAGATCCAGCTGCACACCTGTGGTGTAGAGTGTAGCCTTCCCCGTGCTCCCAGGCACCAGCAGGTCACTGTCCTGAGCACTGAGATACTGTGACATGGTGCTCTGTGACGGAGAAAGTACAGGCACACTCAGGGGTGGTGAATTTCCAGCCTCACGATGCACCTGCACCGCCTCCATCCTTGAGGGACCTGCCGCTTGTGCACTGGCTGTGTGAACTTTTATTCACATGTAATTCATATACTATAAAATTCCCCATAAAATGCCCTGGTAAGTGTTCAGTGTGCATATGTGGTCGTATGATCGTCACCAAACTTTCAGTTCATTTTGCATCACCCCAAAAGAGTGATGCAATAACAGCCGATTATTCACCCCATCTTGGCAAGCATGTCCACTTCCTGTCCCTGTTGACTCCCTCTTCTGGACATTTCATATGAATGGCATTTCATGACAGCATGCAGCTGTTCCTTTGGTGCTTTTGAGGTCTGGCTGTGGTGGAGCCCAGATTTGTGATAGCACTGATTCTGCTCCATCTGATTACCTGTGTGGCCTGTGACTGATGGAGCGCTGGGTGCTACTGCTGGGAGCATCCTTGTACAAAGGGCTTGGGAGTTTTCATTTAGTTCTGGGTTTTGTTTTGTTGTCTGTTCTTTCTTTTGAGACAAGGTCTCATTATGTATCAATGACTGATCTGGAACTGTCCAGTTAACCCTAGCTGGCCTTGAACTCATCGAGATCCTCCTGTCTCTCTGCCTCCTGGGTTCTGGATGTGGGCCACCTGGCTATGTTTTGTTTTGTTTTGTGTTTTTGAGACTGGGTTTCTTTGTGTAGCCCTGGCTGTCCTGGAACTTTCTCTGTAGACCAACCTCACTTCGAACTTGCAGAGATCTTTCTGCCTCTGCCTCCCGAATGCTGCAATTAAAGGTGTGCACTATCACCGCTGGGCTTGGTTTCCATTTTAAAGAGTGGATCTGGTGACTTCTATAACCTAGGCTGGCATTGAATTTGAGATTCTCCTCCTTCAGCCTCATGAGTGCCAAGATTGTAGGTGTGTACCCAGATTCTATGTTCAAGATTCTACAAGGATGTATGATATTGTTTCTCTTAGCATCTGTCTGGATCTTCTGGGTGCCAGAGTTTCCATTTGGAGAAACTCCTTCTTCCTGCAGTGTGAGCAGCGAGGTTGGTCCCAGCCTCTCACTACACTTCTTTCTGGTTGAGATTCTCACAGCACTGTGGCTGCCACAGTGGCTCTTTGTGGCTTTGGTCAGCATTTCTAATGGCGTCAGGCGTCTTTTGGGTGCTTGTTGTCTGCTCATGCATCTTCTTTGGAGAAGCACTGGCTTACATCCTTGGCCACATGTCACTGAGCTGTCTTGACTGTGTGTTGGCCATTTTTTCAGTATTTCTTGGTCTACCAGATGTATCCAGCCTGCAGCCTGTAAATGGAGGCTTCTCTCCTGCCCACCTGTTCCTGTATAAGCCTCACTTACAGGCTTATATTAATTATAAAAGTTTGGCCAGTGGCTCAGGCTTATTACTAACTAACTCTTTAAACTTAAATTAGCCCATTTCTATTAGTTTATATTTTACCACAAGGCTCGTGGCTTGTTAACCTCACATCTTGCTTCCCCAGTGGTTGCTGGCATCTCCTTCAACTCCACCTTCTTCTCCTTGTATTCAGTTTGGCTTTCCTGCCTAGCTATATTCTGCCCTGCCACAGGCCAAAGCAACTTCTTTATTAACCAGTGATAATAAAACATATTTACAACATACAGAGGGACATTCCACATTAGCAGCCCTCAGGCCTCATGCGTCATCCCTGGATAGCTATGAGTGCAGTGCAACACATTCATTATGATACCGCCGTAGCACATCGTCAAGTGACTGTGCACCTCTGGTGAAGTCTAAGCCCTTATTGGGCACTGCCTTCAATCTTTCCTCCGCATCCCATATCCCTTCACCTTCTCGTTGGCTTTCTTCCGAGCACAGAGGGTTTACTATTGAGGAAAGCTGATTACCTCCCCATCTTTCTTCTTTTTGTAGCGATCCTCCTGCCTCTGCCTGCCCCCGAGTGCTGGCATTACAGCTGGCATCAGTGTACCTGACCAGGTTACATTTTTAGTCCACAAGACTAGGGAGCCAACTTTGAGTCCCAGGGCCTGACTCTGACCACATTGTGTGCCTTCTGAATTTCAGTTTCTCGTTCTGACAACTGGTCACCGTGAGTTTAAGACCAGCCTAGGTCCCATAGTGAGCTGGAGGCCATAGTAAGACCCTTATCTAAAACCAGTAGGCGAACAAACCTTACAGGATTGGCTCTGCAGTGTGGCTTGTTCAGAGCTTCCCACTTGGAGCATAGCCATCGTTTTTCAACGCTCCGTACAAGATTCATACAATTGCCTGAGTCAGCACTCCGTGTAGATTTGGTCCAACGGGAGACTGAGTGTGTTCTGAACATGCCCAAGGTGGGGCCAGCCATGTGTTGTATTCATTAAATGGAGTATGTGCATTTTTTTTGCTTTTTGAGATGCAGGCTGGCCTACAAACTCGACATGTAGCCAAGGATGACCGTGATGTCCTGACGTGTACCACTGCACCCGGCTTTGCAGGTGTACTTTGAATGTGGGCATTTCCTGTTCGTGTGTGGAAACAGCGCCCGGTCCACCTGGCTGTGCTTGCTTTGCTTCTGTTGGTCACTTCCTCTTTTTGTTAGGTTTTGTGTTTGTTTGAAGTTTCAGCCCTCATGTGTTTCCAGTTCCTGTGCGGCTTGTCCTTATTTCTTATTCTTTGCTGTTCTGGGTAC
Organism: Ondatra zibethicus; assembly: GCA_004026605.1. Taxonomy (NCBI): domain Eukaryota; kingdom Metazoa; phylum Chordata; class Mammalia; order Rodentia; family Cricetidae; genus Ondatra; species Ondatra zibethicus. The sequence goes on from PVIU01000225.1 coordinate 234,397, forward strand.
GGAGCCCAGGGCCTTGTACATGCAAGGCAAGTGCTCTACCCCTTAGCCAGCACCTGGCTTGTCTGTTTTTATAAAGTGTCTTGTGCAGGTTGTTTCTGGGAGACAAGGAGAGGATGGAGCCTCGTGCTGGGTTGAGTGTGAGCGGAAGGACAGATGATGGAGGCCAATCACAGAGCAACTTTGAAGGAAATGCCATGCTCAGCCACCAGTCAGGATGGAGAGGAGCTTACGCTGTAGTCAGTCACTGCGGCAGCTGATGGAGGACCATGCTGTGTGTGTGTGGTGGTGGTGGGGGATGTTCAAGACCAAGTAACCAGGATTTGTGTGCATTGGAGCCATGTGATGAGGGCTGTCTGTAATTCAGGACAAGTTCCATCTCCCAAGTGGAAATAGTAGCCAGAAAAGTTAGGACTCCTGCTTGGTTTGGCTCAGCACATGAGGACTCTGTAGATGTCGGGCTGTGTCTGTTTCCTTTCTGGTGCTGTGATTAAATACTGTGACCAAGAGCAACTACCAGAAGGAAGAGTTTATTTGACTTGCACTCTAGAAGGATAAGAAGCCATCATGGTGGGGAAGCATCAAGGGGTGGGCCTGGAGGCGGGAACAGGAAGCTGAGAGCTCACATCTTCAAACCTAAGTGGTAAGCAGAGAGTAAACAGGAAGTGGGCCTGGCCCCAGTGACTTAATTCCTCTGTCAAGGCTCTACCTCCAAAAGGTTCCACAACCTCAAACAGCGGCACCATCTGGGGACCCTAGTGATGATCAAGGATCCTAGCCCATTGGCGGGGGAGCAGTCTCATTCAAACCCTCACAGTAGCCATACTTTCTTAGCATAGGATCAGGGCGGAAAACGACTCCACTAGACATGGAGATTCCTTTGTTAATCTGGCATGGGTTGTGTGACCCCAGGCTAGTAGTTGACCCTTTCTGAGCTAGTCCTGCCTCAGCTGTATACGGGAGCCTCAGTCAATGCCTGCCTGCCGCTGGCTCTATGAAGACTCAGTTTGCTGCTCAGAATAAAGGGGAAGCCACTTGGGAAAGGAGGGCTCCATCAGCTGTGGGATTCGAGCAGGTAGAAAATGGATGGAGCCCAGTGTTGCAGGGTCAGGCCTGCAGGTGTCTGCTTGAGGAAGTAGGAGATGTCATGGTCCCTCTGGGACCCTCAGGCTTCTTTTCTGTAAGATGGAAAGGGGTGATACATAGTGAGCCAGCCATTCTGTGGGTCACAGAGGGCAAATGTTCTCTTGGGCTGCTTGTGTTGCTGTGCTGAGCAGGTTGGTCCCTGGCTGCCCGGATGTTGCCAGCCCTTACTAGCAATGCATGGCCTCAACTCATTCTCATCTCCCCTCCCCCACAGGCAGCTGCTGAAGACGGAGCTGGGGTCCTTCTTCACTGAGTACCTGCAGGTGTGTGGGCCTTGCCACGGAGGAAGGCTTGGTCTGTCTCAAAGGATGTCTTTATGTCATGTGACCTGTGACAGCCCGAGCAGGCTCAAGGCTTGCCTCTCAGGGTGGATGGGGTTTTGACTGGCAGGAGGGTGGGTCTCATGTCTCAACTGCTTATTGGTGGAGTCATGGGGGTCCTGTGGGCCAGACCACCTGGAATAGCTGCAGGCCAGTGATGGCACCTCTGCTCACTTTCAGAACCAGCTGCTTACAAAGGGCATGGTGATCCTTCGTGACAAGATACGCTTCTACGAGGGTGAGTCTGAGGGCTGAGGGTAATCAGCCTGGCTGAGGCCTGGTTGTGGTTGACGTTCTGGAACAGTGGCGCGGCAGGTGCTGGGAGGGAGGGGTGGTTCTCTGGTTAAGATGGCTGAAAAGGAAAGAAAAGAAAGTTGGTTTCTTGGGTAACAGGACTAAGAGGGGACCTTGGAGAGAGTCTGGCACCCATACTTGGGAGCCCAAGGAGACTGTACAACCCCAGGGAGAGGCCCTCAGCTTTTCGTCACCATGACAAAGCTTTAGAAGGGTGTCCTGTCCTATTCATTTCTGTCACTGTGGTAAAACACCCTGCAAAAAAAGCAACTTAGGGGAGAAAGGGTTTATTCAGCTTATAATTCCAAGGAATAGGCCCTCCTAGCAGGGACATCACACAGTCACAGTCAAGATCAGAGAGAGATGAACACATTTGTGCTGCAGTCTGCCATGCTCAGCTCTCTTCCGCAGTTTAGGACCCACTGCCTAGGGATTGCTGCTACCCACAGCCGGCTGGGTCTTCTCATATCAATTAGCAATCCGGGCAGTGCCTGGACATACCCAGAAGCCAGCCTGATCTAGATAATTTGATTGCATCTCTTGCTGTGTGATTGTAGGTTGTGTCAAGTTGACAAAGCTAACCATCACAAAGGGACAGGGCTGATTTTGTCTCACAGAGGTCCAGGGACATGAGACCTCATCACGTTGAGCCTGGGATGAAGCCAGTGTCCTGATGGAGAACATATGGCTTAGCAAAGCTGTTGACCAGGAACTACTTCTGGCCAGGGAGAGACCAGAGGCAACGTGTGGCTTTCATAGGCCCTCTGACAGTGCGTCAGTTATGTTTCTTGTTGCCATGGCAAAAGCAGCTTAAGGAAGGGAACTTTTTGCTCACAGTCGGAGCCTGCAGCCCATCATGGTGGGGAAAGCGTGGTGGCAGAAGCAGGAGACAGGTCACATGGCACCCACAGCCAGGAAGCAGAGAGATGAATGGTGATGCTCAGCTTGCGGTCTCCTTTTTGCTCGTCCAGGACCCCAGCATCTACATCTCACCTCAGTTAACCCAGCCTGGAGACTCCCTCACACCCAAAGTGGATAGATCTCCTGTTCTGAATCCTGTCATGTTGACGGTATTAACCATCACACCCTCAACCCACTTCCTCCCACCAAGCCCCAGCTCCTAAAGCACATTCAGCTCTGAACTGGTCAATGGCTCCATCCTGTGATGAAACCAGTGTCCTTGTGATCCAGTCACCTCCACAGCGCTGCTCGTTGTGGACCACACCATCAACACACAAGCTATTTCAGGGACCACCTTATAGCCAGACCCTAACAGGAACCCCATCCCATTGTCTGAGAGATCTCATGTTAAGTCTGTGAATATCCAAAGACCAGAGAACTAGATTATGGCAGGTCATTGTTCCCACACGGGGACACCGCTAGTCCTTTCTGGGGCTTCACAGTCCCAGTCAACCTCCCTGCCTGGCTGGGCCCACCTCGTGAAGCAGAGGACTTTGACTTCCTGGTCACAGCACTTGAGGCCCCTAGCGTCTGATAGTCTTGGGGTCCTGGGAGGGGCTTGGCACTATGGTGAGGCTAGTGTCCAGAGGACTTGGCATATACAGATTCTCCTTTGCAAATTCCTGCTGTGCCTGGTCCTGTGAGCATGTGACAAGTACCTGTGTGTGTCAGGCCCTGGGCACATTTGGTGAGCGCCTACTCTGTACCGGGTCCTGGCTTCAGGATGCGAGCATTTTATAGGCACCACTTTCTGTATACTAGCACCTGTGCCTCAGCGTTCGAGTGTTCCTTAAGTACCTGGTGTGGCTGGGCGCCTTGAGGCAGAGGCAGGCGCATCTCTGTGAGTTCGAGGCCAACCTGTTCCACATGGTGAGTTACAGGCTAGCCAGGACTACCCAAAGACACCCGTCTCAGAAACCAAACCAATCAAAAAAAACAGAAAAATAAAGAAGAAAGACAGAGGTGGGGGGGGGGAAGGAAGGAAAGGAAGAGAGGAAGAAAGAGAAAGAAAGACAAAAGCGCTTAACTGTGCTGGCTGACTGTGGTGAATGTTAGTTGAGTGCCTCCCATGGGCCAAACACCAGATGTGTGCTCCACTTGGCCATGTCCTGGTTGGTTTGCTTCTGCTGACTGGGTGGGCGCCCCAGCAGCCCTGGGATGTAGCCACAAACACTCAGTCCTGCTGGGGTCGCCCTCGACACATGGCAGGCAGCCCAGGTGCAGCGCAGATGGATGACCTCTGCAGCCACCCAAGCCACTCACTGCTCCAGGTTCCTCCTCAAAGTGCTGGGCTGGGCCCTGGGCAAATGGCTGGCAGTCCCCAGAGTCCTGCCGCATTCCAAGGGACCCCCTGGTCCCCATCATCTTCCTTTATGTGTCAGCTAAGGCAGGCCAAGGCAAGAATGAGAAAGTCTGAAACTGGGTGTGGGCAGGAGGCCCAGGGCAACCAAGGTCCAGGGGGCTTCCTAGAGAAGGCAGCAGCCAAGCCCTAAGATGGTGAATGTTTGGCACCTGAGGAAGAGGCCTCCCACACCCTCCTGACCCACCTGACTCAGCACATTCCTTGAGGTGCCTGTGCCTCCCACCAACGCAGCCCAGGGGAGCCAGGTCCTGGAAGAAGGGCAGCTTTGTGAGGCCTGTGGAGCCTCATGACTGTGACTCAGGGCCTCCCAGGGAAAGGGGAAAGGCTGCCCTGACAAGTACTGTCCACCTCTAGGCCTCTAGGCCCAGGGAAAGCCGCAAGCTCCAGGCTGTGAATGCATCTTGGGTATCACATATTGCAGCCGCCCTGCCCTCAGGGCCCCTTTCTTAACTACAGTAGCAAAGAACCAATTGTGTTCAAGCCAGGGCTCCGGGGGAGTCTCCCTCAACCTGGAGATAGAAAAGATACAGGCCCTGCCTTGCAGGGACTTATGAGGACTGAGACATAAACCAGATGTTGACAAGCCAGTGCGATGAATGTCAAGTGAAGGGAAACTCTGGGGAAGGAAGCATGACTCCATCCTAGCAGCAGGGAGAGCTGTGTGGATCTGTGGAGCTGCCCCTGAATATGGCCTCCAAGTGTGGTAGGCTCAGGAGTTTATCTGTCTCTTTCAGCCGCACTGCTGTCCTGTGGGTCAGCCATCCCAGCCCCTCTCCACCTCAGGAAATTCATCCCCTGTTCCCTGAAGCCAGCTGTGCCCTCAGCCTGTAGCTGCTGGAGGGGACACATGGAGGTGGTAGTCTCAGTCCAAAGCCGGGGCACCTGCCCCCTTCTCTGCAACCTCCTGTGAGGCCTCCGTTGTCATCTCCCAGACTAGGTGGTTCCAGGAAGCCAGCTAGATGGGGAGCGTTCTCTGCAGGGGAATAGCCTGACCCCACACCTCACAGGTTCCCAGCTTGACACCCAAGAGGCCACAGAGGTCCGCTGCTGCTAAGGCCGGGGTCTGTGTCTTCTCACCCAGAAGCCAAACTCAGCGTAGCTGATGTGTCTGTGCATCCAGCAATCTCTCCTCTCTCCCTGGCTGCCTGCCTGCTTGTGCCCATGCCCCTGCTATACAACGTTAGCCCCCACCTCCATTATTTCTCTGGTCATCGCCATCCCTGGAGCCTTCCCTTCGTGCCTGTGAATTGGAGCTGTACCCACCTGCCTCTCTCCTGTTCTTACCACCCTGTGGCCACATAAAGGAGAGACTGACTGCCCAGTGAAAGCCTCCATGGGTCCTCAGCCTGGCCCTTCATCAAAGCTCTGCTCCACCTCTGACTGGGGCCCAGGCAGGGTACACACGTTTGCTGGCTGCGTCATACCAGCAGCAAACACAGGGTACCTTGTCATCGGTCCCTAGGGACTTATCCTGTTCCTTACATAGAGGGTGCCACTAGGTCTGGTTGGAAGAACTTTCTAGGGCTCCTCTACAGCCACAGAGCAAGGCATCAGCCTTTGTGTCTGACCTTAGCCTTTGCTGACCCCACTCCTCAGCACACAGCCCAGTCCACAGTCCCAGGCAAGAGCCTAGCCAGGGACCAGGCTATCCTTCCGGGTCCCTGACAGCACATGGCTCCAGCTGGGGCCCGGATTCTGTGTCCATGGGTCCTCAGCCTGGCCCTTCAACATCTGCTTTCTGTGGTGTGTCCGCCCTGTGGGCTGGAGGACGACCTTCACTTGGTGGCACACTGCCCTGGCCAGCACCCAGGGCCACCCCACAGCCAGCCAGGACTGAACAGTCTTTCTTCCTGTACGATGGCAGAAACTGAAGGGACTTTGTGTTCAGGCAGGGCTCCGAGGGGCTGTGAGCATCCGCCTGCCCCGGGCATTCCTGCAGCCTCCTGGAGCCAGGTGTGGGCCACCCGGGACCGCCGGCAGGCAGCCCTGGGTGGCCACACACAGAGGCCAGCCTGCTCCTGAGGCCAGTTCTGTACCCCCATGTCCTCACGCTGTATGAACCTGGGGCTTTCCATGAGGGAAAGTTCCACAAGTACTGGAAAGCTAGGCAAAGACCTTCACAGGCTTCCTCCTTCATATAAATCTGGAGACAGGCAGGCTGGTCAGTAGTCAAGGACCCCCACCCTCACCCCTGCTCAGACCCACATGGCAGCAGAGGCCTATGGGACACATGCTGGACCTGTTCATTCCTAGACCCAGTAACCATTTGTCTCAGCCGTCTACCCTGGTGACCACAGTTAGGTGCCCCATTTCCCAATGGCAGGTGGTGCCATTTGCCTGAGGCCAGCTGAGTTCCTGCAACTTATCCAGTTCCCCACACAGCTGCTTCTTTGTCTTGGTAGAGGTGGGAAAGGATGGGGTAGGAGAGGATGTCACATGCCAACATATATCCATCTGAGAAGCCAGCTCAGACACCAGACAGCTCCTCCAAGGAGCCCTCCCTTCCAGTCCTCGACTCCATCTCCCACAAGTAGGCCTGGGCCCTCGAGAGGGCGCCAAAGATTGCACCCTAGGTCATTGGCCCTGGGAGCTACCCTTTACCCACTGCCTCCCCAAGGCTGTTCTGTATCCTGCTTCCCTGCCACATAGGGGGTATCCAGAGCCACTGGGGGCTTGACTGTCCCCAGTGCCCATGATTGGGCCTGTACCAGTTAGGAGTTCTCTAAGTGGATGGGTGGGGAAGAGGGAAACTGATGAAGGGCTTGTGCCAATGCCTGTGCAGGCATACTCAGGACAGGGATGAGTGCCAACCTTCACCGTCACCCAGGCTGGGCACCTTTATGGGTTAGTCTCATTGTGTCCCATCTGCTTTAGATTGTAGGTATTCTCCTGTACCCTCTTCACAGGGGCTCAGGGTGACAGAGCTTCCCTATGCTGGGGGCCAGTGAGATCTCTGCAGGGCCTCAGGGACCTCCCACTCCTGCTTATCTCCTTGTCCTGGATGGGTCTGCTGGAGTGTTCAGGACATGCTGTAATGGCTCCTCTTGCCCACAGGACAGAAGCTGCTAGACTCGCTGGCGGAGACCTGGGATTTCTTCTTCAGTGACGTGCTGCCCACGCTGCAGGCCATCTTCTACCCTGTACAGGTATATGGCTAGGTGCATGGGCATTAGGGAAGTCCCAAGAAGGAGCTAACCCGGGATGTCCCTTACAGCCCAGCTGAGCCTGGCATGTGTGTAACTCCTCAGGACCCATAAGGCCTGGAGAACGGAAGTCTAGTGGCAGAGTTGGGCCCTGCATGGTAGAAAAAGCCGTACTAGGGGCAGCTACAGAGAATCTTATATCTTTGTGGCAGGGTTCATGTGGAAGATAGAATGGGGGAAGGGCTGGGTGTCTCTAGGATCTGTTCCCTCATCCCACCCCTGACCTGGGATAAAGAGATAAAACTGCATGATAAAAATGGGGCTAGTAGCCGGGCGGTGGTGGCACATGCCTTTAATCCCAGCACTCGGGAGGCAGAGGCAGGCGGATCTCTGTGAGTTCAAGACCAGCCTGGTCTACAAGAGCTAGTTCCAGGACAGGCTCCAAAGCCACAGAGAAACCCTGTCTCGAAAAAAAAAAAAATGGGGCTAGCATGCCTCTGCCTGTGTCCACAGGGCAAGGAGCCGTCGGTGCGCCAGCTTGCCCTGCTGCATTTCCGGAACACCATTACCCTCAGTGTGAAGCTGGAGGACGCACTGGCCCGCTCCCACGCACGCGTCCCCCCTGCCATCGCACAGATGCTGCTGGTACTGCAGGTGGGACGAGGGTTTGGGGACCCAGGACTCCAAGGTTGGGGGATGATAGAGACCAACTGGGCAGGGAGTGGGCAAGTAAGGCTTTCGGGCCAGGATGTGAACCAGACCAGAATTACTTACTCATGGCATCAGCAGCTGGCTTTTGTATGTTCAGTTTCCGGGGCTGGACATGGGCACACAGGCGTATACGCGCGCGCACACACACTGGTTTGGTTTCCGGGGCTGGACATACAGAGGGACAGACACACACACACACACACACACACACTGGTTTCAGACACTTGGTACAGATGAACTTCATCAACAAGACTAGCTCTGGAGAAGGGACAGTGGGCATCTAGTTCAGCTGGAGTAAAGGGACCTGCCCCAGGACAGAGAAGGGTTGAGCCGCCAGCAGCTCATGCGCCCTACATCTGACATATCCCTTACAGTTGGCCAGCTCACCTTACTGAGTTCTCACAACGTGCAGTCCTTACCTGACTTTAGAGGTACCACCAACTGCCCCGTTTTACTGACAGGGAAACATTTTACTGTTCGCGGGTGTGCGGCCTCACTTGGATACTCACAGGCATCAAAGGCCTTGTTGTAATGAGTCCCCCATATGTGTGGAAATCCTTTTAAAGTTAGGGTTTGTGGGATGGGGCCTAGGTGCAGAAGGAAATGGTAAAGGTTTCAGAGAACAGGCTGTAGTTTGCAGGGTCCAGGGACTGCCCTGGGTTGGGGGTTGGGGTCACCTTGGAATGAAGCCAAGTGCAAACCTTTGGGTGGGATTTTCATAGACTGGATCCAGCCTGGTAGGGTGGCTGAGAGAGGGAAGGAAGTTCAGGTCTGTCTGGTGCTGTGGCCAAGGAGGCAACCAATGCTCAGAGCGGTGCTGCCACCTGCTGTCTACTGTGCCCCCTGCAGCTTCCCGCTGTGGTCTACATCCCTGCATAGTCTCTCTACCACAGAGGCTTCCATTGTCCCACCTGCCGCCTCTCCCCAGACTGAGTGACCTTGCCCTAAGGTTGCTGTGAACTTGTCTCCTGACCTCATGTTGGTCCCCAGGTGAATCTGGCCCTCACTGTTTCAAGTCTTGAGTTGTTCGGAGGTCACAGTTGCTAGTCAGTGTGTATTGAGGGCCTACTCTGTGTCCCCTGCCTTGCCCCCAGGATCACAGCTTCTGCCGGGAGTCCAAGCGGTAGGGTGCCAGTCACACTAACAACCATGTGTGGGTCAGATTTGTACCATAGGTGGGGGAGATGTCACTTCATAAAATTTACAGAAGTGTGTGGGCATGGTGTGGTGGTGCACACCTGCAATCCCAACCCTCAGGAGTCAGAGGCAGGAGGATCTCATGATCAAGGCAGCCTAGGAGACATCATGAGACCTTATCTCAAAAAGATTATGGGCTGGGGACTTGTCTAACCCTATGGGCATCCTCTCCTGCCTGTGTCCGCCCCCTCCCCAACCCCCAGGCGTGAGCAGTGAGAGCAGGACCTCCGGTGGTGAACTTGATGCTCCTGGCTAAGGCTAGCTGTCTCTCAGAGGACCGCCCAGGGCCCCCAGGACACCAGTGCCAGTGACTTTAGTGTAAATCACTTTATGCGACTATAGGACACCCAACCATGGAGGAGACTGTAGCAGCATCTTCCTGTCTGGGGTCCCACCTGGGGAAAATGGGGCAGAGACAAGCTGCTGCTGGGCCAGGGTGTGCGACCTCCGTTCTCTTGCAGGGGGTACATGAGTCCCGGGGTGTGACCGAAGACTACCTGCGTCTGGAGACACTGATCCAGAAGGTGGTGTCGCCGTACCTGGGCACCTATGGCCTCTACTCCAGCGAAGGGCCCTGCACCCATTCCTGCATCCTTGGTGGGTGCTGCCTCGGGCAACGGTGTGGGCAAAACCAGGATCCCACAGGGGCCCAGCTACAGTTACACAGCCAATCTGTCCCATGTACCTGCCTGGCCCTGCCATGTGCAGACCTTGACCCCCAGGGTAGAGGGGGTGTTGGAGGGGTAGCAGGCAGTCCCCAGAACAGTGTGGCTCTCCTGCAAAGACCCACCATGCAGAGAGCCTCCTGCATTCCCTAGATGTCACATCTGTACTGGCTTAGGAAGGGATGAGGTAAAAGTAGGCTCTATAGAGTCTGGTGGGTCCTTCAGAAGCCAGCTATGCCATCCCTTGTTCATTCAGCAATGTCATTTGGGCACCTGCTGCATACCAGCCCAGAGACCAAGCCGTACCCTCCTTCACAGTTCTGGTCTAGCAGGGAAATGTGTCAGTGAGTCCCCGTGATGACCACTGGCCTGCAGGAGGAGATGCAAACTAGATCATAGGAATAGACCAGATGGGTTGACTTGGAAGGCACCCCTTCATCTGGACCGCTACCTAGGGTGTAAAGCCTTAATACTTGTGTGCCTCAGCTCAGGCAAGTTAGAGCAGGAGAGCTCTGCACCTTCAAGGACCTGTGTGGCCATCAACAGCGGGATACCTGGTGGTCAAGAAGGCAACCCTCCTGATCCAGAGAGGCTTCCTGACAGCTTGCTGTACTCAGGAGTGCCACCTCATGGTCACTATGGGACATTGCAGGGTCCTGCATGGAAGCCTTTCTTCTACATGGTCAAAGGGATTCTGTTCTGTCCTCACTTGGTACAGTCTGTGTCTGCACAGCCAGTGAGACCTGTAAAAAACCTCTTCATAGCACTGCCCCACCCTGAAGCTCCTCCATGCTGGCTTGTCCCCTGGGTGCCAGCCTGTGAGAATAGGAACCCAGTCTGACCTAGGAAAGCACTGGTACCTAAGATCCATAGGCTTCCGTGGGTGAGGACAATGAGACATGACTGTATGACTGACGTGGGGTCATTCACAAGTTATGGGGTCAGTCACAGGTCTGACAGCTTGCATATTTGAACCTGGGCAGCTGAGATCCTGTTCAGGCCAAAGCTGGGAATGTTAAAGTTCTCTCCAGCCTTGGCAGGAAGCTGGTGAAGCTGATCCAGAGCTAGTGGCCACTGAGCCTTTTACTGGGTGGCCTTTCTGTGGGTTAGACAGTTGACCCGAAGCCTCTACCCAAAGGTGGGACTTGAAACATATAGGGAACATGTGGGTCAGCAGCCACCATCCTGGTGTGTGACGGTGTCTGTTCCTGCAGAGAAACGGCTCCTGCGCCGCTCCCGCTCTGGGGACGTCCTCGCCAAGAACCCGGTGGTGCGCTCCAAAAGCTACAATACGCCCCTGCTCAATCCCGTGGCTGAGCATGAAGCAGAAGGCACAGCAGCCGGTGGTACAAGCATCCGCAGGCACTCAGTCTCTGAGATGACATCTTGTCCTGAGCCCCAGGGCTTTGTGGACACACCTGGCCAGGGCCCTTCGGGGACCTTCAGGTCCTCTCCAACACCCCACTCAGGGCCTTGCCCCAGCAGACTGTACCCCCCTGCCCGTTCCCCTGAGCAGGACCCAGCCCACGGCTCCCCACCCACCTCCAGCCCCGAGACACTGGTGGACCAGATCCTGGAGTCCGTGGACTCAGACTCCGAAGGAATATTCATTGACTTTGGGCGGGGTAGTCGCTCCAGTGTGTCTGACTTTGGTGCATCCGGAAGCCGGCCGAGTGTTGTGTGATGGCCTGAGGTTAGTACATGTTTTTACTGACCCCTGTGTGTTTGCGCGTCTGTGGGTGTGTGAGAGAAAGAGACTTGTTTGTTACTCTTTCTGAATCTCACCATCCCCCTTGTCACTGCCTTGATCACTGTTTGCTCCCAGTCTGTTGGAAAACCTCCCCACCTCCCCTGCTCACCCCAGGTCTGATTGGGATGTCCAGTTGGCACCACCCAGATGCACCACCTGAACCACCTCGAGGATGGGGCCACTATGTGCCCTTCTGCCTGCCCCACCCTTGGTGCCCACACCTACCCAGAAAAAATGTGAAACCAGTGGGTTCTGCCTATGCCAGCCCAGCTTGGCCCCCACAGTGACGGGACTCAAGCCACAGCCAGACCTGCCTCTCTCTGCCCTGGGTGGCCGCAGGAAGGCGTGAAATAAAGTTACAACTCCAGGCTCCTGTCTTCCCCCTGGTGTCCGTCTGGGACCCCCACCTCATTGACCTCTCCCTCCTGCCAGGGGCACATTCCCATTCCCAAGTTGAGGGCATGGCCACTTGCCCATTGTCCACTCTTCCACTTGCTTTCAGGTCCAGTGTCGCTATGTCTTCTTGATGGAAGGACCTAGAAAGCATATAAAGAAGGCCTGAAACCTTAGTGGATGATATAAGACAGGCCCTACTGTGGGTCCCTGGTTCCAGCCCCAGACATTGGCTGGGAGGGACCCATTGCAGCCAGGGAGGGAAGGAGGTTGCTTGCCCTTTGTTTGGAGGGGGTTGCTGAAGGCCCTGGTGGTACGGGCAGCCCAGCATTCCCAGCTGCTCTAGGAGTGGTTCTTTGCCTCCAGAGAGGTTTGCTCATAGTCTGAGGGTGGTTAGGACCTCCCTGGTCCTCAAATGAGCTGGTTCTGCTGCTGGTAAATGGATGTAAGTGTTCTTGAGTGCTGGCAGGGTTGCTACAGGCTTGTACAGGCCCAGAAGCTTACCCTGACAAGCCATTCCTGGAGTAGGCCTCTGTCGTATTGAGATCCTCTTTAGAGAGCCAGCGGGAGTATGGTCCTCTTTGATCACATGCTGACCCCTGCCCCAGACACTCAAGTCTTAATGGTCTGCTGGGAATGACAAGCGAATAACAGACCCAGGGGCAGGGTGACCAGATCTGGCCAGGAAACAGGATAGGAAGCAGCTATTTCATTCTTGGGCTGCACTTGTGGGTCCAGGGGATCTGCTGGAGATGAAGGCTCCCCTGCCCCAGGGTGAGAGAAGCAGCCTGTTCCAGCCAGGGGTGGCCTGCTTGAGTTTCAGTGCCTGTCACCACAGGCACATACTGAACTCACAAGCTGTCTCAGCGTCACTATTGCTGTGATAAAGCAACTTGGGGAGGAGAGGGTTTGTTTGGCTTCCAACCCAGACTCACAGTCCATTACAGGAAGCCAAGGCATGAACTTGGAGTCAAGAGCTGATGCAGAGGCCATGGAGGATTCCTGCTTGCTTTTTGTGACTTGTTCAGCTTCTTTTCCTTTTTGTTGTTGCTGTTTCATTTTGAGACAGGGTCTCTCTACCTAGCCCTGGCTGTCCCAGAACTATGTAGACCAGGCTGGCTTCCAACTCACAGAGATCCTCCTGCCTCTGCCTCCTAGGTGCTAGGCTAGGATTAGAGGCATGGGCCACCATATCCTGTTTGCTTATAGAACCCAGAACCACCAGCCTAGGGGTGGCCCCCTCCCACAATGGGCTGCTTCCCACCTCAAAGAATCTGGAGAGAATGCTCAATTCCCTGGCTAGAAGCTGTCTGCATTGCTTCAGGCTCTCAGGGAAGTGAGATAGGCCCGTGACCTGGCTAAGCTGTGCAACCCTGTCTCCCTCAACACCAGCAAAGTTTCATCTTCATCTCTCCCTTCTCTGGAACCCCTTTGAGAGGTAGAAGTGGAATTATGGGCAGAGGGCTTCCACTGTGAGTGTGGGGGGGGGTTCTACTGTGAGCAGAGCAAACAGTGATAACCAGGTGTATTAGGATTCTCTAGAGGACAGAACTGACAGACTATATAAAAAGTATACACTCTAATGTCAGTGAAGGGATGGACTCAACAGCAGGAGTGAGAGCAAGGAGCCCAAAGAGAGCAAACCTTCTTCCACATCCATTATATAGGCTGCTTCCAGACAGTGTAGCCCAGATTGAAGGTGAGTCTTACCACCTCAAAGGTCCATACTAAAAGTGAGTCTTCCCACTTCAGATGATTTAATTAAGAAAAAAAATCCCTCACAGGTGTGTCCAACTACATGCGTTTTAGTTAATTCCAGATGTAATCAAGTTGACAACAGACCAGGTGTACAAAGATTGACACACAAGGATGCACCATACACGAATTTATTGCTAGGATGCCCCACCCACTCCCTGGGAGAGCCCTGAGCCGGCGGGGGGGGGGGGGGCGAGTTCCTGGCTGAAACTTCATGGTTTGTAGCTCCCCACTCCAGGCAGCTCCATTGCTCTTTCTCCGAGCTCCCAGATCTGTCCTAATGCCAGCCTCATGTCCTACTGCTAGTTAGTTACTGCTGGATCAGCATGGGGCTCCAGGGACGTCCTGGTGGAGGTCTCTCAGTGTCCTAGGCTGGTCCCATTGCTTCCCTGGGCCCACCTCCCTCTGCAGACCTACATGTGTGTTTCTGCCCGCCATGGGTTGGAAGACACAATGATTGATCAGAGGTTCAGCACACAGGGAAAGCATGAAGAAGGCTGTGCACTGCTGACTGTCACGGGGTGGGACACCAGGCTCTCCTAAGGGGAGGTATGGGGATAGGGAGCACACAGCAATCAGCTCTTGGGGATTTTTTTTTTTAATGTTGAGTGGGCTATGATGGCATTTGCCTTTAATACCAGTACTTGGAGGCCAAGGCAGATCGATCTCTGTGAGTTCAAGGCCAGCCTGGTTTGTATAGCCAGTTATAAGTCAGCTAGAGTTACATGATAAAATAATGTCCCAAGACAATAATAAAATGACATTGAACGCATGTTTCAACTGGAGTGACTCCTGGTAGCTGACACTGCTCGGTGAGGCTTCCACTCCCTTCTGAGGCTTTTGTCTTGTTCTGTGCTAACTCCCGAAGGCTTCTGGGACAATAAACAGCACTGCACCTCTCTATGGAGAGGATGCTGTCTTGGCCTTTAAAAGCTTGGCATGTTGGAATGTGTGTCCATCTTTCTTTTTTAAAAACCTTTTTACTGATTTTTTTGTGAATTTCATGTCATGCACCCCAATCCCACTCATCTCCCCATCCTTCCATATCCACCCTCCACCCTTGCAACACCCCCCAAGAGAAAACAAAAATAAATAAAAATAATAAAAAGTAAAAATTAAAAATCTTGCAGCCCTTTTGCCCAAATAGTTTTGCTTGCAAATGTCCATTGCATTGAGTCATTGGACAGGTTCAAGGCCTGTGTCTTCTGCTACACTATCGATACCAGATCCTCACGGGGACTCCTCTCAGACGTCCTGCTGTTGCCCCGTGTCATGGAGATCCTGCAGCTCTGGTTCTTCAGGTGCTCCAGCAATCTTAGAGGGGGCGGATGAGATGTCAGCGGGCCCTGGGAACTCAATCAGGGTAGGTTTCACCCTTCGCAAGCCAAGCCCTCGGCTCTGTTCCCATCACTAGAGTTTGCTAATGCAAAGACACCACTGCTTAAGGCTGAAGGTCAGTGGGTAAAGTGCTCGCTTAATAGGCACGAGGCCCTGGGTTCAGTCACATAGTGACAAGTCACCCTTAGCTACACAGTGAGTCTGGAGCCAGCCTGGACTACATGGAACCCTGTCTTTTATGTTTTGCTGTTTTGAGGCAAGGTCTCACTATGTAGCCCTGGCTGACCTGGAACTCACTATGTAGACCAGGCTGGCTTCTAACTCAGAGATCCCTTGCCTCTGCCTCTTGAGTGCTGAGATTAAAGGTGTGCACCCGTCCCCCACTGAACCTCTGTCTTTAAAAGACCCACCACTTTTCCATCAAGTTATCAGACACCCAGGTTTTATCCCCTTTATCTGATCTTTGGATGCAAAGGCAAGCCAGGTCATGAGCCTCAAGGAGGCTGATGGGAAATTGAGGGGCTTTATGGTCTCACCTGGGGGCCCAGTTAGTGTTAGTGTGAGAATCGCTTCCTGCCCGGCCCCTCCCTCACGCCCACAGGACCTAGGACCTAGCAGGTCAGAGGGCCTTGTTACCTGGCTTTGGCTGTTTCCTCTGTCCCCACCCTGTCCCAAGTCCAGTGACCTGTGACTCCTGCACTCAGCCCTCAGTAGCCTGGCACAGATGGCACACACAGAAGGATTAGGGCACAGTGCTGCTTTGTCCCCAATTCTGCGATGTTCCTTCTGTGCCCCGGGATAAAAGCCACTCTGGTGATTCGGTGGTGAAGGTCATTTCATTCACAGAGAGGTGCGCTGGCGGGCCCCCCAGCTCCTTCACAAACGTTCTCACAAAGCACAGGATTGAACAGTCTGTCCACCTGGCTAATGCCTCAACTCCTGGAACTCCCAGGCTCCCCTGCACCTATGCCACAGCACAGGGAGCGGTGGGGGGGCAGTGGGTCCCTCCCTCTTCTTCCATTACTCTCAAAACCTTTGAAACTTCTTCCAGGGACCTACCTGGGACAGCAGCACCCACTTCCTGAAGCTCCAGGGCTCTTCCCACCCACTCTACTGGAAGCCTCTCTGTCCCGTCTCAAGGACACTGGGACCTTGCCTGAAGTCTCAGCACCCTTCACACACGGCACACACACACAGTCTCCACTCACATGTTCATATACACACATACAAATACATAATCCTATGCCCTCACATGCATGCTTGTATACTTGCTCACTCACAGTACACGTTCACACTTGTCTGTACACACAACCCAGGAAGGAGGGGCCTACCTGGCTGTAGAGAGGGTCTCTGGCTCTTCAGCTAACCCCCATTTTCCCAGAGCACCCCCATCATTTCTGGGCACCACTATTGGAGGTCACAAAAGGAACAAAGACTGGGGCACCCGATCAACTGGTATTCTTTTTGTTTGTTTGTTTGTTTTGTTTTGTTGTTTTTTTTTTTTTTTGAGACAGCATTTCTCTGTAGCTTTAGAGCCTGTCCTGGTACTGTAGACCAGGATGGCCTTGAACCCACAGAGATCCATCTGTCTCTTCCTCCCTGAGTGAGTCCTGGGATTAAAGGCATGTGCCACCACCACACCTGGCTTTTTTTTTTTTTTTTTTTTTTTGGTTTTTCGAGACAGTTTCTCTCTGTAACCCTGGCTGTCCACGAACTCCCTCTGTAGACCAGGCTGGCCTCGAACTCAGACAGATCCACCTGCCTCTGCCTCCCGAGCACTAGGATTAAAGTTATGAGCTACTACCGCCCAGCGTCACTCTTTCACTTCCTGCAGACCAGAAACTGTGAGCACTGAGGGGGCTGGGGTGAAGTGTGGCAGGGCGTGTTTCTTAGCTGCGGCCAAGTGGTGAGGAAGAAGGGGTAGAGAGAGAAAGGGAGAGGGATCTGGTCTCATGAGCCTCACCCTCACAGTGGCATGGTTATGGGTTAGTGTGAAGCTTTCTGAAGGACAGCATTTGTTTAGGGGTGGGAGGAAGAGAGACAGAGACAGAATGAGAGAGACAGAAAAAGACCCCACAAGATAGAGGTGCACACAGCAGCAGTAGCCCCTCCCAGATCTATGTAACCCAGGTAGACTATCACACACAATGACGCCAGCTGATACTATGGCTATATTTAGTACTGCTGGGCTGTACCCTGGGTTCACAGTGTTTCCCAGATTGAACGCATACTCCTGCCTCAGCCTCCAAAGAGCTGTGACGGTGTGTCTGATAGCTCACACCAGCCATCAGCCATACTCTGAACTGTATGCTTTAAAATTGTTACAGGCTTAACACCCCCCCCCCACACACACACACATACACAGGGTCTCAGCTCAGTCTGCCCTTGAGCTTCTGTAACTGGGGTTACAGGCATGTGCCACCACACTTGGCTTGTAGTGATAAATTTTAATGATATACATTCTATCAGATTGCATTTATTTATTTATGGACAGGGTCTCAATATATCTTTATAACTATAGTTATAGATATGGTCTCAAACTCACTATGCAGACTAGGTACTGGCCTCCAGCTCACAAAGAGCCACCTGCTTCCCACATGCTGAGGCTAAAGGCTTGGACCACTATGCCTGACCTAATATTGGACAGTGGTTTGAATGAGAATGGTCCCCATAGGCATATTTGAATGCTTGGTCCTCAGTTGGCAGAATGGTTTGGGAAGAATTAGGAGGTGTGGCCTTGTTGGAGGAGATGTGTCACTGGAGGCTTTGAGATTTCAAAGCCCACACCAGGCCTAGTCTCGCTCTCTGCCTATTGCCTGCAGAGCAGGATATAAGCTCTCAGCTACTGCTCCAGGACCATGCCTGACCGCCATCCTCCAAGCTCTCCACCATGATATTTGTGTATTAACCCTCTGAATCTGTAAGCCAGCCTCCAATTTAATGCTTCTTTCTATAAGTTGCCTTGGTCATGGTGTCTCTTTACAGCAATAGAACAGTAACTAAGATATATAGCCTTTAAATAAATGTGGCATGTGTGTGTGCTGAAATATTCCTCAGCCTGAAAAAAAAATTGAATTCAAGGGCCTGGAGAAATGGCTCAGAAAGTAGTTAAGAGCACTTGTTGCTCTGAGAGAGGACCTGTGTTCAGCTCTCAGCACCCACACGGTGTCTCATAACCATCTATAACTACGGTTCCAGTGGATCTGACGCCCTCTCCTGACTGCCACAGGCACCAGGCATACACGTGATGTAGGCAAAACTCTCACACATGTAAAATAAATAAATCTACGAAAATAAAATAAAGAACGGGAACGCATGCAGTACTAAAACTTGGGGTTGACCTTGAAAACAGTAAAGAAGGGAGATAGACTCAAAAATTCTTAGTCTCCTACGGGATGTGGAATGTGACCCTTGCAAGTCTGGGTGCTAAAGACCAAGAGAAGGGGTACCCATTCCAGCGGGAGAACTTGGTCTCTGGGCTCCAAGAGGCCCCACTGGTCAATTGGTCTTAAGGGCGTAGAAAGGAGTAGGGTCCTGGGTAGAGAAGCCTACACAGGAACTCAGACACATCCCTTGACAGTGAGCCTCAAAAAGCCACAGAGCATCTCCCAGTGACCTCTGTGTTTGCTTTCCGAGTGCATCCATGTCTTGTGGACTCCTTGTGTCAAGCAGGGTAATGGGACCGACTCTACCCAGGGAGCTCTCAGGGCTTAGATTGGGGAGCCTCCCGAAATAGCATCAAGTCACTGGGTGGAAATCCACATGGGCTGTCTCTCCCTTGCTTTTAGGACTAGCAGCACTCCAGGTGGGCTGCAGATGTGTGACCTGCATGAGGTGTGCACAAAGCTAGGGGAAGACACTAAGCCTGGGGGTTGGGGATGGGAGATGGGATGCTGCCATTTTGGCCTGAGTACACATGCCTCCTTCCAGGAGGCCTGAGGCTTATGGGGTCTCCAGATGAAGAGAAGGCTGATGGGAGAATCCTACACTATTCATGCATCCCTCACACCCCTTCTGGAGACAGCCAGTACCACTAGCACGAGTCCGAGATGGCTGGTGTGAGCTATCAGGCAGACCAAACAGCCTCAGTTTCTCCATTTGAAGCAAGGGTCTTTGCAGATAATGACATCGTGTTGTGGTGGCTTTGCTTGTCTGTGCCCGTGACTCACATACAGGGTCATAAAGCTGTAGGATTATAAAGCCTCACCACTCCCCGCTGCACAAAAGGCTGTGTTCAGCAGCAAATGGGTCCTTAGTGGGCTTTGACCTGAAAGTGGTAAGGGTTCAATACTAAAGCACTGACTTTGCCCCAAGAGCCTTTCCCTCATTGGTGTTTACGTTTGTAGAGAGGGCAAACCAGCCCTAACCAATTGTAAAAGGCTATTAAAATGTAAAGTATCACCATGTTACTGCAGAGACAATCTCTCCTCGGGAGGCTCTCTGGGACTTTCCTCAGCTTGTGTTTGGTGGAGATGAAGGCAACGTGAAGATGCGGATCAAGGAAGGGTCTCATGTGTAAGCCACTTCAGCAGCCTGTTACTGAGGCAATGCTGATTGCCTGGGGGTAGGAGCTTCCCAAGTTGTCAGGAGTGGGGAACCACACACAGGCTCTGCTTCCAGAAACAGTGTCTAAAACCACCCCACAGTGGAGAGTAGCCCTAAGGGCAAAGCTGTGACTAGTATAGCATCCCACAGGAGACTCTACTCCACATGAGGCTCCACCCACTTAAGGCTCCACCCTACAGGAGGCTCCACCCACAGGAGACTCCACTCCACAGGGGGATCCTACACCACAGGAGACTCCAGTTGCACTGATGAAAAATCAATAGACACAGTAGCCATACCCAGAAAGTCCCAGGTCCTCGGCCTGTAGCCACTTTACACACCACCTAACCCCACCCCATTACAGGGGTCCCTGCAAACACCCCGGCCAGCAGAGAGGCAAGAAGGCAGTGGGTTCAACAAGATTCAGTAAGTGGTGTTGGTTCAAGCTTTGACTGTCTGACCTTGGATAGTTTATTTCAGGTATTTTTAAGCAGAGCAAAATTTTTTGTTTGTTTGTTTGTTTTTTGAGACTGGGTTTCTCTGTGTAACAGTCCTGGCTGTCATGGAACTCTCACTGTAGACCAAATTGGCCTCAAGCTCACAGAGATCCACCTGCCTCTGCCTCCCGAGTGCTGGGATTAAAGGCGGGCACCACCACCACCCGGCAGCACAGCAGAGTTTGATGAAAGTTTCCTAGTAATAATGAACTCAGTGTGCACAACAAAGTTTAAGACACGACTACGTCAAAACTCTTTGTAAAGTGGCATCTTCTGTAAAGATAGGTTCTGCAGACTAACTGAGAAAACCAGCTCAAGATAAGGGTCTGGGGGAGAAAAGCTCAGCCACACAGACAGCACAAAGGTCACCAGGCTATTAACCATGTTTGCTCCCAGCCTTCTGGGCAGAAAACAGGTTGTACATCTCCCCCCTTGAAGAGACAACCTTGTGTATTTAACATTTCTGGTCCCTCTAGTGTTTATCTATGAGCACAAGGGTCTCCGTGCCTGCTCCACACCCAGGCTGGATGCAGTGGTCCTGGTAGTGCAGTGTGTTCCCAGTCAGCTCCCTCTCTTAGAGTGTACTTCCTTATGGTGGATCCTGTCACTGTCCATGCCCTGGTGGCAAAGGAGCCTGGGTTAACTAATTGTTAGGTCACTTTCCAATGGGACTGTCTAGTTTAAGTCAACTTGACATAAGCTGGTGTCATCGAAGAGGAAACCTCAGTTGGGAAATGCCCCTTTAGGTCAAACTGTAGGCAAGGACATTTTCTTTTCTTTCTTTTTTTTTTAAAAGATTTATTTATTTTTATTAAGTATACAGTGGTCTCTGCAGGCCAGAAGAGGGCACCATATCTCATTACAGATGGTTGTGAGCCACCATGTGGTTGCTGGGAATTGAACTCAGGACCTCTGGAAGAGGAGCCAGTGCTCTTAACCTCTGAGCCATCTCTCCAGCCCAAGGACATTTTCTTAATTGATGATTGGTGTGGGATGCCCATGCAACTGTGGGTGGTGCCATCTCTGGATGGGTGATCCTGGGAGCCATAGGAAAGAGAATTGTGCTAGCACTGGAGGCGCACATTTTTAATCCCAACATTCCAGAGGCAGGCAGATCTCTGAGTTCGAGGCCAGCCTGGTCAGTCACTAGATCAAGTTCTAGGACAGCCAGGCAGCCAGGGCTACACAGAGAAACCCTATTTCGAACCCTCACCACCACCACCACCAAATCAATCAGTCAATCAATCAATCAAACTGAGCAAGTCAGGAGGAGCCAGCCATTCAGTAAGCAGTTTCCTCCAAGGCTTCTGCTTCAGTTTCTGCCTCCCCTCGGGGTTCCTGCTTCAAATCCCTGCCCTGGTTTCCCTGATGGACTGTGGTCAGGGTATATACCCTGAAATAAAGCCTCCCCAAGTTGCTTTTGGTCATGGTCTTTATCACAGCAACAGAAACTTAACTAAAACAGAGGCCTATGAGGTGAGAATTCTTTGATAACATGGCCTTTGAAGAGCCGGGGTAGCAGCCTAGGATACCAGTGGCCACACCCCTGTCAAACAGGACCGAACTGAAGATCCCGAGAAGACACCTGTCTGGAGAGGTTGGAAAGTTGCAGATTCAGAGCCAAGTTATCTCACGCTATCTTGATAGCCAGCCATTCATTGTCCTCTGTGTCCTTGTGACTGTCCCGTGAGTGAGTGAGATCTTTGGAGATGGGCTGACAACAGGGCCCTTACCCTCCCCCCACCCGAAAGCTTAAGAAGGTCATCAGAGGTCGGAGCAGAGATTGCCCAGCTTTGTGGAACTTGCTTACCCGATGCTCCCACCATTGTATTTGCAAAGTGTGCTGATTTATGACTTTCTTTGTTCTGTTGCTGTAAGAACTTCATGCAACCATACCACTCTGGGTCACTCGCATTTGGTTCTACAGTAAACACACATTCCCTTGGAGATAGTAGCTGGTTTTTGGAGTTAGGGTATCCAGAGCGGAGGCTGCTAGGCTGGGGATGTAAAAGGTTTCTGTCCTAGGCCACAGGGTCCTGGAGAACACCATGGAGAGTGCACACCAGAGTTGATCCTTGTGCCGTCAGCACTTGTCTCTGCTCGGAAACAGAGAATGGCACCGTCGCTGCGCTAGGCCACCAACAGAAAGCAGGACCTTAACAGGTGGGTTCCAGTGCCTTGGCCAGCAGAGGGAGTGGCTGGAGGACATCCAGATTCCTTTCTGCCTGCCTGTCCCCATGCGTCAGCAGCACGGAAACGCAGGTTTCCTGGCTATAAGAAGGTTGCAGTTCCCTGCAGCTGGCTGGGCCAGCCTCTGGGGAGAGTACAAACAGGAAATCTAGGACCCAGGCTGGTGGCCTGGGTTTTTTTTCCTCCTATCTCCTGTGCTACACCCCAGTATGCTCATTAACTTAGAATTTGCTGCTTGGGAAAGAAGGGACTTCCAACTTCATAAACATGTAAGATCAAATTTAATAAAGCCGGCAGTAACACCACTTGGTGGTAATCCTTCATTTCACGTTATCATCCTTTGATTTTTTTATTGCAGAGCCTTTGAAATCAAAGTTATTGTTGTAGAAACAGAAGGGAAAACCCAACTGATTACCACAGAAGAAAGGGAGGGGGCCTGTGTGTAGTTCCTTTCGGGAAATCTGCCCTTTTGCGTCACTGCTGTGCACACACATCTGTGCTCCTGGCCATACAGTCACTATAGATGGTTGGTTTACTGAGTGGGTTTTAATTTGTGTGTGTGTGTGCGCGCGCATGCATGTGTGTATGTGTGTCTGTGTGTGTATGCAAATGCACATGGTAGAAGTAGAAAACTAACCCCAAAGGTTGTCCTCTGACCTGTACACACGCCCTGGCACACGTGTGCCACCGTTATCACCCCCAAATAAACTAATAAATATAATAAGAAGTAGAAAGAATTCAGCCTGGGTTCTTTGCTTCCTGCCACCTCGTGTCCTCTGCGGGGAGGAAGATGTTAGGTAATCACATCCAAGCTGTGCTGTGTTGGTTACAGCCCCACGTGCCAGGATGATTGGAGTGTCTTCATAGGAGGAAGCAGCTGTGAGGGCACTGAGGGAATGTGGAGAAAACTGCTCCGCCACCCTACTGTGCAGAGGCAGTCTTACTATGTGCTGGAGCAGTGGGCAAATGTCCTCACACTGGCCTCTGCTTAGCACAGGTCACTGTCGTCCCTTCCTCCTACCACATATTTAGTGATTTCATGGTTATCTTCAGCAAAACCAGTGACGGGTCTTCTATGACCCGTGTGTGTGTGTGTGTGTGTGTGTGTGTGTGTGTGTGTGTGTGTGTGTGTGATTGCTATTCTTGGTTATCAACTTGACTACATCTGGAATTAAGTAAAACCCTAAAACCCAAGTGGTTGGGCACACCCGTGAGGGATTTTTTTTCTTAATTAAATCATTGAAGTGGGAAGACCCACTTTTAATCTGAATCTTTTGATGTGGAACGTTCCACCTTCAATCTTGGCCTCACCTTCTACTGGCAGCCTTATATAGAGGGACTGGAAGAAGGAATCTTGCTCTCTTTGTCTGCTTGCTCTTGCTGGCAAGTCCATTCCTTCACTGGCTTTAGAGCCTGCTTCTTTGGGATTCCAGTGTGTACTGAAGACCATCTGAGACACCAGCCTGGTGGACTGAGCAACTACTGGACTCTTGGAACTTCTGTTGGTAACTGCCATTGTTGGACAGGCTGAGCCACAGGCTGTAAGTTTTCTAATAATAAATCCCCTTAGCATATACACATTCTATCAGTTCTGTTCCTCTAGAGAACCCTCACTAACACAGTGTTTCTTCGACTCAGCCGATTAGAGGCCCCTCCTGGGATAATTTTTCCCCTGCTGCTAGCTCTGTCCAAGAGACAACTTGGCTACTTGGATAAAAAGCCAGAGCAGTGGCAGAGTACCTTCCCTGGCAAGTGCAAGACACCGGGTTCAACCCCTCGTATTGCCAGGAGAAAACAAAAGGGCTGGTTTCCCATCAGGATGCTTTGGCTCCTGCGGAATGAAAGACTCAAACACTAATAGATGGTGTGGGTGCATGGGGCTAACGTAAGAAGGCCTCGGGGCAGGTCTGACCCAGGAGATGTGCAGCGTTACCACAAACTCAGGTCCTTGCCAAGTCTAACTCATCCTAAGCCTAGATCCCACCATGGTGACCAGACGGCTAGTGATGTGGATTCAGAACATGATGCCCCCAAACATGGCACTTGGGAAAGTTGGTTAGAAGGATTAAGTTCAACCTAGGAGACACATCTGGACATGACTATGAGGGTGATGCCAAAAACTTAGGAGAGAGGACCCGCCTTGGATGTGGGTGTCACAACCCCATGGGCTGGAGTCCCAAAGTGAAGCAAGGAACAGGAGAGATGGCTCTGCCTTTAAGAGAGCTTCCTGTTCTTGCAGAGGACCTGAGTCCCATTCCCAGGACCAAGGTTTGGTGGCCTACATTGGCTGTAACTCTAGTTCCCAGAGATCCATCACCTTCTTCTGGCCCCTGAGGGTACCTCTATACACACACGCATGCCCCCCCCATGCACGCACACATGCGCGTGCACACACACATGCTTACTAAATATGAAAGAAAAGAACAAGTACAAGCACCAGCATGTCTCTCACCACTGCTGCCCTGATGTCCCCATAAACTGTGAGCCAATAGGAACCCTTCGAGCCTTAAGCTGATTCTGTCATGGGCATATTGTCATAGCAACAAGACAAGGGACTAACTGATACAGGGCTTACATCCTTCCCTTTCCTTTCTCCCCTGACTAGGTCACAAGATCCCATGAGACATTATACCCAGAGACATAGGAACACAATGGAGGGGTTAACTTCCCCCAGCTTATTACCATTAGGCCATGACCTTTTGCCCGCCAATCTTGTTCCCCCCTGATTAATACCCTTCCTCAAACCCAAGTATGAAAATACACAATGCGCCTATTTCTCTGGATCTTCCTTTCTTTATGAGGTTGCCCATGTCCCACAAAACTTACATGAAATAGGACTGGAGAGGTGGCTCATTGGTTAAGAACATTGGCTGCTCGTGCAGAGAGACCTAGATTCAGTTCCCATGGTCCACATGGCAGCTCACAACCCTGATAACTCCAGTTCCAGGGGATCTGATGCCTTCTTCTGACCTCCATGGGCACTTAATGCATGAAGGCAAAACACCCACACACATGAAATAAAAATAAATTAAAAAAATTTAAACTCGGACTGGAGAGACGGATCAGAGATTAAGAGTACTGACTGTTCTTCCAGAGGTTCTGAGTTCAATTCCCAGCTCACAACCATCTGTAATGAGATCTGGTGCCCTCTTCTGGCGGGCAGGGATACATGCAGGCAGAACACTGTATACATAATAAGTCTTTAAAAAAGTAAAAAAAATTAAACTCTTCCATGAGATAATTATGCATGCTACCCACTTGTTAATCTGTCTTCTGTTAAAGGGGCTTCAGTTTTGGGCTCAGCAAAGGAGGGTGGAGATGTTTTGACTCTCCCTACACCCGCAGTGAGCCAAGCTTCCCCTACTAGAGTGCAGTGGTAGATACAGCAAAGCATATTTTTCTCTTTCCCACCATCCGGCAAATTCCAACAGATTCACTGGAGGAGTTTGCCCTCCATGAAGGCCTGTGCTGCTTGCCTGAGGTCCAGTTGTTAGGAATATTTTCCTAACACAAGCTCTCTGCCGACGTAAAATTCCCAATCAAGCCAAATCAAAACAAGCCAAATTAAGAAATATCCAGGTTTAATGGGAGTTCTGCACTCTCGGGTGGCCCCAGGGGCTGCCTGCAAACGTGACCACCGGAGGAAGGAAAAGAGACCACCTGTTCCTCTTTTGGGAGTTCATTTAAATACTCTGTGGGCGTGGTCCTGACACTCCCCCTCCCCCAGGGAGGGGTCAGGAGGACCTGGCATGATGGGATTTGGAATCCAGACCAATACAACTCTCAGGCCTGGGGGGGCTGGGATAGATGCGAGGGGCTGGGATCTACGCTCCCAACTTAACACCAGTCACTTCTATAAGTAGGAGGTAGCAGCTTACACTGAGGTCACTACACCCTCTAGAAGTGGGTGGTGTCAATACTGCCCTGTTTTAGCTGCCCTATCAAGGTTCCTCAGCACCACATCCCATCCATGCAGGGCAGCTGGCCTGTGGAACTACCTCATCTTTTGGCGATGAGAAACTTCAAGTCGAGCTTGGTGTGGGGATCCTCAGAAAGGGACCCCCGGGACCCTGTTTGGGGACAGATGGACAGGGTGCAAGGACAGGAGCCAGGAGACCATTAACTTGACTCACTGGGAAATGGTGGTACTGTGACATACTTTGAAGGAGCCATCAGGGCTTGAGAGTGGACCACACAGAAGATGGACCCCACCATTGAAAGAATGAGATGGGGAGGAGTTGGGGAGGTAAGCGTGTAGCTCCAGAGGTTGGGTATCCAGCCGAGAGCTAGGAGCCTGAGTTTGGGATTGGGATGAGAGCTGCAGGTCATCAGAGTTGTAGGTTGGTGGATGCCAGAGATGAGGTGTGTGTGGAAAGACGTGCTGGCCAAGCACGACATCAGGAAGTGGAGGAAGCAGCAGCCTGGAGTAAAAAGTACATGCTCTGGTAAAGCCACTTTCGTGCCTCTCTCCTCCACTGGTCTGCTCTCTTTAGGACGTCGAGGTCTTCTTGTGCCTAGAGGAGTGTGGGAGTGGTTCTGAGTCTCCAGTCCGGCTTCTCTGGTCTCGGGCAGAGACAGCGGCGCTCCGAGGGCCGAGGCAACGATCGGAGAGCCTTGGGAGCCTTGTACCCGCAGCCTGCGTCAGGCCTGGGACTGCGGGTCAGACGATCCGGGATGCGGGCTCAGTTTCCTAACACAGCACAGATCTCTGGTTTCCCATCTCATCCAGTGCATCGCGAATGAAGGTAAATCTGCGGGCTGGCAGTGAGTGTGGAGGCGACAGGGGGCCAGTATCCCTCAGCTCTCTCCAGCTACAAGCTAGAGCCACCTGCCCTGGTCCCGCCCACCCTGAGGACTCCCGGTTGTGCGCTTTCTGACGTTGGGCGGGGCCTGTAGGGGAGGAACCTGCCGGAGCCTGGCCAGGTGAGCGGCTGGAGTTGCAGACACCAAGTGACGAGCGCTGTGGTCGTCGGGTGAGTACCCCTGGGAGAACTGCTTGGGTGGGGAGTCGCGGCTCTTGTGCCTCTGACCCCGGCCTCTTCCCACTCCACCTTCCCTTGGCTGTCCCTTCACTTCCCACTCTGTCCCGGCTCTCTGTGTCCCTGCCTACCTCGCTTCCTTCTGACACCGGTTTGGTCCCCTTTGGATCACCGGGGTCAGCACCCGTCGGCTCCCGTACCAAACTTGAGCGCATCATGGTAGCATCATTCCCGTTTCACACGTGGGAATACTGAGGCCGGGGCGGGTGCTGAGGATGCACGTGGGGCCCCGCGGCTGGGGCCTATCTGGTCATCTTGTCACTGGGTGCAACTCCTAGTTTTATAGGCCGCGAGCTTCGGAAGTCCCCACTTGGACAGGGCAGCCTGCGCGGACTTCTTTCGCTTTCCTAAATCTGGCAAAGGCCTCGCAAGAGTGTTGCTGACCGTTGGGGCTTTGCTGGGAAACTGCGGAGGCCACCAGGGGGGAGGGGTGGCATACCTTCTTCCTGTTCTCTTCGCTGGGGTGGGGAAAGGGCCTCGCCGGTCCCAGGCTGCTGACAGGTTCTGCTCTGAGACGAGCAGATTCTACTTAGTTGGGCGCGCTGTCCGCGAGAGTCAGGGCGAACTTGAGTCCAGGTGAAAACTCAGTTCGACTCAACAGTTTGGAAAGTAGGCAACCTTCAATGGCCTCTGTTGTTTCAGGATATGCTTGGGAGTTCCCTGTGGAATGCCCTGACAAACCCTCCCCCCAGTCCGCGCGGGGATGGGGGGGGGCAGGGGACTGGAAGTCTGAGCTCAGCTACTCCCAGAGGTCGGGTCAGCCTCCAGCGGGCTCCCAGCTCCCAGGAGCCCAGAATCAGCTCTCCATGATCAAAGCCAGGGGGTGGATACTTTCCTGGAGTAGCTGCAATGGAACTGGAAGAAGAGTGGGAGATAGGTAGGTGAGGTGTGGCCCTTAGGTTGTTGGGAGGTCCAGAAGAGGTGGACCAGTGTGCCCAGGCTATGGGCTTGGATGAGCTCACTGTAAAACGCAACTTCGGAGATCTGTGTAAAGTTGGGGTCTCCCCTGGCTAATCACCCTGTGAGTCCTGGTGTTTATGAGTGCAGGTTTGGGGTACCCTGTCAATAATGGACAGAGAGGTGGCTTCAGTTAAAGAGGACGGCAAGGCTAGGGGTGTAGCTAAGTTAATAGAACTCCTGCCTAACATACACAAAGCCCTGGGTTTGCTTCCCTGTGACACATAAACCAGATGTGTGGGGCCTGAGGTTGTAATCCCAGGACTTATCAAAGTGAGGATAAAAAGCCACCCTTGGCTACATACTGAGTTTGAAGCCAGCCTGGGTGGGTGAGACCCTGTCTTTAATATTAAACTAAAATATAGGATAGCTGAGATGCCTGACCACACTAGAAACCCATCCCAATCCTAAATCACTCTCATTTCATTAATGGGGAAACTGAGGCACTGGTCACATGATTCAGATAAAACTTCAAGAGGATTTGGGAGAGCTTGATTATTTTGTTTGGAGACAGGTCTCACTGTTTAGCCCAAGCTGGCTTTAAACTTGAGGTAATCCTCCTGCCTCGACCTTCCAAATGCTGACATTACAAAAATGAACTAGTACACCTAGTCTAACTAGTGGATTTTGAGCTGGCCACGTCGCTGTGGGGAGCAGCCTCCACACCTGCAAAGCTCCCAGCAGAGGTCAAGTCATCCTTGCCTGCCGATTGCCTCTTTCCTCCTGAGATGGTAGTGGCAATGCCCACTTCCATAGATAAGGAAACTGAGGCAGGGGAGTCATAGGCCCTAGGGCTGGTAAATGGAAAGCCAGGCTTAGAATCTGTCTCTGTGAGAGCAGATGTAATTTGGAGATTTTTGAAGCCCTCTGGCAAGCGCCCGCCCTTCCAGATGTCTGTAGTTGTGCACCTCGATACTTTGGCCCTCAATGATCTGAGGAAGTTCCTGCTGGCTTCCACGGAAAATGGAAGCTCACGAATAGGCAGTGTGAAACAGTTGACGTTTAGTTAAAAGTAGAAAGCAAGGTGCTCAGGAAGAGCAACACACAAGAGGAAGCCTCACAATGAAGAGTCGTGGTTTATTAAAAGAACTTTCAAGGGCTGGAGAGATGGTCCAGCACCCACGTAGTAGCTCGCAACCACCGGAACCTTCTTCTGACTTTTCAAAAAAAATATTTTTTATGTTAAATTATGTGTGTGAGGAGGGAGTGGGTATCTGCTCACGAGGGCAGGTTCCTGTGGAGACCATAGAGGGTGTCAGGTCCCCTGGAGCTAGCGGTTGTGAGCTACCTGATGTGGGTGCCGGGAAATGAACTGGAGTCCTTTGCAAGATCAGTACATGCTCTTAACTGCTGAGCCATCTCTCAGGCCCCTAAAAGACTTTTGTTGTTGTTTTGAGACAAGGTCTCTCTGTGTATCCCTGACCTGGAACTTACTATGTAGACCAGACTGACCTCGAACTCACAGAGATCCTGCTATCTTTGCCTGAGTGCTAGGATTAAAGGTGTGTGCCATGCCACCACGACTATCCACTAAAAGATATTTTGACATGAATTTTAAGCGCTGGGGTTTAAAGATAGAATAGCACTCAAGGAAAGATTAAGATATATCCAAGTATGGGTATGGGCTTCTCAAGGGAGAGCCAATAAGTGTCTTAGCATCAGCCATATAGACCATTTTCATGGCTTTCAAGTTATGTCTTAAAAGGTTGCTAAGAATCTCCCCTCCCCGCCCGCCCCCTCTTTGCTAGGTAAAATAATGGGGTGGCTCTGGAGGTGGGTTATATTCTGATAAAGTTAAACCAAGAGCCTCTAAGATTGCACAGGGGTCTTGGGATGTGTTTTACTGTAAATGGGGCTTTGGGTGAAAGTCCTAGAAAATTGCAGGTTTAGAGCTAGGAATGGAGAAAGACCTTAAGAAGTGTTGAATGTGCTAGAATTCTGCTTCTCATTTAGGGAGAAGCTTCAACCAGACTTATGGACGAGGGCTCTTTTCCCTTTTCATGCCTTCATTATTTTCTGTGTCTTTCTGTCCTGCATCACAGACATTCGCACAGGGATAGAAATAAGAAGTTTTCTGTCTCTTATCTTCCCCCACTATTTAGTTGAATTTGATGCTTGTGGAAGATGTCCCTCAGGTATCTGGAATCTTCTTGGGTGGCGCCTGTGGGTAGGGACAGACTTGGATCTGGGGTACTGTGTGGAACTTCTAATAGTCCATTTGTCCAAGTTTCTGGGTTCCTTGAAGCAGAGTTGGGTGAATGGCTCTTCCTAAGCCACTGCTTTGGGTCCCCATCTTCTCTCGCAGGCATCCCAAGGCAGTTAAAGCTTGGAGGATAATGTGTGTGTTCAGTGGAGGTTGTGCAGTGGTTAACAGCTGGGGATGGGTTCCCCACACCCTGACCACAGGCTCTGTGACCTTGAGTCAATTATTAGCCTTGTTTTCCTGGGAAATTCCAAACTCCGGAGTTATGGAGGGGTCAAACTGAGTTGATTTACACAGAGTGTCCCAAACAGGCCACACAGCTTCGTGAGCAATCACATTTGTTAGCGTTTGTTCTGGCTGTGGCCTTGGGGAGCAAGCCTAGGTGTTGTTTGTGTGCTGCTATCCCTCCCTGCTGAAGGCCAGCCAGCTCCAACTTGGGAGCGAGAAAGGACCTTTCAGTTGGAGGGGGCAGGAGCCAGGGACTCTCAGAAGGAACTGGTTTGGCAGGTCTGGGTTCTGGAGACTTCCAGGAGCCACCCTTGCCTTTTCTCCACCGGCCTTAAAATTAAACTCCACCCTGTCAACGCAGCAGGGACGGATGCCTGGGCTGGGGTTTCCTGGGTTTGTGGTCTGCGGGAGATACAAACTCTGCAATCCCAGCTGTGCCTACCATCTCTCAGGCTGCGCAGGGGTGTGGGTGTGTGCGCGTGCGCTCCCACGCACACCTGTTGGTCAGTACCCTCAGAGGCCAGAATAGAGCGTCCCATCCCTAGCGTTGGAGTCCCAGGTGGTTGTGAGCCATCTGATGTGGGTGCTGGGAACGGAGCTCAGAACCTCCGGAAAAGTGGGAACTCCCAACCACCGAACCATCTCTCCAGCCACCGATTTATTAATTTTGCCAAAAGTTAGTTTTTTCATTATGCATATATGTGTGCGCCTGCGTGTCTGTATGGGTGTGTGCGCATGAGCGCAGGTTCCCAGGGAGGCCAGGGGGAATTTGGATCCCCTGGAACTGGAGTCACAGATGGCTGTGAACTACTCTGGGAACTGGACTTCAGTCCTCCAGAAGAACAGTAAGTGTTCCTAACTACTGAACTATCTCTCCAGTCCCCTTTTATCTGCTAAAGATTTATTTACTTATTTGTATTTTATTTTATTTAAATAACATTTCTTTCATTTATTTTGCATACTGATCGCATTTCCTCCCCCCTCCCGTTCTGTCCCACAAGATTTATTTACTTATTTATTTTTATTTTATGTGTATGGGTGTTTTGCCTACATATATGTCTGTGTGTGCAGTGACCCAGAGGTCAGAAGAGGGCGTCAGAGCCCCTGGATCTGGTATTGTGGGTCGTTCTTAGCTTCTGTGAAGAAGCACGAAGGTCGAGGTAGGATTGTTGGACCCAGACTGGACAATGGCTTGGGCTTCAGCCAGTGACGGCAGTTGAAGCTGTATGGATCATTTGTCTTGTGTGGGGCTGTGTGTTCCAGGTAGCAAGAACAGTGTGTGCAAAGGCTCTGAGGTGGCTGCAGTATGGTGTGTGAAGAGCGCCTGAGGACCATGTGGCTAAAGCTAGAGGCATCGGGTAGAAGTGGTCAGTCTTGTTTCCTAGAGGGCAGCATTTGGGTGGGGGATGGGGGCTTCAGGATGCTCCTGCTGGGAAGAGACTTGAAACAGGAGGCATTGGCCAGGCACTGGGCAGGCCTCGGATGGTCAAGTCTAGTGCTTGGGGAGTGTTCTGTTTGCTTTTTATTCTTACTTAACATACCTAGAATTACCTAGGAAGAGAGAACGTCAATTGAGGAATCACCCAGCTCAGATTGGCCTGTGTGGTCATGTTTGTGAAGTCCTGTCTTGATTGATGATTGATGTGGGAGGGTCTAGCCCACTATGGGAAGCACATCCATAGGTGGGTGGGCCTGGGCTATTTAAGCAAACTAACCAAGCTTGGACCAGTGAGCAAACCGGTAAAGAGCATTCCTCCTTGGCTCCTGCTTCAGTTCCTGCCTTATTTCCCTCAATGCTCAACTGGGACCTGGAAGGGTAGGATGAAATAAGCCCTTTCCTCCTCTCCTCAAAGTTGCTTTTGGTCAAAGTTTTTTTTTTCTTTTTTCTTTTTTTTTAAATCACAGCAACAGAAAAACAAAGACAGGGATGTTTGGGACTGAGATTTTGGCATCCTTTGGAGAGAGTAGAAAGCCAGGGCCCCGGGCGAGCACTGAGCATGGGTGGTGGAAACTGTGATAGAGGTACCAGCTGTGCCAAACGGTGATAGGAGGGGCTCCAGGCTGTGAGAGTGGGCTAGATGGGAGGGGCTTTGAACTCCAGCCTCCTGCCAGTCAGCCAGTGAAGGACCGCTGTTGCCCTTCTTACCCCCTGGTGTCTCACCTGGATCTTGGGCTCAGATTCTGGTAACTCCCTATCTCTCCCTCTGGACAAGTGAGTAAGGTCTGTGTGTGTGTGCATCTTTCCAGCACCAGGGACCTCGTGGCCTTGGTGGTAAGGAGTGGGCAGTGGTGGAGGGCCTGTGGCCACTAGTGTGGCTGAGACAGAAAGATGGATACTGCTGTGGTGTCTGAGGCAGATCTGAACAGCGCATGCCTCTTTTTTTCTGAGCTTTAGAGGGTTAGGAATGGTGGTGTGGGGCCCCTCTCCTGAATTCTGAGAGACCCTGGAGGTGGGCACATCCACCGAGTTCTTTGTCTGCGTGCCCCACTCCCCATGGGCTGTGCTGTTTAAGGTAAATCCGGCATTAATTTGCCCGAGGTAAGTAGGTGTTCATTTGTAGCGACAGCATTAAGATAATTGCTATGAGGGTCTGTTTGTGTAATATGCAAACACATTTTGACAGCAACAAACCATTTTGCTGTGAATATAAATAGACCCCTTGGGTGGTTTGGAGTCTGTTTTGCATAGCACGCCTGCTGCTGGTTCGCCTGTTCTGGTCTTGGGCGCCAGTGTGGACCGAAGCTCTCTCAGCCTCACAGATGCCGAATGCCCCCCCAAGAACAAGCCCCCACGTGGAGGAGACTCCTGGAGTCCACTGAGCTGCTAAGGGAACAAGTGGAGGCAGTGGACACAGGCAGAGCCAGGCAGGCTAGGGAACAGGGCTGAGGCTCAGAAACACTGAGCAGTACAGAAGATCTGTTTGCAGTGTGACCTGTCACTCTGGCATTTATGAGGGGCTTTGACTATGCTGGCCCTGCATGGGGCATGTGGGGCGTCTTGAGTCCCTGTGAAACTTTACTCCACCTATGGAGACCCAGAAAGCCAGAGAGTTATGAGTTTCTGATCATTCCTGGTGCGATTGCTGCGATGTAGGGGCTGTTGCCAAGAAGGTTGACACTCCTGTGGGAAATGGAGAATTTCCCTCCAGAGTGAGGATGGTAGATAGAGGCCAGACCGTGCCTGCAGCCAGGACTGGGACAAGAGCTTTAAAATGTACATTGGCGCGAGTGGGCTGAGATGGCTCAGGGAGTAGGAGCACTTGCAGGGCAAGCATGCAGTTCTGTGTTCAGATCACCAGCACCCTTGTAAGAATCTGGGTGTGGTCATGCACCTGTAACCCCAGCCCTGCAGAGGCGGGGAGAGACAGGAGGACCTCTGGGGCTTGCTGACTGCCATCCTAGCTTTGGGTTCAATGAGAGATTGTGTCTCCAGGGAATAAGGCAGAGACTGGTAGGATACCTGACGTCTTCCTCTGACATCACACACACACACAAACACACTACATGCCAGATATGGAGTATGGAGATTGGAAGCAGTGTGACTCAGTGGAAGAGCAATTGCCTGGCATGTGCTAGGACCTGGATGTGTATATGTGTAAAATGAGCATCATTTGCTATATGTGCTGAGCTCTTTCAGCTACAGATGAGTTTATGTTAATGAGGTGACTCAAAATAGTTCCAGCTTAGCTTCAGAATGGAGCCTAGGCCTGAGGAACCAGCCTGAGCTGGAGCTGGAGGGTTGGGCCACTCTTAGGTCTTTACGGTTTAGATAGCACCTGCCTATGTTAAAGAGGGTCATGTGACTTAGGTGCCAACATCATCCACAAATATCTTCACAGCAGAGACTAGTGTTTGAACAAACACCTGGGCACTGGTGGCCCAACCAGTTGACATATGCAAGGGACCCTGTGATGGCCCTGTGTGTACAGCCTCACCTTGGAACAGTCACTCCTTAGGGACCTCTATCAGTTAGCATCACCAGTGACTCCTAGGCTTGGAGAAGGCCAGATAATCATGTGGTACTTGATGAAGACAGGATACAGGATAGCTATGTGGTACTTGGTGGAGACAGGATACAGGATAACCATGTGGTACCTGATGGGGACAGGATACAGGATAGCCATGTGGTACCTGACTGGGACAGGATACAGGATAGCCATGTGGTACCTGATGGGGACAGGATACGGGATAGCCATGTGGTACCTGATGGGGACAGGATACGGGATAGCCATGTGGTACCTGATGGGGACAGGATACGGGATAGCCATGTGGTACCTGACTGGGACAGGATACGTGTGTCCTCACAACCTTCTAGACCTTGCAGAGGCAGTATAGTCCAGCTTTCTTCTTGGGTCTCTTCAGACTCCTTCTTCTGTCCTTCCACTGTGCACAGCACCAGGAGTCAGGTGAGGCTGAGAGCAGTGCAGGATTCTGGAAGAGCCTTGGTTTAATTCCCACTTGATGGCTGCAGTGGGAAGGGGGCACAAACCCCTTCCTGCCAATGGTGCAGCAGGACTGACCATGCAAACTTTAGAACAAAACATCCAGGCTGTGCCAGGGGATCAAGTGCTTGCTCTTGTACAAAAGGATCCACATACTGGTTGGCTAATTCAGAGGACAGAGGAAAAGGGAGCCATCATTGCTGCAGAGACCTTGGCTGTGGGCTCTGTGCAGCTTACTTGACCCAGTGGATGGTGTGAGGACTGGCCTCTCAGCTATTACTGGCTCCTGGCCAGCAGCCTTAGGCTGCATGTGTCCTGGGCTGTGGGCTCTGAGGGCCAAGTTCTTTTGCTGGCTTTTGTAGTAGGTTTTCCTTGCAAGGTGTGGACTCAGGGTCCCAGCCTGGGTATCATCCCATACCAGCAAGGTCCCCAGTGAGCTGCTCTCCAGCATGGATAATTTTGGACTTGAGGAGTGCTGGAGAGAAGTGAGCTGATGGGGCCTGGCTCTGATGTCCTGCACCTTGCCAGGAAGCAAACCCGACCCCGAGTATGCATCTGAGGCCTGGGCCAGTGGCTCCCCAGCTCAGAGCCACAGCATCTAGAGTTATGTGACACAGTACAGACTTGGGGAGACTGTAGGGAGGCCACAGGTCGAGTCTCTTATGTGAAGTATAGTGTAGTTATTAGTGTAGGAAAGAATGTCACAGGGAAGGATTTGGAGGTAGGTGGCCTGAATTACAGGCGTTCTCTAATCAGCATTCATGTGTCTCTAGTCTGTTGCAAGTCTGTAGAAGAGATACATGGGAGACACAAGACCTCTCCCTGCTTGTCTCCTCTGGGCATCATACATTGGCTCTCTCTCTCTCCTGGGACCTTTGCCCTCTCTGTTCCTCTCCCATTCTGGATGCTTTTCTTTCAGGATCTCCTGCCAACATTGCCCTGGCAGCCCCAGGGACTTGGCAATAAGTTAGCAACTGCCCTGCCTATCTGCCCACCCACTCAGATGGAGCAAAGCTCCAGGCCAAAGCCACACAGCAGCATGATGGCAGAGTCCTGACCTGTGGCACAGATGACTGAGGACTTTAGGGAGGGTAGAGGAACAGCATGGGGAGGGGGAAGGGTATGTGGCATCTGGACAAGGAATCTAGAAATGTCACTGTTGACACGAGAGAAGCTACAGCAATTCCTCCTGGTGGCCTACTCTCCTGCTAAAGGTGGCCAGTTTAACAACACCCATGCAGGGGGCTTCAGCAGGGAGAGCTCACTCACATCTCCTCACCTGGTGGAGAACTTGCAGAAGCACAGAGCCAAGAGTCTGGGCTTCCTGTCCTGGGCACTGACCTGTGCGTGACCCCGGGCTGGTGTCTGCACTGAAGCAGCACAGAGCTTCTCCCCAGGGCACTGTGGTTGAGAAGGGTGCTGCCCCTCAATCTCTGCTTCCTGCTCTTAAATATTTCTGTAGCCTGAAGATTATGTGTGTGTGGGTGGGAGGGGTGTTTTTATTTTGAGACAGAGTCTTGCTGTGCAACCCACACTGGCTTTACCCTTACTGGTCAGTATCATGAGTTCTAACACGATTCATACCTTAGCCTAGAGAGGTCTAACCTCCCGCTTATCTGCACACAGAGCTGCTGTGGTGTCTGTAGTGATGTCTCCTAGTTACGGTTTTAGTTTCCCATCTGTATTTGAAGATGTATACTCTGCTGTGTTTTAGTCACAGCACTGAAGTTTGATTCTCTCCCTCCCTCACCCCCCTTGTGTGTCTGTGTATCTGTGGAGGCCAGATGTCAATGTCCAATGTCCTCCTTGGTCACTCTCCACCTTATTGTCTGAGACTTGGATCTTGTTGATTCCACTAGACTGGCTGGCCAATGAGCCCCAGGGCCCCTCCTGTACCATCTCCCTGGTTGTTGGGCTTGGAGGTGTGTTCTACTGTGTTTTGCTAATAAACTTGGCTACTAGAGGATCTGAGCTCAGGTCCTCATGCATGTACATCAAGCCATATCCTCAGCCCTGAAGTTCTTTGGTGTAGATAGGAATACTATCTTGTGCCATCCCTAAAGCTTGGTTTTTACTAATTATTCTAAGTGTCAACCAGAGTTTTAAAATGCTTTACAGGACAGAAATTTTGTGATGCAAGGGTGGCCTGGGACTTGTTAAAACAGCCAGGCAATGGCAATGAATACCTTTAACCCTAGCACTCGGGAGGCAGAGGCAGGCAGATATCTGTGAGTTGTGGCCAGCTAGTCTATAAAGTGAGTTCCATGACAACACAGAGAAACCCTGTCTCAAAACAAAAACAAAACAACAACAACAAAACAAAAACAAAGAAATGTAAAATAAAGAAAAAAATGACGTACTCTAATTTCATGAACATGAGTGTTTTGCCTACATGTATATATGCATCTAGTGCCCTTGTAGGATGGAAGAGGGCACTGACTCCCCTGGAACTGGAATTACATACAGGTGTCTGCTGGACCTGTCCTCTGCAAGAACAGCCAGTGCCCTTAACCACCGAGGAATCCTTCCAGATCCTGTAGAATGGTTTAAATTATTGTCTTTAAAAGTTTTAATTACAGGGCTGGAGATATGGCTCAGTGGTTAAGAGTGCTGCTTGCTCTTCCAAAGGTTCTGAGTTCAATTCCCGGCAACTACATGGTGGCTCACAGCCATCTGTAATGAGATGTGGTGCCCTCTTCTGGCCTGCAGGCATACATGCAGAATACTAAGAATACTGTATACGTAATAAATAAATCTTTTTAAAAAGTTTTAATTACATTTATTTACTTAGATATTTTTGGGTGTGTGGGAACACACACAGGTATGTCACAACCTGCACGTGGAGATGGGAGGACAACTTGTAAGTTCTGTCCTTCTACTGTGGGTTCTGGGGATGGAACTGGGGTTGTCAGACTTAATGACTACCTGAATCATCTATGGATCCTGCTATTTTCCTTTTAGCTCTTTCTTCATCATTTGGAAGAGCTACTTATAAACAGAAATTCAAAGAGGCTGGGTCTCTTCAGGCAGTGTGCATAAACTGAGGACAGAGAACACTCTGAGTCTCCCTGTTTCTCAGGCATGTGTCTTAAGAACCACACACACTGGCCTCAGCTCATAGGCCAGTGGGGACGGCAAGGGTCCACCTGCCCGATGCTAGCCTCTAGTGGATGTGGCTACTTCTCCCCTCACAGTCTTCTTGGGGTATAACTAGAGCATCTCCCTTGGCCCGCGTATGCTCTTGACAAGTTCTGCTTGCGCATGTCTGAGGGACGCTCAGTTCCCTTCTCCATGGCGGTCAGCCCTCATGGGGCCCCAGCACTTGGCAGTTGTTGTAAAACCTGGCATCTAACACCAGCCAGTGGTGACAGCAGACAGCATCCAGCAGCAGCAGGTGGCACTTACTAGTGTGACAGCCTTAGCCTGGGTGCCAGGATCCCAGCCCTCCACAGTGACTGGTGTGACAGCTCTCAGGCGGGGGTGTCTGAAACTCTGAGCTTGGTGACAGCTCCGTGGCGCTCTCCTAGCAGCCAGGGCCCTCGACTTCTTCAGACCTGCGCAGCTCGTGTCTCCGCCACCTTTGTTTTTCACAGCTTCTGCCTTGGCAGTCTCTGGAAATTTTTATCTGTACTCTTTGTTTGTTGCTTTATTTTGAGGAAGCATCTTACTTATAGCCTTGGCCAGCCTGGAACTTGCTACGTAGATCAGGCTGGCCTTGAATTCACAGGCGTCTGTGTGCCTCTTTCCCTAAGTACTGAGATAAAGGCAGGAGTCACTACACACAGCTTCAGACGCCCTCTTATTGGTACTCCTGTTTCTATGGCTGCTGTTGCCACCACCTCCCCTTCTTCCTGTTACTTGCTCAGTCCACTCTACCTATAACCCAAGCCAGAAAAGACCCCAGTATGGAGAAGGGAGGTAGGCATGAAGTCCTATCCCTAGTTAAGGAGCTGTTGGGAACTGGTAGTTACTAGGAGAGGGAGGGTCAGGGTTTTTGTTTTTAAGAATGTAACCCCTGGGACTGGAGAGATGGCTCAGTGGTTAAGAGTTCTGGCTGCTCTTCCAGAGGTCCTGAGTTAAATTCCCAGCAACTACATGTAGATTCACAACTGTCTGTAATGAGATCTGTTACCCTCTTCTGGCCTGCAGGCATACATGCAGGCAGAACACTGTATACATAATAGATAAATCTTTAAAAACAAAACAAAAAGAAAAAAGAATGTAGCCCCTGGAAGTGAACCATGCTCCAGTGGAAGGCCACAAATCTAAGAACAGATGGGCAGCCCAAGTTTGACTTTCATGGCTTTTGAGAAAGAAACAGAAGACACAAGTTGGGTGGGGAGAGAAGCAGAAGTGGATCTCGGAGTAGTTGGGGGGGGGGCGGTTAACATGATCAAAGCACACTGTGTGAAAGAACTAATAAAAATGAAGGGGGAGAAAAGTAGTCAGAAATGAGCAAGAAATGTACTCCAGATAGAAGCCTTTAATGGGCCCAGGGGGCAACACAGGAAACTGCCTCCCTCTGACTCACAAAGGGCTGCATTCACATAGCCTACTCGTACAGATAGCCGGGAACAATGGCTGTGGAGCCTGGCTGGGGGTCTTTAACAACTGTGGCAGGCCTTCATTCAAACGAGGGACTCTGCCAGTCACAGTCTTTTGCTAGGACTCCCTCAGATCTGGGTAGAAATGGCTACGGGGTCACACAGAGTGCACAGGAGGCTGATGGCTGGGTGTTGGAGCGGGTGTGGCTAGACAGCTTCAGGAGACCAAACTGTGGCAGAAGTCCGGGGCTGGGTGTTGAAGTGGGAGTGGCTGAACAGAGGGTTAGGAGATGGGACTGTGCTTCCACAGTCAGCAGCTGTAGTTGCCAGGGGCTTTCTCGAGGCCCTGTGCAGCGTTCAGAGCAGCCATGCATGGCTGGCTACTTGGGGAATAATCATTCACTCAAAACAGCAAGGGTACCAGGGAAGGATCTAAAAGCTATTGACTAGGGAGTCAGCTTCCATCTGACTCTCAACATCTCAGTTTATAACAAAAATACCCCTGGAAAAGGATAGTTACACTAAAGGCTGACTATGAATTGTGTATCAATAGCATCTAATAGTGATTCGTCAGTGCTTAGCAATAGGTCCCCCTTATCTAGCTTGCCTCCTGACTCCCTTTAACCTGTATCCCCAGCAGGGCTACAGAGAAACAAGGAAGCAACAGCCACACTGGGCGCCACAGGAGGGTCCTCAGTGGTGTCCATGGCTGGCCAGGACCCGACGCTGAGCACGAATCACCCATTCTATGACGTGGCCAGACATGGCATCCTGCAGGTGGCAGGTACGTGAACCATCTGACTGGTCCCCGGATCGGGCAGTACAGTCTTCTAGGTCTTGCAGGATGGTGGGTCTCTCAGTCCACCATGGCTGTTTCCAGTGACCACTTAGTGTAGGACACACTGGGCAGTCTCCCACTGGGGTCATTCTTGCCACAAAGGAGGTCACGTCTTCCCCTCCCAGGGCCTCATTCAGCATTCAGTATTGATTCCTGTCTTTAACTCTTGCTCCTGAGTTTTCAGTGGGCTGAAGGGCAGTTCTGAGCCAGGGGCCATCTTCCCTCCAGGACTCCTTCTTGGGAGTCAGTTACATCCTCCAGGTGTAGCCAGTTATGGCCTCACCAAGGAATAGTACAGCATTCCCAGGGCCCTACGGCCAAATCGGAAGACTTGTTAAAGGTAACTAAAGAAGGGCATGGCATCTGAGTGGGTGCTTCTGGTCAGTCAAGGCACCGTAGAAACCATGGGGACTTCAGCACACTAAGTGGTCAAATGGAATGAGTGATGTTTTGGGGTCTGAGGCTGTGGCCTAGGGGGTGGGGCTCAGTAGAGATCATGTGGGGAGGAATAGAACGGGAGACAGAAGGTTCTGGACCTAAA
Source organism: Ondatra zibethicus (assembly GCA_004026605.1). Taxonomy (NCBI): domain Eukaryota; kingdom Metazoa; phylum Chordata; class Mammalia; order Rodentia; family Cricetidae; genus Ondatra; species Ondatra zibethicus. The sequence continues at coordinate 275,453 of PVIU01000225.1, forward strand.
TACCAGAGAAAGGAGGTGGGAGGCAGGCTCTTAGAGCCGTGGAGGGGAAGAGAATATGCCAGAACTAGTCTTTGGGACGACAGGTATCACTATCCTTTCATCTAGATCATTCCACCCAGCACACCATAGCCTTCTGGGCTTTCCTGCAGGATAGATGGACTCTTGTAAGTTTTCCCATCTCCCTCCAATTTTGAGGGAACCCTTAGAAATGCTAAATACAAAAACCCCAAATGGACCAACTCCCACACCCCTTGAAGTAGAGCCCTCAGACCCTCTGCTTTGTTTTACCGGACAAGATGATGAATATGTTGTGCCTGCTCTGGGTGACAGCTCTGGGAAACCTTCCTTTGGGCACCTAATGGGGCTCCTCTGGCCTGGAGACAGGGAGGCAGCTAGTGATGCTGTGTTATAGACGGGGAGTCGCCGGCAGGGGATGAGTCTCAGGCCTGTGGAATTCGCACTCTCGGATAGTATTCATCTCCTTCTGCTGATCTCACTGTGAAGCCTGTGTGATGCTCCAGTCTGTGTTGTTGGAAGGGATGTTTCTCGTAGTGACCGATGTCGTGAGTGCAGATGCGAGGCTAACAGCCTCATCAGGCGGTGTATGGCTTCGGAAGTAGAGGGAGGCAGCGGAGGGAGGAGAGGAGGACAGTGTGTGCGCTCTGCGGTTTCTCCTGCCTTCTGAGAAGTGTGGAAACCCTTGTTTGGAGCAGCAGGGGACAGCCCTCTATGGCTGCTGGGGCCAGGCAGAGACGCCCCATCCCCTGCCTGAAGGAATAAAATCACCTGGCTTCTGCCCTCAGTGAGCACTGGCTAACTGATCTTTGAATTGGGCCAAGTGGGGAGGAGGAAATCGCCACAAATAAGATGTTTGAGGATCCTGGATCTCATGGATGATGGCATGGGCTGCAGGAGAGAGAGGTCAGAGGCTCTCTGCTGCAGGGAAGCAGAGGATGGGGGGAGCCACGGGTGGCGGCTGTTCTGTGGGACCCAGGCTTGTGTGTGGAGAGACCTGCAGACTGATGCTGTGACCTGTGAATCTGGTCTGACTTAGGCTTGGGGAAGGCCCCTTGGGTTTCTGACCTTGCTGGGCCAACTTAACTTTCTCTTTCACCATTTAATCACTGTGTCTTTTCGAGCAGCCGTATTGTGACTCAGAACCGAGAGATCGGTGGCCCTCAAACACAGGCTGCAGTTGCCTTTGGAAGCCAGTGGTCCAAGAGGACCCAGTTTGGAAACCTCGCTGTTTTCTAGTGTTGTGCCCAGAGCCCCTGCTGGACAAGGGAGGGGACTGTGTGGTGGGTTAGAATACAGAGCTCTAAACAAGTAGAGGCCTGGCCAAAGTTCCTAAGGACAGGAAGATGAATGGATGCTGTATTTACAAGCAGATTGTTCTAGAATCTTAAACATTCCAGACTCTGTAGTGTCCCAGAGGAAGGATGGTGTGGTGTTGCACATAACAAACAGCTGCAGAGGTGAGAATTAGGAGCCCACCCAGGCCCATGCAGTCAGCGCCTGTGATTCCGGCATATTCTGGTTCATTCCCTTCCCGGGCATGCGTTCTTCTGTCTCTGCATCACGTTTGGGGGAGCTGGGGAGGGAACCCTGCACATGGCTGTAAACACTTCTTTATAGCACAAGTGAGTTCAAGATGAAGGGAGCTTTGTTGTCTTCTGGGTCCTGTCCTTCAGGCAAGCAGTCAACGATGATTGGACCTGCAGAAAAGGAGACAGGCAGGAGCCCTCAAGGGTGCTGGAGGGGTCTCCTCAGCCTTCTCAGGGACGAACAAGCACTGTGGACATCCAGCCTGCTGGGCCCCCAGAGGCCTCTGGGATGGGGCCAGGCAAAGGTGGGAGGAAGAAGAGGCCACAAACAAGAAAAAAAGGTGACGCTGAGGAGCCTGGACATCACAGGTGGTGGCATGGGGCTGCATGGAGGAGAAAGGGCAGCATACAAGGCAAGCAAAGGAGATGGCAGGAGCCACAGAATGGTGGCTTGTGTGTGAGACTTGCAGACTGATGCTGAGGTCTGGTGAGCAGCAAGGACTTACCTTTGCCATGTGCCATGGTCCCCTGCTATAGATGAGAGAGGCTGTAGGGTAGAAGACACCTTCTCAGTTCTAATAGAGACACGTGTGCCCTTCATTCTGAGAATGGATATGGAGGCAGCTCGAGGGGCAGTGGCCTCCCCCAGGAGAGGACAGCTAAGCCACGTCATAGCTCTGTTTGCATAGCTCTGGCCTCTATCCCATGGAAGACGGTCACAGATGTAATAAATTGTATTATTTCTCTCCATGGTCTGTGAAAACTATAAATGAATCCATTTCCCTCCACCAAGCTCTGTTTCCTAAGACTCTCTGGAATACAGAGAAACTAAGTAAGGTTATGATGGATCTGAGCGACAGGTAACAACACTAGAGCTGCCGGAACAGAGGGGACCAGTCCAAGGAGTTTCAAACAGCAGATATTCACTCTCATGATTCTGGGGTTCAGAAATGAGAATCCAAGGTGTGAGTGGCCTGGTTACTCCTGAAGGCTCTGGGAAAATTCAGCCCAGTCTCCCCAGCATCTGGGGTTCCAGCATTCCTTTGACCTCTTGACCTTTGACTATCACTGTACTCCCCACCTCTCTTGGCCCATGGCCGTGTCCTTTCCTAGATCAGTGTCTCCTCTTTGTTCTAAATCCGGGATGATCCCATCTTGAACTTTAACCTAATTAAATCTGTGATGACCCTATTTGTAAACAAGGTCACATTTGAGACTCTAGAAAGTCACGAGTTGCTTTGGGAAGAAGGGAACAGTATTCAACCCAAAGCTGCCTCCATAGCTACTTTCCCTGAAGTCTACCCCCAATGTCCACTCAAGGGCAGCACTGTCCAGTATGATGGAAATGCCGTGTCCACTCAATCCAAGATGGTTGCTTCTCACCATGTGTCACTACTGAGACTACAGTGTGTGTGGCCAATACCCAAGGGTACCAGATGCCCATGGCAGCCAGCAGCCTTTCACACACCATGACTCCACAATAGACGGTCTTCTGTTGGTCTTCTGTTACTGAATTCTTTCACTCTAGGCCCACATTGGGTGCCAAAATGTTGGGGGTTTTTTGTTTGTTTTTTATTTTTTTTCTACTCTTTTTTCTGGCTCTTTTCTTTGTTTTTTTGGGAGGGGTTCACCACCCAGCTCCCAAATAAATCACTCACAGAGGCTTAATCTTAATTGTAAACACCCGGCCTTTGCTTGGCTTGTTTATAGTCAGCTTTTTATAAATTATCCCTGACTACCTTTTGCCTTTGGGCTTTTTCCTTTTCTTACTTCTGTATAACTTAACTTTCACTCTTACTCCATGATTGGCTGAGTAGCTAGGTGTCTGGCCTCCTCCCTTTGTTCTCTCTTGCTCCTCCCTCCTCATTCTCCTTCTATTTATTCTCTCTGCCTGGCAGCCTTGCCTATCCTTTCTCCTGTCTTGCTATTGGCCATTCAGCTCTTTATTAGTACCATCAGGTGTTTTAGACAGGCAAAGAATCACAGCTTCACAGAGTTAAAAAAAATGCAGCACAGACAAAGGCAACACATCTTTACATTGTTAACAAATGTTCCAGAGCACAAGCAAATGTAACACCTTAAAATAATAAATCTACCACAGTCTGTTCTCTTTCTGTGCGCATGGGGTAGCGTGTTCACAGATATGGGCACAGTATGGGGGTCAGGGGGCAACAGCTTGATTAAAAGGACATGTGAGTGTGGATGTTGGGGGAATCAGGAGGGGTGACATCCAGGGCTAGGACAGGAGGATGCCTTCTATGAAATGAAAGTCAGAGGTGGTGGCCCATGTCTTTAGTTCTAGTGTTTGGAGACTCAGGTAGGTGTGTCAGCAGTTCTGGAGAGATGGAGCCTAGCACTGCCAGATTTCTTCTCTTTGGAACCTCCACTGTAGTAAAACTGGTCTTTTTTTGTGTGTTTTGTTTTCTCAAGACAGTGACTCTCCATGTAGCTCTGGTTGTCTTGGAACTCACTCTGTAGATCAGGCTGGCTTCAAACTCAGAGATCCTCTTGCCTCTGCCTCCCAGGTACTGGGATTAAAGGACCCAACACTACATTCGGCTAAGCTGGGTCCTTGACTGCACTGCAGAAAAGAATTTCAGCATATAAATAAAAAAAGAATAAAAAAATAAAAATTTAAAAACAATTCAGGCCAAACTGTGGTGGCATATGCCTTTAATCCTAGCACTTGGGAGGCAGAGGCAGGTGGATCTCTGTGAGTTCAAGGCCAGACTGGTCTACAAAGTGAGTTCCAGGACAGCCAAGCCTGTTACACACAGAAACCTTATGTTGAGCCCCTCCACCCCCCTAAAAAAGAACAATTCAGAATTAATCAAGTTATCAAGGTTTTGTTTGTTTTCTGTTATGTGTGTGGGTGTTTTGTCTGCATGTATGTCTGTGCACCACATGCATGCCTGGTGCTGTGGAGGCCAGAAGAGGGTGTCGGATCCTCCGGAACTGGAGTTATAGATGATTGTGAGCCATTGTATGGGTGCTAAGAATAGGGCCTGGATCCCCTTCAGAAGCTGCCATCTCTCCAGCCCTCAAGGTAGCGAGTCTATTAAGCATGTAGGGAAAGGCTGACAGGAAAGGGGCAACACACACCTGAGTCACTGATGCATCTTTACAATGGCTGTCTGTATGTGCACCACGTGCATGCAGGTGCCTACAGAAGCCAGAGGGCACAGGATCCTGGAACTGGAAATACGGACAGTTTTGAGCTACCTGATTTATGTGCTGGTAGTAAGCACTCCTACCTGCTGAACCATTTCTCTAGTTTCAGCGGTTGTGCTTATGATTCTGTGCCTTTAGAAGCTACATTGTTCAAATAATGTCATGCACAATGAGGTTGAAAGATGAGGCAATGTTAAAGGAGCAGGGGAGATGAGGACTCAGATGGGAAAGGTCTTACCACACAAGCTGGAGCACCCGCGGTCATTCCGCCAGCGCCCCTGTAAAAAGCCAGGCAGAAAGACACGCTCCTATAACCCCAGCACTGGGCAGGTGCAGACAAGGATCCCTGAGGTTCCCTGACCAGCTGCTCCTGTGGAATCAATGAACTCCAGTCCAGATTAAGTGACACGTCCCGTCTCAAGAAACAAGATGGAGACTGAGGAAGATGCCTGACATCAACTTTTAGCCTCTACCTGCACACACAGGAATATGTACACACTCTACAACACACACAAAGGATTATGTACACGTTCTACAATACACACACAGAGGAATATGTACACTCTATGATACACAGACACAGGATTATGTACACACTCTACAATACACATACAGGAATATGTATATACTCTATAACACACACACAGGAATAAGTATATACTCAACAACACACACACAGGAATAAGTATATACTCTACAACACAGAGAGAAATAAGTATACAATCTATAACACACACACAGGAATAAGTATATATTCTATAACACACACACAGGAATAAGTATACACTCTACAACACACACAGAGGAATAAGTATACACCCTACAATACACACAGAGGAATAAGTATACATTCTACAACACACACAGAGGAATAAGTATACACTCTACAATACACACAGAGGAATAAGTATACACTCTACAACACATACACAGGAATATGTATACACTCTACAACACACACACAAGAATAAGTATACACCCTACAACACACACAGGACTATGTACACACTCTACAACACACACAAACTTAACTATTGAAGCTTAACTATTGAAGTTTTAAAATTTAAAATTTTAGGGCCTGGAAAGATGACTCATTCAGTGGTTAAGAGCACTGTTTATTCCTGCAGAGGTCAGGAGTTTGATTCTCAGCACACAAACGGCAGTTCACAACCATTTGTAACTCCAGTTCCAGGGGATCTGATGCCCTTTCTGGCCTGCCCAGCAATGAAAGCACAGGACATACAGACATACGTGCAGACAAATACCCGTACACATAACATAATTTAGTTTGTTTTAATAGCCTTGTTACCTTATTTCTTTTCATTTCTTTTGTGAATGCCGTTGAGGTGGATTTGTGGGTTGCATGGCTTAAGTTTAGGAATGAGAGAGGAGTGCTGACTCAGCTAAACTCAAGGCCACAGCATTTCTGTCCTAAGCAAGCACAGCCCACTGGTTTTAGGTCTGTGTTTTAAGAAGCCGTTAGAAAACACATCTTTGCACGATCAGCTCTTTTGTCTGTGTTGAGCCAAGAGTCATCAAGGAGGACAAGCAGGATTTCAGGCTGAGGTTGTCTGTCCCTTCCTCTGTCCCCTTTATATTTTCTTTTTATCCTGACTCAGGAGGATCTCCCATTCCAGGCCAGCCTACGCTACATATTCAGGCCTCGTTTCAAGGGGAGGGTGGGTACTGTCGAGATGGCTCAGTGGGGCAAGGTGTCTGGCATCAAGGCTGAATTTGATCCTGGGTCCTCCATTCGTGGAAGGAAAGAACCAGCTGTTGCATGTTGTGCACGTGTCCCAGTTGTGCTCACCTGTGCCCTGTGTTTACCTGGAACAAAGCGTGCACCATAGCTAGCACAGCCCATCATTTTCTTCCTCTGTTTCTAAAGCAGAGCTGTGGATAAAGCCCCGAGGACCCAGTGGGCAGGGGCTCTGACTCGAGGCTGCTGTTTCTCAGTATGACATGCTGCTAGTCCTGATCGTGCCTTCCACTGTGCACTCTGGGTAGAAAGAAGGAAGGTCCAGCCGTGGCCTGAGGAGTAGCAGATGTAGCATTTGGGACCTCGGCAGCTACCTGTCCTCTGGAGAGAGGCTGTGTGATCACTAAGTGCTACCGTGTGCCTGGCCTGTGCCTGGGCTCAGGGACTGGCTTTCATGTCCACTTGAGAGTCATCTGAAAAGGCTCCTGTTACCAAGGCTATCATGGCTGCCACCAACACCGTTTGTATGCTGGGACCAGCTTTCTTCCTCCCTAGCCAACAGAGCTGTGTGTACTCTCTCTCTGAAGCCAAAGACTGTTCCCTGTCCTGGGTACAAGGAGACGAGAGCTCTCATGGCTGTCTTATGTATCGAGAACTGGTCACAGCACAGGGTGACTTAGCCTCCACAATGCAAGAAATAGCAAGCATGGGCTCCTGTACTGATGTGTGGTCCTGTCCTGTCCAGAGGCAACTGTGCCCTGTACTCTCTGGCCTTCTTCAAGACTCAGAGTCCTAGGAAAACACTGAGGGACATAGTGAGGAGGCAGCTAGATCCTGTACTTGGAGTCAAATGAAGCTAAAGTTAAACCCACAAGCTGTCAGCTGATAGGACCTGGTAGCACTGCTGAGGTAACCTGACAACCCCAGTCTCCATCTGATAAATGGAGTGATGAACGGTCAGAAGGTTTTCTCAGAAAATGTGCACATCACATACCTCTCTTGGATGTCAGCTGGCCAAGCCCCAGCCTCAGGCATCCTAACTCCTAGCTCACACCTTTTTCTGTCCCTCCAGGAGATGACCGCCAGGGGAGGCGCATCTTCACGTTCAGCTGCTGCCGCTTGCCACCCTCACACCAGCTCAACCACCAGCGCCTGCTGGAGTAAGTACTCCCCTACACTCTGCCCCATGCGGCTGCCGCCCAGTGTGGCCATCTCGGTCTCAATTCCCTGTGTGGATTTGGAAAGAGGATCTTCTGAATCCACTCCAGAGCCATCTGGGGAAGTTCCCCCCACCACAACAACCATGGCTTCACCAGCAGCAGTAGAATGGTGGACGTTGGCTTGATTCCAACTGAGCTGTGGGCACTGACCTCTGAGGCTGGGGATGGACCCCTGTCCTGCGTGCATGGAGGTTTGTCTTTCATCCCTGATGGACGCAGGCTGTCTAGAGAGCAGGAACGCATGTTTCTGGTAACAGCAGATCAGCAAGACATCTGAGGTGGATAGAACCATAGTGCTGGGGCAAGGGCAAGGTCGGAAGTCACATGATCCTGAGTTCGAATCTCAGCCCCTCCTTGTGAACAGTTTGCCGTGGCTACCTTAACAAATGATCATGAATTTAGAGGCATCAAACAGCAGAATGACATTCTATCCAGAACTGAGGTGTGTGTGCCAGGCGTGCTCCCTTAGTGCTCCCAGGGGAGAGCAAGCAGTTCTTCTCCTTTAGCTCCAAACACTAGGCAAATCCCTGAACCTCCTTCCAGGGCTGCATCACATCTGCTCTGTCTCCTTCACACGCGTTGTCTCTCCAAGGACCTTCACTACGGACCCATGTAGAGGCCTAGGCCTGAATTTGCATCTCTAAGAGTTTTCCTGAAAGCCATCCTAGCAGGTCCAACATCCACCCATCTCTTAACACCCCAGATTCATCCACAAGTACCTTTCTTCCAAACGTGGGGTGATCACAGTTTCTGAGGCTTTCCTGTGGATTTCTTTGGGGCAATGTCCTGTCTCCTTGCTGTATGACTTTGGGTCAGTGAGATCACACCTCTGAACCTCAGGTGTCACCTAAGGAACAAGGACATAGAGTCTCCATATGGTTCTTGATATGACCTGAGCGTGGCCTGCTCCTGGCACCTGTTGACTGACCGTGGCTTCTGTTTCACGGACGTCAGTAACTCACAGTGTAGAGCGGGTGATGGTCCTAAAGGAACCCTGTGCCTTGTGCCCCTCAGGTATCTGAAGTACACGCTGGACCAGCATGTGGAGAATGACTATACCATTGTCTACTTTCACTACGGCCTCAGCAGCCAGAACAAACCATCCCTGGGCTGGCTCCAGAACGCCTACAAGGAGTTTGACCGCAAGTGCGTACAAAGCACCTTTGAGGGGGAAGGGGGCACAGAGGTGTGCTGCAAACGAGGACTGAATGGCGGAGGAGTCGTGGGCTCTGCAGTGGGCAGGGACAAATGCTGGTGTCTCATTTAGTCATGGAGAGAGTCCCTCTGGGAGAAGGCCACAGAATCGCAATACTTCTGGCCTGTTGCCAGAGGCAGAACTGTATAATGTAGCTGGGAGGTTGGCATCTGAGCCAATGGTGGTGATTTATGTTTGTTTTTTGAAACAGCTTCTGGAACGCTCTATGTAGACCAAGCCTCTGTGTCCCTAGTGCTGGAATTAAAGGAATGTGACACCATGCCTAGCAGGCCAGTGGTTTGGAATGGTGACATCTGCAGATAGAGGTTGAAGGCCACCAATGTCCAGTGTGAACAGACATTCGCATTCACGCTGAAGGGCAAGAGACAGTATAACTGTGCACGAGCAGGGACGAAGTCCTTGCCGACTGCCTGTTTCCTGCTCTTTTAACCTGGGTCAGTAGCACTAGACAGGGGTGGATGGAAGATATGGCTGTGGTCTTCGGACTGGGGGAGCTGGATATGGCAGGGCATGGTTGTAATCCCAGCACTCTAGAGGTGGCAGCAGGAGGACCAGATTTCAAGGTCGTCAAGGGCTATGTGAGTTTGAGGCCCGACTGGGCTACATTTGACCATGTTTCAAGACCATGTTTCATGTTTGTGTCTTATACCCAAAAAAACCAAATCAGTAAAGATTTTCCCACTCTCTAGGAAAAGGTGGTGGGAGCAGGGACAGGATTGTCTATGTTGGCTCCATAGAGACAAAACAAGTGGCACCAAAATTATACAACAATGTGATTTGTGAAGGGTAATGAGCCCCCTGTCCTGCAACCGGGACTCCAGCTCTGATTTGTGCTGGTAGAGACTTCACGTTGCCTCTGTTATACCCTAGAGGAACCCTGCCTGTTTCCCCTCTCGGGTATCATCCTCAGGCCAGGCCACACCTACTACCTGTCCATTCTTTACACAGCCTGATTCCAGGATCATTTGCCTTGTTCAAGGCTTCTAGTAAGAGCAGCTGCCTCCTTAGTGGGTGTGGGGTAGCTCCAGGCTCCCCTACCTTGTGGCCAGAGATTTTGAGACAGGATTCATCAGAGGCTCTTGGCTGATCCCCTGAGGCCATGCGGCTGTAGCATAAAAATCTCAGATGTCACCGATGGCCTTCGTGCTTGACTTCACTCCCTCTCAGTGCAGAGGGGCTGGATGGTGATGGAGCAGCGGTCTGCACTGACATGTAGGATGTGCCCTCGCCTCTCCTCTCGCTTATGTCAACAGGACATGCGACTTGTGTCATTTAGCGGGGTACATGTAAGAAAAAAGTCAGTGGGAGGAAAATGACAGAACACACTCACTTGGACCTCGAAACAACAAGAGCAGATTTGCTGGTCTGAGAGGCTGGTGTCCTCAGGCCTGTGGCTTAGTCTCCAAGGGTACAGGAGACTGCACTGTACGGGATCTGAGAATCAGTTGTTTTTTGTTTTGTTTTGTTTTGTTTTGAGACAGGGTTTCTCGAAAATCAGTTTTTGTAGAGAGGGGAGGAGGGGGGTGAGGGCTGACTTTTCAAGTCCCAGAAACTGTGGGTTTTGTTTTTTGTTTTTTTTTCTGATAAGATGTTTTTCCAAACTGTGAGGTAGGAGATCAGTTGGATTGCCTGTTTTCATGACCTTCTGACCCTCCCGGATGCAGGGAAAGATGAGTCAAGTGACCTGTTTCTGTGACCTCTGAGCTCCAGGGCACATAGAGAGGGTGAACCACATTCTGGAATTCCACCACAGCAGATTTCTTGAAGCCTGTCTCATGACCACAGTTTGGAGTGGGGACTTCCTTTTAGGATTTATTGCTCACGTGACACCGATTTGCTTTCACTGTTGCCCCTCAGCCTGGCTAAGGGTCCCGTCTCACCCTTCACACTTTCCAGGCTTCCTTCCCCTTTGACCTCAGCCCTGGAACCTGGCATTCCTCCCCGGATCCTGCCTTTTTGAGCTCTGTGTATTTAGAGGCCCTGTTGCCTTTGTTCCCTTGGGCTGTCACATTGCTGGTCAGCCTCATGAGCTGACAGTGCGGGTTCACGGGAGCCCTGCACCCTCTCCTCTGCATGCTCTCTCCAGTTCCCATCTTACCTCTTCCTGGTACAGCCTCTCTTCTTCCAGCCTGGCTCCCTCACCTCCAGATGTCCTTACCCACTCTGTTCTGGTATCCCATACCAGGCCACCGCAGCCCTCCGCTGAGATACTTTGTCTGAGCTTTGATCCCTGCTCCAAATGACCTAAGTCACACTCACCCCCAAGCTCTAAGCCAGTCCCCGCCTCCTGAGGTGTTGTTGCAGTTTAACAACCCCTCATAATGATCTCTGGAGTAAATCCTGCCCCCCCCCATGACCTTATACCCACTACCCACAAGGTGTCACTGTTGGCGAGCCCTCTGGGCAGGTTTAATTCTGACCGCTGCAGCCAGGTTGTGCTTGTTTAAACTATGCTCCATGCCCTGCCCCCAGCATCTGCGAGAGCATTCATGGCTGCAGGCTCTACTCCACACACAGCACTTCATACACAGGCCAGGTTGACTATGCAGTGGGTGGGCCAGGGCAGAGGGATCAGTGTTCTGAATTTAAATACCTTCTACCGCGTGCGCGCATGCACATGTGTGTATGTGTGCAAGCCAGAGGTTAACCCCAGCCGTCATTCTTTCTTAGGTACCATCCGCCCCGGTGGTTGAGATGGGGTCTCTCATTGGCTTAGAACTTGCCCAGTAGCTGGGTTGGCTGGCTAGGATCCTCCTGCCTCTGCCTCCCCAGCACTGAGATTACAAGCACCTGCCACCACACCCATCTTTTCTTACATGGGCTCTGGGGTTCCCAGGCACTTTACCAACGGAACCATCTCTCCAGTCCCTTCCTGTTCTGGTCTCTGATTTTGGTGGTTTTTTGTTTTGTTTTGGTTTTGGTTTTGGTTTTTTGTTTTTTTTGTTTGTTTGTTTTTTGTTTTGAGACAGCCTCACTGTGTAGCCCTGGATAGCCTAGAACTCTCTACATAGACCAAGCTGGCCTCAAACTCACAGAGCTCCACCTGCCTCTGCCTCTCAAGTGCTGGGATTAAAGGCATGCGCGCGCATGCGCGCGCGCACACACACACACACACACACACACACACACACACACACACACACAGAGTTCTTTCTGGGTTTTAATCCACATCCTTTAGTTGAGCCTGTTGAGGAATGGAGTTTTTGAGGCTTGGGCCTGCTATGCAGGCACTCAGTGTGGAACGTGCTGGAGTTGGGGGCACTGGCGTCACCTCACCTTTCCCTCCTCAGGTACAAGAAGAACCTGAAGGCGCTCTATGTCGTGCACCCCACCAGCTTCATCAAAGCCCTGTGGAACATCTTCAAGCCCCTCATCAGGTGAGCATGCTCCTGGTAGACTCCCAGGCCACTATCTCTGAGGCACACCTCTGAGGAGGGTTCCATTCAGGTCTGTCTCTGAGGCATACACGAGTTTTCGTGGGGTCACATGACCGCCCAGGCCATGTACTGGGACTCTCTGAGGTTGTGGACAGGAACACTGGCCCATGACATTGATGTCACATTTAATGATGACATTAAATACCCCATGACCCGAATGCCCACATTTTGCATCTTTATCTTGGTCCCCAAGATCACGGTCAAGTTCACAAAGCCCAGGAAGGACTCCAGTGTACCCAGCAGGGTAACTGTGTAGATGCGGAGGCTGGGCTCCCATCTTCTGTCTTTGGGACGTGATCTGGGATAGCCTGTCCCCTGCAGCTGAGGGTGACATGCTGAGAAAGCTCAGCCATGTCCTGTGCCCAGATGTTTTCTTAGGGTTCCATGCCCAGATGTTTTCTTAGAGTTCCGTGCCCAGATGTTTTCTTAGGGTTGGTCCTGTAGGTGCGGACACTCCACAACTGGCCTCAGCGACTTGCCACTCCCTCTGGGTGCAGACAGACCACCAAGTGAGGTTCTGCCTCAATTGTCTGCTGATATGAACTCTGTGACTTGGCTCATGGCTGTGTTCCAGGCTTCCTCTCTGGAGCAGGTGAAGGCACAGACTTTCCTGGAAGCTCAGGATGGGTGCCCCAAGCCCACGGGCTAGCTTTTTACTGCCTGTACTGCAAACAGCCCAGAAATTTGGGAACTTCTGTTAGCTCTTTCCAGGATGTCTGAACTCTTTCTCACCGGACAGTGATTTCCCTGGGCAGTATTAGGAAGTGTTCCAGGGGATCATAAGGCTTGGCTCTGCCAGGGCTCCATGGGCATCTTCTCCATTTAGCTGCAAGTATCAGGCACAAACTGCACTCAGTGGCATGGTGAGTGGGTGAGCTTCACTCATGAGGGCTCAGTGTATCCAGCAGGGTAACTGTAGATGCAGAGCCTGGGGCAGGCTGGGACACTCAAGTGAGGTAGCACATCCAGAATGGAGGTGGCAGTGTCCTTCCTGGTCAGTCAGGAGAATTCACGGTTTTCAGAAGGAGCATTTTAGTGCAGGGAGGGCACACACATGAGGGATTGTCACCGTTTGCTGGACACGGCCCTCAAAATCCTTTGCTGCCTCCTCCTCCTCCATCATGTCCCCGTCACCTCCTTCCACCTATTTTCCCTACAGTGACTCAGAGGCCTGTTACTAATAACACACTTCATGCTCTCAAGCCCACGGCCACACAGGAGGTTCACGTTGTGCCTTTTGTATAGGAGAGAAAGCAGGACAGAGACAGAGTCAGACATTGCATCCGTTCTCTACGTTCCCATTTCCCCTCTGACTCAGGTGTCACCTCAGGAAGGCAGCCCAACCCACCAACTACATGGAAAATTCTATTTCTCCTGCATTCCCCATCTCCTATCTGCCTCCTTGAGGGCTAAGCTGTGTACCTCACCTTGTTGCGTCCTCAGGTCTCTGTCACCATATGCAGCCTTCAGGACACAGTTGGCACCAGTCTTTGTGGCTTGCAGACCCTTTTCTACTGGTCAATATATGACCCTAGAAGTCTCTGCACTTGGTCCCAGCATGTCAACTATGTCACGTTCCATGGTACAGAAGCTATGTAGATGAGATTAAGGCAAGGGAATTCAAACAAAAGACAACTTGGGATGTTCCACTGGGCTCCTTAATGGACAGCCTTTCCCAGCAATGTCAGGAAAGAAGTTCAAAGACGCTGCACTGCTGGCTTTGAAGATAGAGGCAGGAGTCCCCCAACCAGGGACACAGGCACCTCTAGGAACTGGAAGAATCAAGGGGCTGCAGCTTCGTCCACTGCTGGACTTTCACACTGACTGGATCTGGAGCCATTTTAAGCTGTTTTATTTGCCCTGGGTCCCTGAAAGCTGCCTGTGGACCTATATGTGAGGGCCCCAGGGTCCCACTACTACATGATCTTGAACGTCTGCCGGCACTTAAATGTGTGCACACACATGCTTACGTCGCACATTCTCACTCCCATATGCATGTTCATTTATGCACACACGTATACACACACACACACACACACACACACACACGCACACACACACACCATCATCATCATCATTGATGGCTCCTGGGTAGAGCTGCAGCACTTCCAACCTCAAGCCTCCTCCCTCCCTTCCAGCTGCCCTGCAGCTCAGCCTCCCTTCCCCACAGCCCTCGTATTCTACGGAATGTGGCATGCACCACCCTGCCTGATTTATTCTAGAATGGTTTAAACTGTCCTCTGGGGGTTGAATCATCTATTCACCTTATGCAACACACCAAAACCATCTTACGTTGTCAGCCATACCTCCTCTACTTCAAAACAGGGGAGGTTAGTGCCTGGAGAGGTGATACAGCTTCCCCGGGTCACACAGCCAGTAAAGGACTCAGGACTGGGATCCAACAACAGAGGGAAACCATAACACAGGATGAGGGGTGGACCCGCACAGGCTCGAGCTGGATCCTGAGAGTCATCCTGACTCAGTCTCTCCTGGAAGCTGAAGTCTCTCATGGGAACCTGTCCCGTGCCTATGCTGGGATTCCTGACCGAGCTGCCCAAGGCCCTTCCACCAGCGTGGAAGGCCAGATGGGTCATGTCTACTTGCCCAGTGGGTGACTCCCTTGCAGGAGTCATTGGGCAATGACACAGAGAAAGGTGTCCTCCTCCTGAGTAAGCAGGAGTGGCATGGGAGGCCCCCACAGTGCTGAAGCAGACATCACTGTCTGGACAATTCCACAAGATAGCCAGGTCCCTAATCGGCTCAGTGGCTCCTCTTTTCCACACACCAAGCATTTACAACATTTCATACCCCAGAGGAACCTGTAATGTCCTCAGAGCAGAGGCCAGGCTGTCCCTGAGTTGTCTGCTATCTGGATGCACAGGTGGTAAGGATATCCCACCAGGTCTGCCCCAATCCCTTCCCCAGGGTCCAGGACCTGCTCTTTTCTATGGTCCAGGGTCCCTGAGAGCACCCTTGCAGTCTGGGAAACTAACTACCTTGCTTGTGACTGAAATTTGGCCTCCAGGTCCGATCTACTCTTGACCACGAGAGGGAGCCAGTGCACAGGCCTTGGCCTCCCTTGGGACGTGGGAACTAGCTAGAGTTGGCACAGGACCCAGAATTGTACTCTGCTCACAAGGGTGCACCATCTATCACGATCCCTGAGGTCTTGTTTTGTTTGGGCAGTAGAAAGTTGGAGAACCTTTTTTATAAAAAAATTTTTCTTTTATTTAAAAAAAACTACTTTTTTTTCATTTCACATGCCAATCCCAGTTCCCACTCCCTCCCCTTCTCCCATTTCCTCCACCTACCCTCCCTACTCGCCCCCATCCACTCCTCAGAGAGGGTAAGGCACATTGCTTTGGGGAAGGTCCAAGGCCCTCCTTACTATATCTAGGCTGAGCAAGTTATCCATCCAAAGAGAATAGGCTCCCAAAAAGCCAGTATAATCAGTAGGGATAAATCCTGTCTGGCTGGAGTTGGTGAGCTCCCATTAGCTCAGGTAAACTGTTTCAGTGGGTGTCCCCATCATGGTCTTGACCTCTTTGCTCATATTCTCACTCCTCCTACTCTTCAACTAGACTTTGGGAGCTCAGCCCAGCGCTACACTACAAGTCTCTGCCTCTGTTTCCAAGTTGGATAATCTTAATTCTACATTATCTACATTGTGAAGAACATAGAAATGTTCTAACCACAGCAGAACCGTCATTGCTGAGCATGTAACATGCCTTTTTTTTAATTCATAAAGAAATTTATTTTGCAATAGTTGTGTGTGTATGTGTGTGTATATACATATATAAACATATATATCTCACACACAAGAATTGTACATATACAAATTCATTAAAAAACAAAAGCAAATTCACATACTAGTACGATGGATGTCCTTGTTTTTACATGAAGAACCGAGTCTTAGCTGAGTGTCTGATAAGGCATTATCTTTAGTATTTCCTCAGAGTTGGTCGGTGCTTTGACTTTATCATGTCAATGCTGAAAGTGCTGACTGAGTAAATGAACAGTGAAAGTGACGTATGCACGCTTGCATATATTTCAGGAATTGTTGGAAGTCCTGCCCTACTTGCAAGCAAAGCTCATTCAATAAATTTTTTAAATTAAACTCAATTTAACAATTTAAAGTGTTGAATTGAACAGCAATTCACAAAATCAAGCATTCTAAACACAATAATACATGTAGACACACTACATGGATAAACACACTTGGAAGCATATATTGCTCCCATGTAGAGATGTCCAGGGCTGACTGCTTGGGAATGGACAAACTATACACGAGTTCCTCCATGGGAGAAACTGATTCTCCCTTTCTCAGGAGCCATTCATTTACCTTTGGCTCTTCATCTAGAGCTGGGAACTTGTGGAACGTTCCTATCCATATCAGCTTGTCAACTGGTGTTGTCGCTGTGCCCAGCTATGAACCACAGCAAAGATCAGGCTGCCAGGATATCCCCAATGGTGCAATACTGGCACTTTTACGTAACTTGCAATCTTTGGTCACTGCAATTCTGCAAAATGGCTCAAGCTCAGAGTCTGTATCAATGGGACCCAGGCCTTGCCTTGACAGGTCAAGAGACTTGTCCCGGATTCCTGGGAGAGGATAAAATCAATGGCAGAGGCTGTGCTGTCTCCCCACGGCCTCCTGAGACACTCCCAGGGAGTCTCCCACGGTCCCGGTCCCTCCCCTGTCTCTCGGCAGGGTAGGAGTGGGGGTGGGGAGAGAAGAAGGCTCAACACAAAACCGCTGTTCACCCGGGAACACATGGTGTCTCCAGGCAGGCAAGCTCAGTCCACTGTATTAAGGTCAGCTTGGCAAGATGTGGAATCACACAGAACAGCCTCTGGGCATGCCTGTGAGGGATTATCTTATTAACTGATGTGGATGACCTGCCCCTGTGGATGGGACCATTCCCTGGGCAGGGGATCCTAGGAGAGGGGGAACTGGACAGTAGCACGCATGCATGTGTGCATTCTCTTCTGGCCTGGACGTGCTGTGAGCGGCTGCTCCAGCTCCTGCTGCGTTGACTCCACTGCCGCGATGGGCTGGACCTTGAACTTTGAGCTAACAGAAACCTCCCCCCTTTAGTTGTTTCTGTTTGAGTATTTATCACATGACAGGGAAAGAAACTAAGATGTGTCCATCCACTCCACGCAGTAAGGGTCTCCTATACTGTCTGCTCTATGTAAATTCCCAGCCAGTTCAAACTGGAGACCCATAATCATTTTATACAGGCGAGGCTCCAGTACCTTTGGCCCCTCCCGGGTCTCGGCACATGGCCTGTCTTCTGTGCGGCACCCCAACCCCTGCAGCCCTTTCTCCTTCCCCTCATTATTTTATTCTCTTGCTTTTCTTTCCTTAGTCACAAGTTTGGGAAAAAAGTCACCTACTGCAGCAGCCTGCGTGAGCTCCGAGAGCACCTTCAGTGCGACCAACTGCTCATCCCCCCAGAAGTAGTACGGTGAGTGCCTCGCTGTCCCCAGGCGCAGCTCTGGGATCTACTATCCACGCACATGCGCAAGAGACCAAGCTGTGAGGGGTGCATGTGGGTGGGAGGCTCTTCTCACTGCCGGTGCAAAACTGATTAAAAACACGTCGAGGCACAGGTTTGCAGTTCTGCTTCTGAGCCGGATATGAAAGGGATTCCCTGGTGAGCCGATGAGCCGTGTGTAGAATGAAATGATCCAGGCAGGAGTGGCAGGCACAAGGACTCTGGAAGACAGCTAGTGCTGAAAGTCTCACTGAGTGTCTGTGGCAAGCAGGATTTCAATGATAGGGCAGACCTGGCTTTAGGCCTGTGCCAGGCATGCCAGCTCCAGCAGAGCTCCTGAGCTTGGTCTGACTCTGCGCCCTTCACTTCTCTCCGAGGGTGCAGCACCCTGCCCAGGATGTCTGAACTTAGACAGGGGACATAGGATATGTGGGTTTCCCATTAATATGGATCAAAGCCTGATCCACACATAGCACTTGGAGATGGCTTCCATGGCCAAAAGGCTGTCTCCTTGTGAGGTGACACTCTCCTGTTGTGTCCACAGGTATGATGAGAAGCTGCAAAACCTGCACAAAGGCCAGTTGCCCCCTCCCACCAAGACTCCGCCACCTCGGCCACCTCTGCCCACCCAGCAGTTTGGAGTCAGCCTACAATAGTAAGTGATGGAGGGTGGAGGCTGCTCTGCTTCCTTGAACACTAGGACCCCTCTGTGTCCTGGGAGGTTGCCCCCCAGGCCTCTGCCTGTAATGGCTAAGCTTAACTCTCCAGGAGGGAGTAAGCCAAGTCCCTGCTGAGGCTGACTGCCCACTGCTCTCTCTCTCTCTCTCTCTCTCTCTCTCTCTCTCTCTCTCTCTCTCTCTCTCTCTGTGTGTGTGTGTGTGTGTGTGTGTGTGTGTGTGTGTGTGTGTGTGTGTGTGTGTGTGATGAGCTCCTGGACTTGCACTGCTGGCGGATCTGCCATCTTACCTTAGCTTCATTCCTACTCACCTGGGCCCTTCCTCCAGAAGCTTTCCCTGGTGTCCAGCCACACAGGCATCTTAGCCTAGCTCTAATCCAGGTTCCTATATGCCTCACTCTCTGGGTTGGGAGTTTGTCTCTCTGTGAGTCTCCTGTCCTGTTAGTAGACCTGGCCAATGAAAACCTAAGGCAATTTTTTTAAAAAAAATGTATTTATTTATTATACATTGGGGTTTTGCCTGCATGTATGTCTGTGAAGGTGTCAGATCCCCTGGAACTGGAGTTACAGACAGTTGTGAGCTGCCATGTGGGTGCTGGGAATTGAACCCAGGTCCTTTGGAAAAGCAGACAGTGCTCTTAACCACTGAGCCATCTCTCCAGCCCCTCCGGGTGATCATATCACCCACAGGAAGAACTGAGCCTGCTGCACAGCAGGTGCCTGAGACCTGCTGTGTGTTCCACTTCGTCAATCGCTTTGTGTCAGAAACTCGCATGAGATTTGGTTTTTTACTTAAAACTGGCTGTCTTTAAGGTCCATGCAGACCTGGGAACCTTGGGAAGAGTTGAAAGGAAGTCTGGTGGGGTTTAAATTTGCTCCTATCCTTCCCGAATCGTCAGGATAGAGTTCCTCATGTCCTCCTGTGGGCTCTGGGGTAAGACCCATCTGTGTACTCTCCCAGCCTATGATGCAGAGGGCGTGCATGGAAGGCAAGGTATGCCCAGTGGATGTGCCCAGTGCATGTCACATCCTAACCCATAGAACCAGTGGCTGCATGTGGCTTCTGAGAAGGACTTTGCAGATGTGATTAAAGACTCGAGATGGGGGCTCTCTGGGCCAGCTTGGTGAGCCTAGGGCAGCCCTTGGGTTCTATAAGCAAGAGGCTATGGGAAAGCAGATTATATCCCTGGAGACTCCAGGTACCAGCCCCACACTATTCTAGACTTGAACTATAAGGCAATTCATAGTCATCACAGCCACTGGGAACCAATAGGCAGTGGTGGGGTGGCTGTCAATGTGGTTCTGTACCTGTCAGCAAGGATAAAGCAGTGTTCCCTGAGCAAAGCAGAGGTGCCACTGGTGACCCTAGTGGGCAGAGGAGGGCAAGCCTGCAGGGGAGAAAGGGAGCATCTTGGGATATTATCAAGAGGATTGTTACTCCCTATGTGTGTGTCCCTGGATCAGCTTTGTCCAATGGGGCTTTCTGCCATGATGGTCACAATCTGCTGAACCCACTCCGGGTTGAATGAGTGCATGGCTACATCCTGTATGAATAGCATCTGTGACTGTTCCTACTGGACCACATGGTGCCTCCCCACCCAGACACACATTCTCAGAGAGAAAATGGTGAAATAGTTGGCCCTCAAACTGGAGCACAAACTCGCCACTGAAGAGTGCTTTCCTTTTCATGCATTGTGAATGCTTGCTGCTGTGGCTTCCTGGTGGTCCACACACTACAGACGCCCCTGGCGGCCACCCCAGTGGCAGGGCAGGGCAGGTACCTGCAGCAAACTTGAGTACCTCTAGGGGTCGCTAGTGAGAGCATGTCCCTGGAAGACCCTCTCTGTGCCCATCCTTCCTCCATGGTTCTGCTGCTGATGTCCCCATTGGCTCTGCCACTCAGAGTTCCTTAGTATAGAGACTCCAGCCGGGCTGTATAATGGCTCATTATACCCTGCAGGGCCACCTCTGTCTCCTCATCTATAAAAACAAAAACAAAAAATTGGGCCTGGAGCGCTTGCCCTGTTGCCAGAGCACACTGTGTTCCACCATATCCCATGGTGTGCTGTGTGCTTGTGATCCCAACACTATGGAGGCAGAGACATACCTGGAGTTCATTGGCCAGCTGGCCCAATCTAATTGGCGTGTACAGTGAAGAATGACACCCCAGGTTGTCCTTAGTCACAACTCACACTCACTCATATGCAAATATACACATGCAACCACTTGAAAAAACAAGAGTAATGAACAGGTTTGTACGATGTGCGTCTGAGTGATGAGTATAGGAAACTGCTGGTGGCTGTCATCGACCTCTCAGCTCTACTGTGTGACTGACTTCCTGGGGGAAGACTTGGTGTTTGTTTTGTTGCATGTGTGTGGGTGTTTTGCCTGTAAGCATGTGTTTGTACACCATGTGTGTGCCTGGTCCCCATGGAGACCAGTAGAAGGTATCAGTTCCCCTAGAGCCGGGGATACAGATGGTTGTGAGATGGCAGGCGGGTGATGGGAATCAAACCTGTGAAGAGTAGGCGGTGCCCATAACTGCTGAGCCATCTCTCCAGCTCTGGAGGAGGCTATTTTTGTCCACCTCAGATGGGAGAGATTGACAAACTAAAGAGGAGGTTCTATCCAAGTCGAGTCTGCAGACCAGTGCGTTGATGGGGTCACTCATGGGAGCATGGGTGACCCAGGCAACTGCATCACTGAGAAGCCCCACGGCCAGCATGGGTGATGGCCTGGGAAAGCTGCATCCCTGGAGTGCCTGTGGGTTTCGTAGAAATCTCTGAGTGTCCCCTTCCCATCCGTGTTCACTGTTTACATAACCTTATACAAGCCACAGAAACTTGTAAGTTTCTGGTGAATGTCACGAGTCTTGGGAACCTTCCTCCTGCTTCCCTTTCCTCCCCTCTCCAGGAGGGGGTGTTTCATTCCTAAGCAAACAGCTACACAACCAAGTCACCAGGGACACCTTTGGTCTTGTGACCTAAGCACCTGCAGGGTGTTCTGACATAGTCAGTGCACAGGACACTGCCGGGACTGTCACACCGCTAGTTACTCCTGTTCCAGGGCCACTTATTGCTCTTGACAATCGGTCCATCAGACAGACAGCTGGGGTGCAGCGTGGTGGTGGAATGCTTGTCTAGTCTGCATTACCACCACGATCCACTTCAACACCACACAGAAAAGCCCACTTCGTTATCTCTTTAGGGAACAGCAAGCAACGTCAGATGCCTTTGAATACATTCCGTGCATGCCACTTTAAGAGATAATCTGTGTGATTGCTCCTTTAAATTAATATTTTATGTTGTCTCATTGCCAATGACTATAATAAAATGGCAATAAATGTATTAAATAAAGCACCAGATATCTAATTTGTTTGGACTGCGAATGAATGGAAGACATTAAAATTCATAACCAAAGCCTATTCGCCAATGTTAATTTGCTGATTTAAGTTCACAACAGAAAGTCATCACTTGGAACAAGCAGCTTAAGCCAACAGAGGAAGGCAGAGTCGGGAAGTCAGAGGTCTCACTCATGTGCCAGGGCCCAGAGTGGCTTGTCTAGGATGTGCAAAGCCACGGGTTCCATCCCCAACACTGCAGAAACATAAAGGCTGGCTTGTCACCCCAAGGAGAGAGATATGAGTCCCCTCTGGGTCGCCATGAGTCTGGGAAAGAGGACAAGTGCGAGATGAACCGTTGCTCTCCTCGGACCATGGGCCTTGCCACGGAGCGTGCGGAATATGGGCCCTTGGCTATTCCCTCCTCCAGGAAGCCTTCCCCAACAGCTCCACACCAAATAAGATGTTCAGACTCCTTCCTTCCACACACACGTACCAACCCCACACCCCCTACCCGCTCCTCAGAGTAGGATGCCGTGACCATTGTAGGACTGACCTACACGCGCTTCCAGGGACTGTCCAGGCCTGCATTACTGGGTAAGCTTTCTCTATTCTAAGTATGCCATTCTGTGGGTGAGGGTTGTTACAGCCATGGGTACTGCCACCTTGTCTAATGCCAGAACATTCCATCCACATCTGTTGCTCCCTCACAAGCCCCTCACAGACACAAGCCCACTTTCCATCTCTAAACTCTACACATGAAATGGAACCGCACCAAACGTAGGCACTTTCAGCTGTGTTCTTTGGCCTGGCATCATTTTCCAGGTCCATGCGTAGAGTGTGTAGCCCAGATATATTTATTATGTAGCCGTAGCAGATTCTGTTGGTTCTCCAGCAATTACTGGATATTTTTGTTGTTTCCACCTTTTCATTATTATGGATAATGGTGGTCTTAAAATTAACATACAAGATTGTGAGTTTCTGGGGTGTCTGTTCTCTTGGGTCTACAGCTAGGAGCCAAGTCACTGGGTTGCACAACGTTATGGTTTTAATGAGAAATGCACCCCCACCCCCACCCCTACCCAGGCTTCTGTGCTGGATATTTGGTTCCTGGCTGCTGGTGCTGTTTGGGGAGTTTGTGGAACCCTCAGGGGTGGAGGCTTGCTGGAGGAAGTAGGTGACTAGGGAGAGGGCCTTGAGGATTATAATCCAGCTCCACTACCGCTCCCCATTGTTTACTGATCCCTGGTGGTGTGAGCAAGCGTAGTGGGTTCCCACTGCCGCTGTGAGCTGGTCCTATGGTCATGTCTCTCCACTGTGACAGATTGTATCTCCTCAAAGCGTGAGCCCAAATGCCCCACCCCTCCGTTCAGGGGATGGGTTTAATGTGCCCAAGAATCTTTACAAAGACCTGGTCCTGGCCAGTGCCATTGAGGTGCTCAGGAGGAACCTGGTGTGACATTTCCCCATTGCCTTGGGCATAGCCGCCTGGGGAGAAAGTGAATGGGGTCCATCTGCTCTCCTACATGGGTAATTGTTACCCTCACCACTGACTCTCTGAGTCCATGGTGGAAGCCACTCTCTGGGCTAGCAAGTAGGGGCTGGAGGGGCGAGAGATGGCATGGAACTGTGGGGTACTTACAGAAATTCAGAACTGGAGATGCCCTGTAGGTAGCAGCAACTTCTGGTCAGGTCTCCAGTCGCTGTAAGCCCTGATAGGCAGAGGTAGAACGCCACTCCTTAGATCCACGGGCCAGTGGGCCTGAGACTGGGGAAATCTCTCCCCTTGGGGACCTGGCTTTCTCCACTGCCATAGCAAGTGGGGTTGAATGGTCCCGAAGACATTGAGGGTCCCCGAAGGATCTGCTTTAAACAGCAAAGAGCAGCAAAGCACCAGGCAGAGGGGTCTTTAGTGGCTCAGCCTTGTCTCTTGCTGAGCAGGACTCTCCAGCTTGATCTTTTGCTGTGTGACCTGGATGGTCACCACAGTTTACTGGGTCCAAATGTTCCCTTCTGCCATGGGCTATTTGTGTTCTGCTTGGGGACACCACTCAGTCCTGGCATGAGAATGATTTCTGCCACCAGCACGAGCGTTGGCTTTTTGCTTAACAACACCCCTACATCCCTCAGGCCCTGGAGAGGTTCTGCCAGTACCCTTGCTTTCCAAAACCAGGGAGCCTGGGGCTCAGGAGGGTAAGGATCTGGTTAGCAGTAGCGTAGCTCTGGGAAGGACTGGCATGGGCCATCTGGCTCCCTAGAAAGCAGTGCTGCAGCAGGCGCTGCCCTGTCCATCCTCTCCACCCCCAGGACATCACCTCCTCCCTGACAGCTGGCAAAGAGGAAGCTGACATGGGACAGGCTGGGAAGGGCCCATTCTTTCCTGGATGTCTCTGGAGGCAGGGCCAGTCTCATGGCTATTCGGTGACTCTCCAGGGTCCTACATGTGTGGCTTTAGCAGAGAGAAAGATTTCCATGAAACCAAACCATGCACTGAATCAGGGTGTGTGGCAGCCATCACTACTGTGACATGGGCATCATGGTTGAACTGAGCCAAGCGTTTAAGGTTCACTCCTAATATCCACGAACTGCCCACATAGGTTCATCCCTAATATCCAAGGACTGCCCACATAGGTACATCCCTATATCCAAGGACCGCCCACATAGGTTCATCCCTAATATCCAAGGACCACCCACATAGGTTCACCCCTAATATCCAAGGATCGCCCATATAGGTTCATCCCTAATATCAAGGGCCGCCCATATAGGTTCACCCCTAATATCCAAGGACCGCCCATATAGTTTCATCCCTAGTGTCCACAGACCGCCCACATGGGAACAGAGCAGGTTGGCTGATGTTTCATGTGTCCCCTCTAATCTCACAGCCAGTCTAGGCGACAAGGCCTCGTACCACACTCACTCAACAGAAGGGGAAAGAGCAGCTCGGCGAGGTCAGTGCTGGGTTTGACTGGCAGCATCAGGGCTCCTGCACACACTCCACCTCTCTGTTCTCTGCTTCTGGATTTACATTCTAAATGGATTGTTACCGAGCCGGTGTCCAGTTCATGTGGACACGACACTTACAGTGACCTTGACACCGTAAGTGACAGAATGAACAGAGTGCTGGAGAGGTGAGATTCTGGAGCCCGCCTGGGTTCAAATCTCTGCTCTGCACTCAATCTAGAAAGCCACGTAAATCCACCTGTGCCTCGGTTTCCCCATCTAAATTCTAATCAGCCTAGAAAAATCATCTCAGTCTCATAAAACAGAATGTGTGCTTTCTGTATCTACAACTGTTCTCTATCCTAGCATCCTAATCCACCTTCCTCTTCAGGAGACCTTGAGGTTCCTTCTCTGTACTTCCGGGCCTAGCCTCACAGGCAGAGTGTGTCTCAATCAGCTGTCAACTGGTAATGCTGTGTAACAAGTGGTCTTCGTCTCAGCATGTTACAGGAGCAGGCCTTTTTTCTGTGTCTCAGTCAGTTCTTATAGATGAGATGCTGTGTAACAAGTAGCCTCAGCTCTCAGCATGGCACAGCAGTAGGAATTCTTTCCTGGGTTCCATGAAGTGTGCGAAACAACTGGAGTTCAACTCATATTGTGTATCTTGTCATTTTTGACCCCAGGCCAGAGGAGTGGCCTCCATCTAGGACATCTGTTCTCTTGGTGGGGGCTGGAACAAGCATAATCCAGTCAGGAGGTCTTACAAAATGTGTGTATTGTGTCTGTGTGGGCCAGCCCACGGCGAGGGCACAGAGAGGCAACTCCCCTGAAAGTGAAGGTGACACAGAGACAGTTATCCTAGGACACCACACTTCCCTCCACTGCTGTCCCCAATCAGTGCTAGCTGCCGAGGGCTTAGAATCTGCACAGAGTCCTTGTGAATATCTGTTGTTGCTGTGTCTCAGGCCCCATGTTTTTTATTTGTTTGTTTTTGTTTTTTTTTTTTTTTGAGACAGGGTTTCTCTGTAGCTTTGGAACCTGTCCTGAAATTCACTATGTAGATCAGGCTGGCCTTGAACTCACAGAGATTTGCCTGTCTCAACCTCCTAAGTGCTCGGATTAAAGGCTTGTGGCACAACTGTCCAGCTGGCCCTGTGATTTTATCATATACTTTTGTTTTGTTTTGAGACAGGGTCTCTCTGTACTCTTGGCTGTCCTGGAACTCACTATGTATGTAGACCAGGATCCATCCACCTGCCTCTGCCTCCCGCGTGCTGGGATTAAAGGTGTGTGTCACCATTCCCAGTAAGTATGTTTTAAAATTGGATGCGCACCTAGTCTGGTCTCCTAGGTCCGTGCTCACAGTCACAGTCAGACTTTCTTGTACCTCTGTGCGTCTTCTTGTCTGTAATGCTTTTTTTTTCCTGGTTTTTTGAGACAGGGTTTCTCTGTAGCTTTGGAGCCTGTCCTGGAGCTAGCTCTTGTAGACCAGGCTGGCCTCGAACTCACAAAAATCTGCCTGCCTCTGCCTCCCAAGTGCTGGGATTAAAGGCTTGCACCACCACCGCCTGGCTGTAATGCTTTTTTTTTCTTTCACTCTTTTGCCCTCCAGCAAGCTCTTACTCATCCTTCAAAACCTCTGCCTTGAAGTAGCCCCCGGGAAGCTTCCAGTCCCCAGGGTTCTCCACAGTATATTCTGGGTTGAGTTACAGCATTGTGTTGTCCTTCCAAATGTTTGGACTCTCCTGTCTGTTTTGTTGGGCCTGAGCTTATGTCTGTCCCTGGACAATCTTTGATGTTGTATTTTCTTGGAAAGGGGAATCCGACAGCCTTCTGCTGGCCGTGCCTGCCATCAAGGTCTGGAATAAGCCTGTACTCTCTTCTTCCTCAGCCTCAAAGACAAAAATCAAGGTGAACTCATCCCCCCTGTGCTGCGGTGGACAGTGACGTACCTGAGGGAGAAAGGTAAGGAGCTAGCTCTGGCCGGGTCACTCAGCAGCGCCTTTCTAGGAGGGCTTTGTTTCAGATCCTGAGCGCCCTATAGGCTGCTGGCGCTGAGACCTGAGCAAGCATGAGGTGCACAGCACAGTGGCCCCAGGTGTGGCCTTAAATGATCTGACTTTAAATACCTGTGTGTATGTGTGCGCACGTGTGTGTGTGTGTCTGTCTGTCTGTCTGTCTGTCTTTGTCTTTTGTGTGCTTGCTGTGTGACCTAGAGCCAGCTGCTTACCTTATCTGGACCACCATCCCCTGCTCTGTCCAGCGGGGCTAATACCAATGCCTGACTCACAGAGTTTTGGGTGTGTGCATCCCTGTGAGCAGCAGGTTCACTGACTGGGCTGAGCCTGGGTCTGCAGGCTCCATGGCCCATGGGTGGGTATAACCTTTGACTTGGAAGGCTTGGGCCTCACAGCTTTCTGAGATCACGGCTTGAAGACAGAAAGAAGCGTTGCATGTACAATGTGGCCACCTTGGGTATGTGCGCATCACTGTGGGTCTGTGGGAAAGCTAGGAAGGAGACTCAGGAGAGACCAGAAGGACTTTAGCCTCCAGGCTGCTGCCTAGTGTCCCCATGTGTTCTAGGGTGCTGTTCCCCAGGTAGAGCAGGCTCGGGCCTGACTTTCTCTCCTGGTTGTGAAGCCAGCTGGGGCCTGGTGATGTTAAAACTGGTGGTGAAGAATCAGGGTCACAAGCTCCTAGGCAGCAGGGGCAACTGGAGCTCAGGCTTGTGTGTTCCTGCGCTCCTTTCTCTTAGGGAGAGAGGACCTTTAGGTGGGACATCGGGTGACTGGAAAAGCCTGACCTGTTGCCATGGGAGGTTGATGCTGTAGAGAGGGGATTTGCAGAATTTCAGGCAGGCCAGAGTTCTGGGAACTGAGATGTCCAGTCTCTTCTTCCTGCAGGTTTGCGCACGGAGGGTCTGTTCCGGAGATCAGCCAGCGCCCAGACTGTCCGCCAGGTGCAGCGACTGTACGATCAAGGTGATGCCCCAGACCCCTCCCTCCTGCCTGATTCTCGACTGCCACTCCCCAGTTCTCGGTAATTCCATACCCCACCTAACCCTAGGGCAAGGCTGCTTCCTGGGAACTCCAACAACCATCCCATCATAGAGCAAGGGGATCCTGTGTCCAGACACCAGCCTGCTAGGCAAGGCGCTGCCCTAGCCCCTATTACCTTTGTACCTTCTCCACTGACACCACATGGTCACATGGTTTGAACTAACACTTCAAGGTAGGGAAATCAAGTTATGGCTTCCCATAGGCAGCCCCAACCCTGCAAGCAGAGAACTGGCATCTGAGCTGGAGGTATCCCCAAAATAACACTAAGCAAGTAGTTATCTTGCTCTCCCAGGAACACTTGCCCCCTAGGCCCGCTTTGAGCCCTCCATGTTCCTGTGATTGCACATTCATTCATCAAACACTATGCCTACACAGTCCCGAGCTGGGCATTAGACATCAGCCTGGTCCTGTGTGTAGCTCCAGAGCCAAGGCCCTGACCCTGGAGCTTCAATCTCCATGCAGAGCCAAACCTTACCTGGAGGGAACTAATGGCTGGCTCCATGGGCATCCTAGAAGAGGGAGGCAGGAGCAGGAAGGGGGAAGCTGGTGGGGAACAGCAACCCCATATCCAGGTGGGGCCAGAGGCCTCCCTGGGACATACGGCTGTGACCTCCCCCTCCAGCTCGCAAGCCGTGGGCTGACTGAGCTACTCAGCCATGCCATCCTGTGTTCAGGAAAGCCAGTGAACTTTGATGACTACGGAGACATGCATGTCCCAGCCGTGATCCTGAAGACCTTCCTGCGTGAGCTGCCCCAGCCACTGCTGACCTTCCAAGCTTATGAGCAGATTCTCGGGATCACCAGTATGTACCTGAGCCAACTCTGGCCTCTGTCTTGGCTGAGGCAGAGTTTGCCCAACCTTGGCCTCATTTCTGTCCCGCCCTGCGGGTCAGCAGAGGGGAACTTTGGGGCCACCCCTCTATTCAGTGAGGCTGTGGGCTGTTGCTTACATCGAGTAGGCCATATTGTCCTTGGGGTTGGGGAGAGTGACCCTAGCTTGCCTGGTGGCCCTACCCAGGTGACAATTCTCCTTCAAGTGAAGTATGCAGGCCCTTCCTGGGAGCCCTGTGGAAGCTTCCTGTCGGCTGTAGTCTCAGGGACAAGGAGAACACTGGTGACCAAGGAGTCAGGAGAGTCATCGCCCCTGTCCAGAGCGGACTCCAGTCAGCAGTTGTGTGACCTGGGGCAGAGCCACGCAGCCCCTCTGCTCTCACTTCCCTCATTCTCGAGGGCTCTTCTGAGGATTGACAGCACAGCGAGGGTTAGGGATGCAGCTCAGTGAGCAGAGCTCTCACCCGGCATGCAGGAAGCCCCAGATCCCACCCCAGCACCAAATAAGGTAGGCAAGGTGCTGTGTAGATGTAACTGCTGCACTGGAAGGCAGAGGCAGGAGGATCAGGACCTCAAGGTCACCCTTGGCTCAGAACAAGTAAGAATACACAGTGTCGTGACATTCTGCCGCTCTGCCTGCTTTGCCGGGAAGGGTAAGAGGGACCACCATAATAGCCAAGGTGGCTTGTGTTCCTCCCATGTCCTCTCTGTGGCCATCGTTCTCTGAAGAGGGGCTTGAGACTGTGTCATCCACAGCCTGGAGCTGGCAGCCCACGTTTCCCTGGAAATGGGAAACGCAAGGACACTCCTCGTCCACTGAGGTGACTAAGCAATCACAGCTCCGCTCCCTGTTTCATTAGAACGCCCTCAGGGTTTTCATGGGCAGGAATCCTGGGTCCCAGCAGGAGTGTTGGCACAGTTCCAGTGTCTCCTAGTCACTGCACAGGCTTAGCAGGGGGACAGTGGTGTGTCAGAGGCTGGGGGCTCAGGAACAGGGCTGTGCACACGTCTGTGGGTGGAGGGTCTGATGATGTAGATTGGTTGGTAGAGTGCCTGACTTCCATCCCCAGCACTAGATAAACCAGGAATAGTGGCCTATGCCTGTAATCCTAGCTCTTGGGAAATGGACGCAGGAGGACCGGGAGTTCAAGGGTACCCTCAGCTAGATGACAAGTTTGAAGCCAGCCTGACTTTGTCTCAAAACAAAACTCAAATGGCAGCGGTGGGAACTGAGGGTCTATGTGTGAAAACAGTTAGATCCAGCCCCCATCTCCACCCCCGAATGTGGGGCTTTCCCCAAGAACAGCACAGTGTGGTGATCTGTGTACTAAGATTCATAGGAAGAAGGTGCATTTATTCCAGAGGAGGCCAGAGAGTAAATGTTTCAGCCTTCCCAGCCACACAGTGTCCATGGCAGCTGCTGGTCCCTTTGCTGTTTGCCACAAGCAGCCCTAGGCAACGTGACGATGCACAGCCACGTTGTGTTCAAGTAAAACATTGCTGAGTGCTGGCATGGTGGTACACGCCTCTCATGCCAACACTTGGGAGGTAGAGAAAACAAATAAAGCCTTTATTAACAAAGAAACATGCTGGGCCAGATGTGGACTGCAGTCTCTGTGTAAATTGCTGGCCCTGGTCTAGCCTTTTCCTTTTGCAGAGTGACACACTGCCCTGCTTGCCAGTGGTCAGTAGTTTCTGTAGCCATTGCACAGAGGAGGAAGGAGCTGGCAGAAGTAGGAGGGTGTTAGGCAGAGTAACACGACCAGGCTGGCCTTAGGACTGTACCGCCCGGGCCAGCAGCCTCATGTCATTGCAGGTGTGGAGAGCAGCCTGCGTGTGACCCACTGCCGCCTGATCCTGCAGAGCCTGCCAGAGCACAACTACACTGTCCTCCGCTACCTCATGGGCTTCCTGCATGAGGTAAGTGGAGTTAGCTGCCTCCCGGGCTGAGGAAGCCCAGCCCCAGGACTGGTCCTGGGGCCTCTTGTCAGCACAGACCCACGCTGTTTTTCCCAGATTCAAAGTCACACCCACTCCACTCTAACCACCAAAGGATGTCACTCAAGGTCCAGCCAAGCTCCTCTGAGAAGCTTGACAGTCTGATGCGATGCCCAGGGATAGGAGCCAGGAGGGACAGAGGGGACAGTCTGTCATATGATGTCACATTCTTGGCTTTGTGTGTATGGTATATATTCATGTACATGTTCATGCATGTGTGCGTGCATGAATATGTGTGAATGTACGTGCGGAGGACAAATGTCAATGTTAGAGGTCTTCCTCAGTCACTCTTGTGTTTTGAGACAGACTCTTACCTAGAAATCATTTATTCAGCCAGGTGTTATTAGCTGGCCAGTGCGATCCAGGGATAGATAGTCCTGTCTTATACTCCCAAACCCCAGTGCGTGAATTGGAGGCATAGGCTGCCAAACTCTTTTTTTTTTGTGGGTGCTGGGAGTTGAACTCAGGTCCCATGGCAAGTACTTCAGCTGCCGAGCCACCTCCCTACCTGCCCTCTACCCTACCCCACATCCACTACAAGCAATTCTGTCTCTCTTGCTGTTGCCTGGTGATGTTTCACTCAAGTGAGGATGTGCTCAGACCCTCTTAGTGGCAAACTGGTTTCTTAGGCTTCCTCCTCAGGCACTGGTGTGGACTGGTCTTTGTTCTGTTGCTCCTACATAAGGGAGGTCTTCTGTGCCCTCGGGGCTCATTTTCCTCATCTACAAAATGGGGAGTATTGAATTCTACTTATCCAGGTTGCCATGTCAGAAGGATGGGAGTCTCTCCTCCCCCAGGTAGAAAGCCCTTGGCTTTCGCCACCGTACCCACAAGCCTGAGCTCAATTCATCAAACCATATCACGGAAGTCAGAGTGTACCTGGCTGAG
Source organism: Ondatra zibethicus (assembly GCA_004026605.1). NCBI lineage: Eukaryota > Metazoa > Chordata > Mammalia > Rodentia > Cricetidae > Ondatra > Ondatra zibethicus. The sequence goes on from PVIU01000225.1 coordinate 306,973, forward strand.
ATCTACAGTGCTGGGTCCCACCCTCCCTGAGTCTGCCAAAGTGGAAGGGGAGTTGATGGGGCACTCATGAGATCCTGGAAATCAGAATGGGGGGGTCAGAGGGCCATCACAGCACCAAGGCCCCAGTGTTGGATTTACAGGCGTGCACTAGCTTATTCGGGGGACCAAACTGTCTGGTGTGGCAAGCACTTGGCGAGATGAATTGAGCTGTCTCCCCAGCCCACTCCCTCTGCCTCCAGAGCTCTTTCCACCACACTAGCCCCTGGGGTGGTGGTGGTGAGGATGGAATCATCGAGAACTCTCCCTACCACACCAGTCTTCTTTGGGGTGAGAACAGAATCTAGGCTGCTGATGCCTGGGGACTCATTTCTTGGTTTCCTCTGCAACCTCTTTCAGGTGTCTCAGGAGAGCATTTCAAACAAGATGACCAGCTCAAACCTGGCATGTGTGTTTGGGCTGAATTTGATCTGGCCGTCTCAGGGGGTGGCTTCCCTGAACGCCCTGGTGCCTCTGAACCTGTTCACGGAGCTGCTGATTGAGTACTACGACAAAGTCTTCAGCGCCCAGGAGGCCCCCGGGGAGCACACGCAGAACACTGTGGAAGTAGAACAGGTTGGTCCTGTCACCAAAGGATTCACGCCGACAGGCACGCCCCGGGCCTCACCATACTTGCCGCGCCTCCGCGTCCCCTGACTGGCGGGAAACACCTCAAGTTGGAGATGCCGCCTTGCAACCTGTGTTGCATCTGTGTCCTCATTTGGCCTATGAACTTATTGTCTGTAAGAAGACACAGGAATTAAATGAACCCAGAACTTTTTAGTGAGAATTTTGTGGTGATGATTGTTGGGTCCATCATGGTTCTGGGCTATGGATGAAATGCAATACATGTGTGAGGGTGGGTGGCTGTTTTGAACCATAGTGCAATGTGACCTAAAGGGAATGCGAATGTGTGGGCAAGGAGCCCAGAGCAGTCTCTATGTGACAGGCCATCCGACCTAGTGACTCACACAGCTGTAGGTTGGCCACAATCCATGGGTTACCTGACAGTTCAAGGGTCCTTGGGGGACTCTTGCATAGCCCTGGCTGAGTTGGCTATCATCTGGGGAGACTTAGCTGTCTGGCCAATTACTCCTATCCTCCAGCAGGTGGCACGGGGCACACAGTGCCTTAGACAGAGGCACTGCATAAAGATGGTCTTCGAGATCATGGGCAGCAATGCTCAGGGCCCCAAGGAGAAGCATGTCCACTGCCAAGCTGGTTGGCCACAGTGGGGAGAGGAGCATGGCAGGCACTCCACTCAAGAAGAGCTGCTGTTAGGCAACCAGCCTGCCAGAGAGTTCCAGATCTGTGGCCTCAGACAGACTCTCCCCTCAGGGTTGTAGAAGGGACCCTGTGCATTATCAAATGCAGTGTAGCAAAGTCACCAGCAAAAAGTCGATATGTTATCTGGATTGCACAAGCTGGACCAAACATGTGACCAGAGGACACACCGAAGGGCTAGGCCTGGGTCATAGGCTTCCTGCTGGGATCCAGATCATCCACAGTTAACAATTATCCACAGGGAGAGCTGTATGTCTTCACGTTCCTGCTGCAGACAGAAGGGGATGGATGCTGGGGACAAAAGCCCACCTCAGATACCTGCTGTTAGTCCCTCCAGGCTGCCCCAAACTGTGTGGTGACCTCAGTGCCTGTCCAACATGGTGTAAAAGGAAGGGTTGCATTGTGGGACCTTCTTCTCATGGGAGACTAGGAAGTAGAATTGAGGCAGGAAGTTAGGTCAGGCTATGAGCCTCACAGTCCACCCCCGAATGACCCTTTTCCTCCTCTCCTAAAGTTTACAGAAACTTCCAGAACGTTGTCACAACAATTCGCTTTAAACAAATTGTTTAAAGGCCGAGTTTTAAACACAGGAGCCTGTGTAGAACATTCTGCATCCCTGAAGGCACAGGCTTTACTGAGAGGCTAACACTACAGGACTCACGGAGAATGGGGAGCTGCCCGAGAACTGGGGCCCTGCTAACACGTCATTCTGATCCAGACAGTGTTGCCACCTGGTGAGTGGGCCTGCAAACACCTGATTTCCAAGGACCCGCTTGACCGATCCTGCAGGGCAGCTCCCTCTCTTATAAGCAGCCATCGAAATGTTCCCTCTTCTGCCCCAGAGATGCAGAGGACACAGAGGGCCTGAGTCCAGCTTAAAAGATTTCCTACTGTGGACAAAGAAGGAGACTGTATCCTCAAGTCATATTTTTAGTCCACAAATAAGGAAAGTAGAGCATCCCCAGGCACAGAGCCACAAAAACACTGTGCCCAAGACTTCAGCTTGTAGGTTACAGGCCCCCATGAAGGGAGGGCAGGGCAGGAACCCAAGGCAGGAACCTAGAGGCAGCAACTGAGGCAGAGGCCATGGGGGAATGTGTACTGCTTGTTCCTCATGGATTACTCAGCCTGCTCTCTGAGCTGGGACCACCAGCCCACGGATGCCACTGTCCCTAGAGAGCTGGGCAATTGCACATCAATCATCAGTCATGAAAATGCGCCACAGACTTGCCTACAAGCAATCTGACAGAGGAATTTTCTCAACTAAGGTTTCTCTTTCCAGATGACCGTAGCTTGTGTCAGAAATTAACCAGTATAGCTGTGTCCAAACCTATGAGGGCTTTTGCTCTGTGGTTTTCACAGAGAAGTGAAGCTGAGGGAGGCTCTGGGCTTTCTCTTCCCTACTGGACAGTAGGTGCTTATACCACATGCACCCGTCCGTCTCTGGAAAGTCTAGCTCTGTGGCTTGGGCTAGAATTGCAGTTCCACCCCCATCCTGTCAGCCTCAGCATGTTTGCTCTCCTCTGCCTGATGCCTGTCTGGGCACAGAGCACTGAGAAAGCTGAACGCTCTCCCGAATGTGGATTCTGTTTATTTGTATCTGCCACTGGACAGTCATGCCGACATCTCCTGGTTGTATCAGAATTGCTCAGCATGTCTAACCCGAGGCTCAGACACGATCCGTCCTAGCTATGGACACAGCACAACCCAAAATGGATAAGTTGCTAAAACCCTGAGAGTTGCTAGGGATTGAGATGGGGGTGGGGCGGGGCGGGTAACTCAACCACGCAGTTCTTGAGGGTGAGTGGCAGATGATACCTTGTCACACCGCAGGGAGGCTGGACCCTGAGAGATAGCTGAGACTAAAATAGCTTTGTCTTCCTGGTGTCCATCTCTGCCGGTCAGCACTGTCACACATGTGCTGGCAGCCTGAAGTGGCCCTCACCTGACATACCTTTCACCAAATGCCCTGCCTGCTGCCGAGGACTCCGGCCTGGCCTGCACTGCCTCCGAAGCCCAGCCTGACCCCGGTGTTGAGAAGAGCCCTGGGTGGCTTTCGTGCGTGCCTCCTGGATTCTCTTCTCCACAGCCCCTCCTGTGGCCCCTAGCCAAGCTCCAGCCGCGAGTGTTGGCTACCCGGCGACCTGCCTGCCACGCTCTGTCATGTGTTTTCTGCTTTTTCTGCTGCTCTGTCGTTCCCAGGCCCAGAGGCACATGGATTCTCCTTGGCTTCATGAAACTCATTGTGGTTTCTTCTTTCCCTTTTCCTTTTTTCTTTTTGTTATCCTAAGAGCCTTTCTTTTCTCTCTCTTTTTCTTTCACTTTGGTTTCTTCTTTTTTCCCCTTTGCTTTCCTCCCTCTTTATTTTTCTTTCTCCCTTCTCTATCATTCATTCTTCCTTTCTCTCTGCATCTTTCTTTCTCTTTTTCTTTCTTCCCATTTCCCTCCCCTCTCTCCCACCCCTTCCTCCTCCCCCTCTCCCCTTCCTTTCTTCTTTCTAACAACCCTTCCTCTCTGACCCCAAACAGTCAAACAAAGTGGGCTCCCAGCAAGGCTCAGTATGGAACCTGAGGCAGCCGACCCACCATGTCCCCACCACAGCCTCTGGAAAGGCCACCATGAATGCGCACATGCACCCCGCCCTCCCATCCACCACCATGATGTCTGTGCTCACAGAATGCTGAATAACCCCGAAGGGTCTCAGAGTTCTGCTGCCAGGGAGAAAGAAAGAAAGAAAAATGATGGCTCCCTTAAGAGCCTGCCATTGTGAGCCCCGAATTAACAATGACATTAAATCAAGCCTCATGCATTATGCAGCAGGGTTTACAGGGAAATGCGTGTCTGTGAAATATATGTTTCAAATTTCCTGACTTGGAGAGGTGCCCCAAGATGGTCTCCTGCCGGTCCTTTGATAACAGTTTCTCTTCACAAATGGTAATTGTAGAATCCCAGCCCAGCACTGCGTGGTCCCATCACCTTCCTGTGTCTCGACACAATTTCCCGATCATTCCCACAGCAAAAGAAAGTGATTATAGCGATCACATGTGGGAAGCACACAAAATGTCCTGGCTTAAAACAATGCCAACAATGCCCGGACAAGGACTCCAGTGCGTCAGCATCACCAGGACACACAGGATAAATTAGTCAAACATTCACTTTTGCAGAAACGACAGAGATTTCCAACGACTCCAGAGGTTCAGCAGGCTGCCCAGAACTTGTGGCTGACATTCACAGTGAACCACAGGCACCAGCCAGACCCACACGCGTCAGGGTTCGCCATGGCAGGAAATGTCAAGGAGGGAAAATGGAAAACGGAAGTCACTCATGGATGGCTGAGGCACAGACTGATGCGGACACTGGGAGAGCAACTCAGTGAGCTGGGGAGATCAGACTGTGTGTCTAGGAACGACCTGGGGGGGGCGCGACCAGAGCATTGCTGCAGGGCAATGCAGATGCCTGTCCTTCCTCAGCAGGAAGAGCAGTAAGTCGAGGTACGGTGACTGAAGAGTGTCCTACAGCTAACATGACCAGAACTGACGCATGTGTTGATTTGTAGCTGAGTTTCTCCTGATGACCATCTGTGCTTGTCACACCTCTGTGACCCAAAAACTGGCAGAAAATCTCTGCAAGCCCCCAATTGCTCATCACTGAATGATTTCACACACATTGAATGATATACAAGCTGAAGCAGTTATTGAAAACTGGTGGGGGGGGGGCTGGAGAGATGGCTCAGTGGTTAAGAGCACTGGCTGCTCTTCCAGAGGATCCCGGTTCAATTCCCAGCACCCACATGGTATCTCACAACTGTCTGTAACTCCAGTTGTAGGGGATCTGACACTCTCACACAGACACGCATGCGAGCAAAACACTAATACACACACAATAAAAATAAATAAATTTTTAAAAAGACTGAATGTTGGATGCTGTGGGATGACTCAGTGGGTAAAGGTGCTTACCTGTATACAAGCCTGGTGACTGGAGTTCACTTCCTGGGACATGGTGGAAGGAAAGAACTGCTTCTCCACATGAGCGCCATGGCATGCGTGTGCCCACACACGCATGCGCGCACACACACACACATATATGCACACACACACTAAGCAGCAAACAAACTGAATGAGGGGTGCAGAGGATGGGGCTTGCCTAGTGTGTGTGCCGCCCCTCAGTGACTATGGGCTACACCCCTCAGTATTCGGGATGGGGGAGAAAGGGACGGGATGGGGGAGGGGATCACAAAGCGTGAAGACATAAGCAAGCTGAGCACCTGGATCTATGCGGTGTTTACAGACCATCATACTCAACAACTGAGGGGTGTGGCTACCAGTGTAGACCAGAGTCAGGGTCATAAGACAAGCCTGGGTAAATTAAAGGAATTAAAACCAAATGAAGAGCACAATGGAATAAAATTAATCTTGAAAAAAAATCAATGATATCTAGAGGGGAAAAATTCAAGCATATAAAAATGTTTTTAAAAAGAAGAAATACACAAGTCAATGTGTTAAAGAAAAGTCAGAGTGTAGGCAAGAAATTAATTTCTAATAATGCACGCATGAGGGTTTGGTTCAGTGTGCCCTGTGTATGTGGAGGTCGGAGGACAACTTTGGGTGTTATTTCTCAGGTTCACCTATTTTTTTTTGGCTGGCCTGAAACTTGTTATTTAGATCAGGATGGCCTCAAACTCACAGAGATCCTGAGTACTAGGACTAAAGGCATATGCCACCAAGCCTGGATGATTTTTTTATTTTATGTGTATGAGAGTTTTGTAACAGGTATGTCTGTATATAATGTGCATGCAGTGACCATGACAGCCAGTAGAGGGCATCAGATCCCCTGGAGTTACAGATGGTTGTGAGACACCATATAGGTACTGGGAACTGACCCTGGGTCCATTTGCAAGAGCAGGCAATGCTTTTAACTGTGAGCCATCTCTCCAGTCCCATGGTTTTTGCTTGTTTGTTGTTGTTTTAAATAGTTTGCTGTGAATTATGTGCACACACGTGCATCTGTGTCAGGGTGTGGGCCTGAGTGTAGGTGTCTGAAGAGGCCTGAAAGGGTGTTGTACGATCTAGAGATGAAGTTTCAGGTAGTTGCTTGTGAACCACCTGGCATGGGTGCTGGGAACTGAATGTGGATCCTTAGCAAGAGTAGTAAGCAAACGCTCTTAGTTGCTGAGCCGTATCTCCAGCCACACCAGTAAGAAACTAAAGACAGTTTCTTACTGGTCAATTAGGCTAAACTGGCTGGCCAGTAAGCCCCAGAGTTCTGCCTGTTTGCCTCCTCGTTAATGGGATTACAAGCAAGTGCCACAAGGCTTTTTTTTTTTTCTTTTTTTTTTGCATGAGTTCTGAGGTTCAAGTTCTGAGGCTTATACTTTGCTGACTGAGCCATCTCCCCAGCTCCCAAGAAAATAATTTGAATTCGCACTGAAAATGATCTAAAGACATGCTAATGTCACAACATATCAACATTCATGAAGCATTAAAGTAGGATCTCGAGGGAGAGATAAAGCTTGTAGGGAAAAAAAAAAAAACAAATGATCTAAAAACAGTGGCTAGTGCTGCACCATAAGAGACAAGGGAAGGAAATAAAAAGTAACAGAAATTCTCATTCTCATTCTCTCTCTCTCTCCCCCTTCTTTCTTTCCTTTCTTTTCCTTTCCTTTTCTTTCTTTCATTTTTCTTTTGACATAGAGTCTTATTACAAGTAGCCTTGGCTGTCCTGGAACTCACTATGCAGAACAGACTGGACTCAGACTCAGAGATCTGCCTGCCCCTGCCTTCCAATATTAGGATTAAAGATTCAAGCCGCCGCATCTGGCCCTTAGTTTGCTTTCTATTGCTCTGATGAACCCCATGACTAAAAAACAACTTGTGGAAGAAAGGATTTATTTGGCTTACACAACCCAGGCACAGTTGATCACTGAGGGAAGTCAAAAGACACGAACACGGAGGCAGGAATGCAAGCAGAGACCAGAAAACAACACTGCTTACTGGCTTGTTTCCCATGGTTCCTTCAGCTTGCTTTCTTGTAGAACTCAGGACCAGCTGCTGAGGGCTGACCCCACCCAGGGGGAGCTGAGCCCTCCCACATCAGTCATTAGTCAAGAAAATGCCCCACAGACTTCCTACAAACAATCTGATGGAGGCATTTTCTCAACCCAGGTTCCCTTTCTCAGACGACTCCAGCTGGTGTCAAGTTGACCAATAAAAAGAAGTAATCAGCAAAAGCTGGATAATGGTGGTACATACTTGTAATTTTAGTCCTCAGCAGGCTGAGGCAGGAGGATTGTGAGTTCTGAGCCAGCATGAGCTATATAATAAGAACTTGTCTCAACCCTACAAGGAAAAACCAAAAAGAAATTGGGGCTGGGGTGCAGCTCGGCGCCAGAGTCCTTGCCTTGACTTGGGTTCTATCCTCAATACCCGAAGCAAACAAAACCAATAACTCAATAACAGACGATAGAGAATATAAACAAACCCAAAAGTCAGTTCTTCACATAAATACATGCATTCATGAACCCCTTGATAAACAGCAAATCAAGATGCGAGGGAGCACAAATTAAGAAAGAAAATGTGCTTATCACTTTAGAGCGTGCAGAGAGCAAAATGATCATCAAAATGTCGAGAACAATTTTATGCCGACATCAGCCTGAGTGATAATTCCTTGAATAACTCAACGGATTGAAACTGACAGCAGGAGAGAATATCCCAACAGCCCCGTGTGTAAAACATACTGAACCGTTAAGAGGAAATGTACCACCTTCTTGCTCTAGTTCCAGACGGCTTCGCTAGTGCGTTCAAACAGAAAGACTTCCGGGAAACAAGCGGACATGTTTCTGATTTATTTAGTATAAAGGTATCTGAGGCATCAAAAAGACTAGCAGAAATTTAACGTCCCATGGAAGTATCAGTACAGAACACTGCATATCAGCAAGTCAAATGGAGCAGCATGGAAGGGTGCTGAGCCATGAGTGAGGAGGGTTTATTCCAAGAGTTTAAACTTGGTTTAATGTTTGAAAATCGATATAAATAATCACATTTACTGAATCAGGGGACACTCACATGGTTTTAAAATAATCGTATATGCATTTGGAAAAAAATATTTTAAAAAAACCACAATTTTAAAACAAATAAATAAACAAAAAACATTCGGGCTGGTGAGAGGGCTCAGCAGTTAGAAGTAATTGAGGCCCTTGCAGAAGACTGGAGTTTGGTCCCCAGCACACACATTGGGCAGCTCATAACTACGTATAACTCCAGCCATCGAATCTGACACTTTCTTCTGGCCTCTACATGTATCCTGAACACACGCATGTGTGCACACACACACAAATAAAAATAAAACTCAAAGGAAACTGAGACTAGTGGAGACTTCCCATCTATCATAATATTATCAACTTGATGTGATCTAGAATCTGCTGGGCATGCCTGTGAGGGATTTCTTACTTACATTATTAACTGAGGTGGAAAGACCCTTCCTGAATGGGTGGCAATTTCCAGTGGCTGGGGCTCAGATACAAGGATGTCCAAGGGAAAGGCATTTGTTTCTTGCCTGTCTTGGTCTCTTGCTGGTGAGGGCTGATGTTGTCCTCTACTGATATCTGAAGCCAGCTTCATCAGCCTACCAACCCAGATTGAACACTAGTGTCTTCCTGGAAATCCTGCACTCCTTTGGCCCTGAACTGAGACTGCTGGTGGTTCCCAACCTGACCCGTGTGAGACAGCCATTGTGTGGCTACCCAGCCTGTACCATGTAAGCTAATGTAATAAACCCCCTTTAAATATGCAACCGTTCTGCGCATTCCACTCCTCTGGAGGACCCTGACTACCACGACACTTATGGTGAGGTTATTGAAATATTATCACTTAAATGAGAAACAAAACAAAAGATGCCAAGTCTCACCTCTTTCTTTCCGTGTTGGACTAGACGCCAATTGCTACAGGAGGCAAGAGAAGTGAGAGCTACAAAGATGAGGAGCGAGGTCTGCAGGAGGTGGTGGCTCACACCTTTAATCCCAGCACTTGGGAGGCTGAGGTGGGTGGACCTCATAGTGAGCTCCAGGCCAGCCAGAGCTACACAGTGAGAGTCTTGTCCCCAAAACCAAAACAAATAGAAAGACAGGCAGAGAGAAAGCAAGGAAGGAAGGAAGGAAGGAAGGAAGGAAGGAAGGAAGGAAGGAAGGAAGGAAGGAAGGAAAGAAGGAAGGAAGAGGAGGGAGGTAGAAGCAGCTTGTGGATGCCATTTGTGTTTGTGCTGAGGCGGGAAAGTGTTAGACAAGGATTTGGAGGGTCTCAGAGTGCAAGCAGTATCAGGTAGGGGCTGATCAGGAAAGCCAGACCACACAGAAATCTGAAAAGGAAAAGTTGTGGACAGGCAGCTGTCAAGGTAGAATTCAATCTCTAATTGACACCCTAAGGCTATGTGAGAGTTTCCAAGGCCAGAGCGATATGGAAGGAGAATGCCCTCCACCAAACTGGGGTTCTGATCCCACGGGAGAAGGCATGGCTGCAGACTCTAAAGGTAATGTTGGTCAGAGATGGTCCCCAGATACTGTCAGTTACAGATAGCCAAGGCAGGGAGGAAGAGAGAGTAGGCAGGCAGAATTTGGGTTATATATGATATGTATTTATTTTTAATTCTTGAGATAAGAGTGTCATTATATAGCTCTGGTCAGCCTGGAACACACTAGGTAGACCAGGCTGACCTCAAACTGACAGTTCTATCCACTTGTGCCTCCTGCCTGCTGGGATTAAAGGGCCCAGCAATAAATATTTTTAGTTCACACATGATGGTTGGGGCTCAGTTGGTAGAGTGCTTGACCAGCATTTACAAAACCATGGGTTTTTTCATCACAGCACCAAACAAACCAGGAGTAGTAGCGAAACCTGTAATGCCAGTACTTGGGAGGCAGAGGCAGAAGGATCAGAAGAACAGACTCCTTAACTACACAGTGAGTTAGAGGCCAGTCTCGGCTACAGAAGTCTCACAAAAAAAAGCAAGTTCAGGTGACTCCAGGACTGTCCCATTTGTCTCTGGGCTCTTACCACGGAACACTCCAGGATGAACAGTCTCTTCAGTGGGATGGTATCATTCATACTAAAGGTGGGTCCTTCCTCTTTAGTCCAGAAATTCCCTCGCAGGCACGCTCTGAAGTTGCCTTCCAGATGATCCTAGATCTTCTCAAGTTGACAGTGAAGATTAACATTGTAGGCACATGGGGACAATTCCTTGTATCTGGCCCCTTTTAAGATGATCTGGATCCTGCCCACAAACATATAGGCCCACTCAGTCCACCTCTTAAGGCTGTTGCACCACCACCACCTGGAGGGGACAGGGGCAGATGACATGGGGGTTGTGTCCATCAAGCCCCATGTGCTGCTGTATATGTTCACGCTGCCATCTTTGCAGATCCCCAAATCTAGCTGAGGCCACATGGATTGCTCTAATGTCACAGGGCATTGTCAAAAGGGAGATTTGGCTGCCACATGGTGATGGTGGCAGAGCTCAAATAGGCTTCTGCAAGCCAAGGAAGAGGCTAGAATGGCCACAAGCCACCAGATGCCAGAGAGGTCTGGAGCACACGCCACAACGGTGAGGCCCCTGCTGGTGTCGTCACTGTGTATGGCAGCCTGGAATAGCCTCAACCAGCGGCACTGACGTCAGTCCCTCTGGAGAGAGCCAAGTTCCTGTCATCATAGCTACCCTGGGTGGCCATCCAGGGGTCCATCTGGGTAGCCTTGCACACAGGGCACTGGGCTCTCCTCTCTAAAGCCAGGCCACAGGCAGTGCTAGTGAAGTCGTGTCCTGGGGTGACACTATCCCACCCGTAGGCTGTCCCAGCACAGAATCATCTGGGTGGTATGAGAAACTGCTGGAAGCTAAGGGGTCCCTTTCTGGTGGCAGAGCTATGATGTGGGGCTCTCATGGCAACATGGAGGAGTTGGCAGAGGGATGCTTGGAAAGGACCCCAGATTAGTGGGGACTGCAGACAGTAGGAGCTGCCTGCATCTTGTGGATGAGACAGGTGGGTAGAGGTGGCAACACGGGCTGTGAAGACAAGAGTCAGGTAGATCTGGTCTCCTCCACCCCTTCGCCTGCTCAGTACTGCACTGTAGCCAGAAGGCAGGCAACCTTGGGTCCGTGGCTCTGTTCTCAGGCCCCTTCGTTTTGCAGTTATTTGGGCAGACTGCTGGGGAATCTTGATTGCTGTCAAATTGATCTGGCTGAGAAGTGCCCCACTGGGGCTCAGTAAAGCTCACTTGTTGGTGTGTCTGTGAAGGTGTCTGCAGAGCCATTTAAGTATGAAAGTGAGGAGTGCCATGTCTGCAGGCTGCAGGAGTGAAAAGGGCAGCAGTGGGGGGCTGGAGAGATGATTAAGGATGCTTACTGCTGTTGCAGAGGACCTGGGTTCACTTCCCAGCACCCACAAGGTGGCTTACAACTGCCTGTGACTTTATTTCCAGGGGATCTGATACCTCTTTGACCTCCAAGGGCTCCTACATGCATACGGTGCACATATATACACTCAAGCACATACATACACACACAATAAAATAACTAAATTTAAAATAAGTGAATTAATAAATACATGAACCAAACAATTTTAAAACAGGGGAGGGACCAGACAGATAGTATTAGCCTCTCTCTGTCTATCTCTCCATGCATCTTTTCTCCCTATATCTCTTCTTCCTGGACAACTATGGTGTGAACTGCTTTGCCCAGTCAGGCCTCCCACCACCCACCATGAGATGGACTCAAACCCTAGAGTCTATGATCCATGCCTCATTCAAGCATTTTGCCTAACACACCGATAAAGTCTCATCTTCCCGACAAAGAAAGTGCAAAATGGGCTGTGAAGTCTAAAGAACCAACAGGAAGAGGCAGAGGTGGGCAGACCACGCTGAAGCTGCTGCCAGGTAGCTGGGAAAAGCTGCTGGGAGAGGAGGACAATGGTCAAGGTCAAGTCTCGAAGCAATCTGGGGAGGCAGTGAGCAAGAATATGCAGAACAGAGGCCTGGTGTGTGCAAAGGGCTTGCAGTGGGAGCTCGCTTTGTGAACTAAGGCAGAGCAGGAGGTGGAGATGGTGGGGAGCAGCAGAAAGAGACCAGCAGGGACTGAGAGCCCTGTGGCCGTGGATGCTGCAAAGAAGGCTGGTTAACTTTAAAGGACTTGAACTTTAGGAGCACACCGGGCACAGACTTGTTAGCGGTTGCCCTACCCACACCTGTTACTACAGAGTAGGAAGGAGCAGGCAGATGGTGGCAGCAGAGGTCTCAATCTAGGTGACAAGACAGGGGGCTGAGGGCCAAGTGACAGAACAGAAGGGAGATAGGTCCCATTCCACTCGTCTCAATGACACAGCTGACTGATTTACCAGAGATGGGTGTGGAAGTCATGGGATCAGGGGTGACTCCTGCATATTCTTGCTCACTGCCTCCCCAGATGGGGGGAGGGCGTGGGCTAGAGAACAGGAGAAATCTGGGGACTGGGAAGAAGGGTGTGAAGATTGTTCAGGAGGCAGAAGGGTGAGGAGTGTGTAGACAGAGCAGGCAGAGCTGAACTCTACCCCCCCCAAACTGTGTGCTCCCGCCGAGCCATTGCACTAGGCCATGGCTACAGTGAACACGCTTGATGGTCTGTCTAGCCTTACAGTGCATGAGCGTGCATATGTGTGTGCGTATGTGGGGGTGCACGCATGCATGTATGTTTCTATTCTCAGCTCCACACGCAGCATCCAAGAGGTCAGCGGCAGGTACACGGGTGAGCCCTGATCTCCAGGCTGATACAAGTCCCTTGGAAGGGTCTGGAGCTGGTGGTCTGCCTTTCCGGGAGCCTCCTCTCAAAGAAAACTCTGAGGTCGCAGTGGGCTCATATGTCCAGGGGGCAAAATGAGTGGGTGGAGAGGACAAGGTGAGAAGCCCGACTGAGCGAGGCCCCAGGCGCTCTGCAGAGAGCAGCCAAGCTAGTTTTGGTGGTCTTCATAACGGATGCATCTGCTGCCTCTCAGATTTCCTTTGGGGTAGGGGGACACACGTGACTTTTAGCTGTTTTGAAACAGTTGTTCTAGGGTTCTCCACAGTCTCACACTGAAAGCAAGGACACAGGACCACCAGGCTTTGAAATCGGGTTTAATGCATCATATAGAAGGAAAAACTACACTGGTATATTTAAGACAAACACTTTCTCTAGCCACTATCCACCGAACGGTCCTCCTTGATACCCCCCCAAAAAAAACTAAGCCTCAAGACACGTCAGCAGCTCCCCATCCCGGGCCAACTCCCACATCCTCCCACATTTCTTACAAAATCGAACTCAATGCATCCAAGAAGAAAATCAAACCAACGAAAGAAGAACCTGAAGACAGTTACGTCACCAGCCGTGCGGTAATGCATAATCGGCACCTCGTAACCAATATATAGGCGTGCACCTCGCGCGGCACACGCCGTTCATCGATAAAAGAATATAAAAATCTTGTTCAACCCAGTGTAACGTGTATTAAAATAGATTTGTATCCTACAGCACAGTTTCTCCCGGAGTCGTGAAAAATGACAGGAGGGACAGTAGCTGGCGGTGGGGTTGCAGCCAGCCTTCCCACTCTGCACGTGTGTCTGCGGGCACAGGTGTGTGGCTGTGGCCCTGGCGCAGGCACGAGTGCCCGCCGCAATTCGGCACCATGTGATATGCTTGAGGGAGCCCTGGGGCTCCTGATCGCATATGGGTTGTGCTGTGTCCTGCAGGACAGGGTGGGGCTTGCAAAGTGGGCTGCATGGCTCACAGAGGTGCAGGAACCCCCAGGGTGCTTAGGGACCTGTCCTCCCTGCAAATGAGGAGACAGCATTGAGGAGGAGGGCTCTGGAGTCTCCAAAGGTCAGGCCCCCAAATGCACCACCCTCTCTGCCTCCCCGCTGGATCTCTAGATCCCTTTTGGGTGCTCCATCCGGCCCCTCTCAGGGGAGGAGGTTACTTCATTCCTGTACTGGAGCGGAGACTACCAGATGCAGAGGAAGGCAGGCAAGGGTGCAAGTTCACATTACGGATCGTACAACAGAAAACGCTATACAAGAAGTGTGAAGCTCTTTTTGGCATAGTGTTTTTAACTGGCAAGAAGTGGGCAGGATGCTTGGCAGCTCCTGCCATGGAGAGTGCGCTAAAGGCTTCCATTATGAGGGGAAACCTGCCACGGGCCTCCCGTGGTTGCGGGTGACTGCTCTGTCTAACCCAGAACTCCAGAAGGAAAATTCCAGAGATTGGCAATAGGAAGAAGTGGGCTGCAGCAAGGGCGTGAGCCAGGGAAGAATGAGGCAGAGGCCAGGCTGAGCAGCCCATGCAGCAGTGACCCCAGGAGAAGCTGGCCTGTCACTTGTCTAGTTTCAACATAGTAATACTGATGGATTAGGGGCCAGCGGGTCACAGGGAGCCCCAGGGCCACTGGAGAACTACCTAGGTTAGCTATCCTCTCTCGTACCAGAGGCTCACCCTGCCACCCTACTAACCAGCTATCTGTTGGCGCTTGCCTCCCCAGAGGCTGTGCATGGCCTAGTCTGCCTCATTCTCCAAAACCTAAAGTCTTCCTCTCCTGAGGAATGAGAGAGCTGGCCATGACAGCCTGGGGTGAGGGCTGCCTGTGCCTTGGTCTGAGACACCCTCAGGTGGACCCTGTAACTGGTACAGGGATCTACTCATGCTGGCTCTGGCTCTGGCTCTGGGATGCCCAGCTCACTCCTTTTTTCTCTCCGTCACTCTGTCTAGTTTACTTTTGTCTAAAATTCATAGAATCTATGAATTAAGGCCGACAGATCCCCCAGGTATTGAGAGCAAGGTCCCAGTAACTTTCCGTGAGTTGTAATTCAGGTTCCTGGGGTCAGTTGTGGCTCTGGGGGTGCTGGAGGGCAGTGCGCATGGTGGTAGTGGAAGGCTTGGTCCAGGGTCCCACCAGAAGCGGGGTGGGGCTGGTGGTTGCCATAGCGACCTGGAGCATTTGCTCACCCTGGATCAGTCTCAGCAGGGCCCGGATGCGGTCCAGCGATGACTGTGTGCCCCTTTGGCGGGCCAGGAGACTTGTCTTCAGCTCCAGGCATTTCTGTCAAGAACAAAAGTGTTGGAGATGGCCCCAGAATTGAATTCTGCAGCATCCTGGGCCAGCCACATTGATGGGCCCACCTTTTTCCGCAAAGCCTCCCAACCCCCAGCAGAACCTGAAACAGGCCAAGGGCCTCGCACAAAATGGGATTAAATAAAGGATTGGAGTGGCATGCCGGCTCCAGGAATGCCTGTCCCTGAAGCTGACGGTCCATCCAGGCCAGCGGCAGCCAGTGAAGCCCACAGACTTGCCGGCTCCTCTGTGTGCCACACAGAGACAACACTGCAGTGGAACGGAGGCCTAGAGTCACGTGACCATGGTTCTAGGCCACATGGTGCCAGTGTAATATTGACCTCCTTAGGGCACCCCTCACCCTATATGGATAATCAGGGATTTTAAAGGGTTTAGGATAGCTGTTCTTGGTTGTCAATTTGATCATATATGGATTTATCTAAAACTCAAATGAATGAGAACATTTGTGAGGAATTTTGCTTCTTAATTAAATCGTTTAAAGTGGGAAGACACACTTCTCATCCAGATCTTCACGGTGGGAAGATCCACCTTTATTCTGGGCCACACCTTCTGCTGGCCTAGAAGTTTTGGTTCCAGAGTGGGGAACACTTCTGCCAGGAGCCACAACAAAGATTCCACTGAACCAGAAGCTCAGATCTCCCTGTGAACCTCCAGCCACTTGGGCTTCTGATGCCCTTAAGCCAACAGGGAGGGGTGATTGATCCAGATTACCATGGGAAATTGGATTGCTTCTCCACTAAGAAGGATTATGTCTGGAGTGCAGGAGATCCTTGAGGGCATCTCTTGGTGCTACCACGCCCTGTGATTGAATCAATGGAAGACTACAACAATATAATCCAGGCAGACAAAGGGCACAGACCCTTCAGGAATGAAGGTGTGGTCACTCCTCCAGGAAAAGAGCCAAGACCTGCTAAAGTGCTTGCTGAGGGTGGAGGAAATACAAAATGGGTAGTAGAGGAAGGTGGTTACACCAGCTAAGGCTATGTCACCAGTTGCAGAAATGAGAATTATAGTTGACATGAGTGTTTCTGTCATATTTCGTTAAGAATGTATTTGTTTGTACAGATATTTGTGTTTTCTTTCCTTGATTTCCTTACCATGTACTATCATGAATATGATAAGAATATGAAAATTTCTTTATCAAGTAACATCAATTAAGAGAATATCAGTGGTTATCATATGTAAGTTGAGATACTTACTAAAAGAGTGTCCCTCAAGGGACAGTAACACCTATTCTATGGATTTGTGGTTGTATGAGGGACAGTTATGTCATGTTAGGCATAATTATGACCCGGTTGAATATATAGTGTATCTGTCATTATGCATGGGATAGTAATATCATGTTATGTGTAATTAAGTTCTAGTTATTGTTTTCATTTGGAAATTAAGCAGGACATAAGAAGACATGATTGTGTGTCAAGCTGATGAGGGGTGGACTTGTAATGGCTATTCTTGATTGTCAACTTGACTACATCTGGAATTATCTCTAACTCAAATGGCTGAAAGCATACCTGTGAAGGATTTTTCTTTTTAATTAAATCATTTGAAGTGGGAAGACCCTACTTCAAATCCTGCTCTTTTTTGTTTGTTTTGTTTTAATTTGATTTTGAGACAGGATTTCTCTCAAATCCTGATCTTTGAGGTGGGAAGATCCACCTTTAACCTGGGCCACACTTTTTGCTGGTAGCCTCTATATAGAGGGCATGGAAGAAGGAAGCTTGCTCTCCTTGCCTGCTTGCTCTTACTGACAAGTCCATTCCTTCACTGGCTCTAGAGAGTATTTTGGGATTTTGGCATACGCTGAAGACCAGCTGAGACATCCAGCCTCACGGACTGAACAGTTCCTGGAGTCTTGGACCTGTGGGTAGACAGCCATTGTTGGGCTAGCAAGTCTGTAAGCCATTCTAGCAAAGCCCCTTTATGTGTCTTCATAGATTCATGCTATCAGCTCTGTTCTCCAGAATCCTGCCTAACAAGCCACTGCATTTAGAGAGCTCCTCCAGCCTGAGATCCCAGATCCTTGGGCAGACGAAGGTAAAAGACAGTGAGTTCAAGGCCTGCCTGGGCAACTTAGTAAGACCTTGTCTCAAATTGCTAAGGGAAACACCACGCAATGCAGGGAGAGCGGGGGGAGATGGCTCGGTGGGTCAGAGTGGTTGCTCTGAGACATGAGCGGCTGAGCTAGACTCCCCAGCAACCACATACAAGTCACGCATGACCATATGTGGCTGTAACCCCAAGGTTGGGAGTTAGAGACAGGTGGATCCTGGGAACTCAGAAGCTCAATAGCCAAGCCAAAATGGCAGGTGTCAGGTTTAGTGATAAAGGCCCCGTGTAGGGAATAAGTGGAGAGCAACAGAGGAAACATCTGATAGCCTTCTCTGGCCTCAACACGTGTGCACACAAGTATGCATTCACACCTCTAGCCCCCCTATTTCCCGCCCACCCTCCATGCCTGGGATATAAAGTGTTTGTGTAACATGCATGAGACCCTAGGCTCAATCCCTAGCACCATAAAAATAAATAAATTAAATAAAACAGAAAAGCCGACCTCCTCCAGGGCCCAGAACTATTAGGACTACCGTCACTACTACTGTCAGCATCATTTTGCCATAACCATCATCAACGTAATGATCATCATTATCAACAACCATCATCACCATCACCACCACCCCAAGACCATCATCACCATCACTACCACAATTACCATCACTACCATTACCACCCACCATCAGCACCACTATCACCACCCCTATCATCACCATCACCATCATCATCTTCATCCTTTGTCTTATCTACAGAGGACTATGTTCTCTTTATAGAGGAGGAAGTTGAGGTTCAGAAAGGCAGGGCCTTGCCAAGGTCACAGCTGAGAGGAGGGAGGTTCAGAATGTCCCCAAAAGCTTGGTAAGCTATCATGGTCCACATCAGAGCTGCACCCTGAACCTGTGGGCCTGTGGGTTCGGTGAGCAGGTGACAAGGGACCCGCTTGCGCTCACCTTCACAGCTGAGGTCAGCTGCCGGTCCCGCTCCTCCAGCTGCTGGTGCTCAGTCTGTAGCTCGCTGCCACGCTGCAGCAGTTTCTGCTTCTCTTCCTCTTTCACTGGGAGAGAGAGGGAGGGGCCAGACCCACGGAGAGGGCCGGGTGAGCAGCTGGACCCGAATGTTCTGCTAGGGACCAGCCCCAGCCACCCCTTTCTCAGAGCTCTGGCCCAGAAGAACCCGGACACACCCAGCATCCCCCAAGGTCCCATATGAACCCAGGGGTCCTTTCCCACTCCTAGGGATCCTTACCTGTCTTGTGGGTGACATAGGAGTGCACAATGGCCAGCATCCCAGTCCAGGGCACACCCTCATCTTTCTTTAAGGCCTATGGGGCAGATGGGACGATGAGAAAGAATACAGGGCCCAGAACTTTCTGAGACCAGATCCTGGCTATGTACCCTTAGGGAGGCATGCTCTCTGAGCCACAGATTCCCAACTGTGAGCAGGGGACAGTAGTTATATCAGCTTGGTCCACTGGGGCCGCTCAATGAGAGGCTTCCTTCTAGGTTTCTCTCCTTTGTAGAAGCCAGGGATGGGTGCTCAAGACCCCCTCGTCACTCTCCTGTGCACCTGCTACACCCATTCTGGGAATCACCCAGAACACTGTCTCAAATGTGCAGGGGCAAGGTATGAGCCCTTCTGCCCGCACCTTCCGCTGGCACTTGGGGCAGACCCATACACCCTTGGGTGCCGTCTTAAGAGGCGGGTCCAGGCAGCTGAGGTGGTAGGCCCCTGAACAGGTGCCACAGGGCTGGAGGTTGGCTCCTCGCTTGCAGGCACCACAGAATTCATCGTGGGTGATTTCATTCTGCAAGAGAAAGGAGGGCAGGAAGCGGTTCAGTCAGGCCCAGGAAGCTTGAGAGAGTGGGAGGGAGAGATTCCCCTTCAGGATGAGAGTGTCAGATATGTGCCCCATGGGTAGGGTTCCAGGGCACTCCTGTATACCCTGACTAGGGCACTGAGCACTGGAGAGTCACACAGTAGACCCCAGCACCAAGCCACTCGTGGAGCAGGGTCCAGCAGCGATGTCTCCTCCTCAGGTATACACTGCCTCAGGGCAGGGACTATAGCCTGACACAAGCTACACCTTTAGTCTCCTCAACTGCAAATCCATCTAGTAAGGACCCCTGCCATTTAGGTGGGTCACACACCTGTTTCCATATCCTTGATGGGGATAAGCACAGCTGTCCCTTGGGTGCTGGGCAGGACAGGACAGAGTATACAAAGTGCACCCCACCCATGCCTGATGTCCTGCAGTGCAGTACGGGATAGAGCCCTTCTGTCCCTCCCAGAGGCCTCAGGACAAGCTCTAGGGACTGTGCTCCCCAGCCCACTAGCAGGCTGCGCCAAGGGGAGCTCCGCTGATGATCCACACCTGTCCAGCCACTGACAGTGGCCCTGGTCTGTAAGACTATCAAGTTGTTTCCAACTCCAGCACTGAAGTAGTGGGAAGGGACGGTCCCTGTCGCAAGGGACTCGACACCAGAGGTGTCCCCAAAGGAGGCCCCCAAGTCTCCCATTTGTATCCTGCATCCAGTGCAAAGACTCAGGAAGGGCGAAGCATTGGCCTGGGGTCACACAGGGAGTGGGAATGGGAGTGGAGCCAGGACCACAATCCATGCCTCCTGCCTTGAAGCCAAGGCCCCTCCAGGACTAGGAACTTATGGAAAAGGGGGGAGTCTTCCACCACCTCATGCGTCCCCTTGTCTATGTGGTCTGGGCACCTGTGTTTACTACTGCAGGGCCTTGGAAAGCACTGTGGCCACCCAGAGCAGGCTGTAAGCAGTTCCCTGAGCATGCGAGCGTGCGGGACGAGGTTTGTTTGGAATTAGATTAGAAACTGGGGAAGGGCTGTGGAGAGACTTCAGAGCACAAAAGCACCTGATGCTGAGGTTGAGATCCATCCCTATGGCTTACATGATGGAAGGAGAAAATGGAGCCCCACAAGCTGCCCTCTGACCTTTACCCTTGCACAATGATGCACATGTATGTGCACGCACACACACACCCCATAAATCAAGTAAATGAAAAGGAATAGGTCAGTGAGAGGTTATGCTCAGGATCCAGGTCCTGACCAGCTAATGCCTCAGAGAACAGGGATGCGGGCTTTATGGGTGGGTGGTGTCATAGGATCACAATGGGCACATAGGGTGACACCCTGGGAACTAGCCCTTTGGATGGGCAACAGAGAACTAACGATGGCCAGTTCTGCTGAGGGTCACAGAAAAGCCAGGCAGAGCCAGGGTAAAGATCAGGCAGTACAATGTGAACACCCTCAGGACCAGGCAGGGGGGAATTCTCTGCAGTAATGTAGGGCTCAGCCTGGCATGAGGGCATGAGGAAAGCAGGCCTGGTGTTGTGAAAGCTCTGGGTACCAAGCTAAAGCAATGAGAGATGTCCCATACCCCTTCATGTGAAGATGGGGGTCACATACCTTCCAGCAGGGGTCCTCATTGGCTAGCACAGGGAGGAAGGGTGGAGAAGATGTTAGTGGGGGTGGGAGAAGCATGGGTCATGGCTGGGGTCCCACAGGCTTGGTGTGGCAGAGTCCTTGCCCTAGAGCATGATGGGAGTATCACAAGGCCCAGTGATAATGGAGTTCTCAGAACCATGTGATGAGGGAAGACTCTCTGCCTTGGTTCTGGCGAGGACCTACATGGGAACAGGCTCACAGCATCTGAACTCATGAGGATCACGGCTGGCGCAGGGAGGTGCCTCAGAGACAAAACCAGAATTCAGAGGACCCCTTGGAGTAGCCTGCTTCCAGCTCCTTCTGGCTGTGAACCCTTTGAATTTTAGGCCGTGATCTCAAACCACACGCAGTAAGAAACTCAAGCAGGGTTTTCCTTCCAGGTTCCTAGACAAACCATCTGTGACGATGCTGTTCCTGGGAGGAACTGTCCGCCAACTAGAGCAGGCATTACAGGCCCACTGTGTAGATCAGTGGTCCAGCAACTAAGGAGTGGCTGATGCCAAGAGCTACACAGAATCCCAAACGCAGGGAGGCATTTCCTGCCCTCCAAAACTACTGGTAGTTCTTTCTTTTCTTCTGAGACAAAGTCTTTCTTTAGGTCAGGCTGGCCTGAAACTGACAGCAATCCTCCTGCCCCAGTTTCCTGAGTACTATGATGACAGGGACAGAAGCGCCCAGCCGTGGAAGATGGTTGTCATAGGAGAAAGGACCCTACTGAAAGTTGGGATGTATGTCCCTGCCTGTCGAACTGGGCCCAGCACCCGGGACTCCTAGATTAGCTGAGGCTGTCCAGCCGCCCAGAGTCAGTCCAGCCGCCCAGAGTCAGTCCAGAGCCCAGCTGGGAGATGAGGGCCTGCTCTCTCCAGAGCTGTGTAATAGCAGGCGGCATGGGGCTCGCGCTCAGGCTGCAGATAGGGGGGCAGGGAAACAGAGGTACCCTCTACACACCTCTGCCCACTCAGCCCTTTGGTGGACGGCCCTATCACAGCGATCTTAAGCCTGGTCCTCTGAGCTGGACACCCAGCACCATTATAACTCTGGAGGGCAGCATGTCCCCACTGCAGTGTCTGTATCTAATGAGATGGAGCCCATTCCAGCCGCCCTCCTCCTTCCCCAGGAGCCCTGAGAGCAGAGGTTACATGAGGCCCCAGAGAACAGCGGAGAGGCAGGCTCAGGGAGGGGTGTGGGTCGGTGGAAGCTGTGGCTCTGGCTGCCACTTACCTCGTGTTGTCAGGAACAGGGGGTTGTGGAGATAGCTGGAGGCCAGCCGCTTCCTCTGTGGGGACAGAAAGCAGAGCCAAAGAATCGTTCGTGCGCACTCTTATGTCACTACGATGCCCTGCCCAGGACCCTATGGGACAGTCTGACATCGGGCTCTGGAGACTGGGCAGACACCTCATGTAGAAGACATGGGGGACGAACAGATACCAGGACCCAGGGGTAGAGGGGGGAGTCTACAAAGGCTAGGCTCTGTTGAGAGCCAGGAATCCCCATCCCAGGTTGTCTTAGGCAGGAATATCTCCAAGCACAATGGGTTAAGGACAAAGCCAGCACTGTCCTTCCACCTGCCTCTGACCTTTCTCTGGCTCTACAGTCAGGAGATATATGGACTGCCCCCCAACACCCACACCCAATTTCACCTCCAGGCATGTGGCCCAAACCTGGCAGTTGCAGAGGCCCAGGAAAGAGGTAGAAGCATTAATTTTAGTGACCTCACCCCCACCCCTGACCTCAGTGGTTCCAAGTGGTTCTGGCTATGGCAAAAAGATTGTTCTAGAATCAGTTTTGAAGCCTTCTCAATGTAGCCAAGCTGCACTCAAGGGCAAGGAAGAGACCGGCAAAGGACTGCTTTTGGTTTGCATGCTTGTCTAAGGCTCAAGGGTCACAGGGTTTTGAGCTGACTGAGTGGCTAAGGAGGTCCCGCGGCTCTGGCCGCAGATACAGTGCACACTGAATAGATTCCAGAGCACAGGAATAGCTTCTTAACAACCACAGGGCCGAGGCCTGAGGCCCTGGTGTCAGAATACGAGTTCTTGGTTGGAGGCTAAAGACAACTTGAGAGTCTTCCTTTCTTAATTATTTTTAAATCAGAGTTTCAGTCATCCCAGGCTAGTCCTTGAACTCTCTATCTAACCAAGGATGACCCTGAACTCCTAATCCTGTCACCTCCCAACTGCCTGGATTACAAATATGTGCCACCATGCCTGACTTTAGCAATGTTGTGGGGGGGGGGACAGGAATTGAACCCAGAACTTAATGGATACCAGGCAAGCACTCCACCAACTGAGCTATACCCTTTGCCATTGATGTCCGTGTCTGGGGGACACGGCTAGCTCACTAGACCCAGGAGAAGAGAATGGGGTGTGTTCACAAGTGAGTGCTTTCTAAGACAGGAGTGGGGAGGGCAAGGCACAGATGGTGGACAGAGGTTGGGAAGCCACTTTTCTCCCCTGGATAGGGCACTGCAGAACTGGTGCTGAACATGCTCCCTGCAAGGGCTCCCCTTCCCAGCTAAATTCAAGTTCACGAGACATGGATTTAGGGCCCACATCCTAAAGAAAGGAAGTGGGCCATTAGGAGCACCTGCTGTTCTTCTAGAGGACCTGAGATTGGGTCCCTGCTTACTGCCCACCGGCTGCCCAGACCCAGGGGTTGAGAGAGCACAGGCCTGAGATGTTATAGTCCATCAGAGCAGAGAGACACCACAGGAGCCTCCCAGGTGAAGGACAAGCCACAGTGGGCTCAGTGATGTGAAGCATCAGTGAGTAGCCTGGGTCCTAGGCTTTGTCCATGAGCCTTTCATAGTAGTCTCATGAGGGACCCAGCACTACCTGTGGCTAGCAGGTGTGTTTGATACTCAGACTGCTAGGACTCCAACAGACAGCATTTGTTTTATGACAGGGTCTCACTATGTAACCCAGGATGGCCTGGAGCTAAAAATCCTGTCTCAGCTTCCTGGCTGCTGTGTTACAGTTGAATGCTTCTGGTTAGGCAGAGGTCTGGACCCACCAAATTTTCACTGTAGAAGGGGGAAGGGCTCACGGGGCTCTACACTATTTCTCCCAGCCCCAGCGGTGGTGCCCAAGAATCCCACCTCGGTCTCCAAGAAGCCGCTATAGGCGGGGTTAGCCGTGCTCCTCCTCTTCCGCTCCTGACGCTTGCTCTGGATTTCTGGAAAGGCAGACAGAGCAGTCACAAGCTCCTCACCCGGTAGGTCAGGGCAGGTCAGAGCCTCCAGGAACTGCTTATAGCACGGCTCTGGTGGGCTTAGGATGAGTGCCAGGCAGGGGATGAGGGTACAGGGACACACTCCTCAGCATAAGGCCCTGTGATAGTTTAAATAAGAATGGCCCCCATAGGCTCATATATTTGAATGTTCAGTCACCAGGGAGTGGAACTCACAGAAAGGATTAGAAGGATTAGGAGATGTGGCCGTGTTGAAGGAAGTGTGTCACTGGGAGTGGGTTTTAAAAGCCTATGCCAAGCCCATGTTCTCTCTCTCTCTCTCTCTCTCTCTCTCTCTCTCTCTCTCTCTCTCTCTCTCTGCTTGTGGATCAGGATGTACCTTTCAGTTACTTCTCCAGAACCACATCTGCCTGCTGCCATGATGATAATGGACTGAGCTTCTGAAACTGTGAGCAAGTCCCCAGTTAAATGCTTTCTTTTATGAGTTGTCTTGATCATAGGGTCTCTTCACAGCAGTGGAACAGTGACTAAGACGGGGCCCTCTCTCTCGGGACCCCTGGATGGCAGCAACAGAGTGAGGCCTTGGTTCTGCTCAATCAGGCACAGCTTTGTGGTGCCCAGTACCCAGTGGCCTGCCTGCTTCCCCGCCCATCTCTCTTGCATGCTGCAGCTCGTTCTGCCTCCTCATGTAGCTGCCCAGGGTGCCCATTCCTCACCTCTCCTGACCACGGTCAGTGTTTCTCTGTGTGTTCCCTGTGAGGCACCACGGGCCTTGGTGGAAGAGATCGGGATCCAAATAAATACCGTGAGATCCCAGATCATGGAGAGAGGTTTTCAAAGTGAAGGTCGATTGCATATTAGGAAAGTGCCATTCCCTCACTCCCCACAACCCAACAAGCTTAAGGAGATGGTTTCCTTTATGTTGTAGATGAAGAGACAGGTCCAAAGTGGACCAAACACCAAAGAAGTAAAGAAACATCAGCTCTCATGTGTTAGTGAATGGCAGGATTGGACAATGACCCCTGTTATTTCACTGTGCAGCCTCCAGGGTGGGGTCAGGCCCCTCCACAAGAACATGACAGCGCCACATGGGCATGGTCAGTCATGGGATACACAAAACCAGACGTTTCTCTGGCTCGTCTTGTGATTGTGCCCCCGTTACCTGGAGCTGAGTTCCTAGGAGCCTCACATCTGGATAGGGCACAACCATGACCTGGAGTACCCTGAAGGCTGCTGCTTCTATCTAGGGCCTCACCAAGTCCCACCTACCAAACTCCACCCACTGCCCCCATCATTACCTTCCAGGTGTTCCGTTGTGACCAGGCCTAGAGCTACCATGAAGGCAATTTTCTGAAAAGAAAGAGGATAGAGAGGCGTTGACACAGCTGTCAGCTCTCATCCGAGTCAGCCAAGAAATAGTCTGTGAGCCATAGGGTTATACCCTGGGGATGCCCAGTCATGCAGCCACTGCCCCAGAAACTTGGGGAACTCAGATACCCAGAAACTGTCCAACATCAATGTAGGGAGCTTCTGGGAGTAGCTAGGAGCCTGTGATGGGGCCGGATAACACAGTCCTCAAATACACTTTTGTTGTTGTTGTTGTTTGTTTTTTGAGGCAGGGTTTCTCTGTGTTACATTTCTAGCTGTCCTGGAACTAGTTCTAGTAGACCATGTTGGCCTTGAACTCAGAGATCCGCCCGCCTCTGTCTCCTGAGTGCTGGGACTGGGCGTGCGCCACCACTGCCCAGTTCAAATACACTTTAAAAGCAAGTAGCCTGGGACTGGCAAGATGACAGGTGCCCTTGAGGAACGAGAAGGCTGATCTCAGCCTGCAGGAGGCTCTGGCCTTAAGCAGAGGAAGAGCAGACAGACAGATGGGCGCCACTTCCCAAACATTCTGCCCGTGGAGTGGGCTCTGCAGTGTGCGTGTTCAGCAAATGGATGCCTGAGCAAACAAGAGGGAGCAAAAGTAGGCGTGACAATAGCATGGAAGATGGAGCCCCACCAGGTGCACACTATCCTGGTCCTAGTGGAAGCCAGAATCCTCTGGGCTGAGTCCCTTATATAAAACAGCACAGTGTCCACACAAATCCCATGCACACCTCCTGAATACTGTAAACCACTTCTATGTGGCCTGTAATACCTGATATGACAGAAACCACAAATAAATCATTGTTTCACTGTGCTCTCTAGGGAATAATGACAGCAGAGATGTCTGTGTGCATTCACTCTGGATGCAACAGTCATGGCAGAGGAGAGGCAGGAAGTGTGAGGATCTGTGAAACTGCATTCCAGCAGGACAGGCCCACACTTCAATGACAGGATTCTGGGCTATGCTTGGCGTGCACAAATCCAAGCACTGCCTTTCGAACTTCCCAGAATCTTCTCCCCCCACCCCATCTCTCTTTTAATATTTTTGATTCTGTGGACATGGAACCGGAGGATACAGACTGAGCTGGGAGCTCCCTACAAGGCATAGAGGAATGAGGCCACGTAAGATAGGCCAGACCCCCAGCTCTACTGACCTTTTGGAATGTCTTGGAAGTGTGGGGACTTTGATGAAGGAGATGAGCCAGGCTTATAGTCTCTTGCAAATTAAATAATAGGGGCTTCTCACACCTTTTTTTGCAGAAAGTTTAGGACCCGCGAGTGAGGAAGTCAGAGGCAACCTCTGGCAGAGTGGCTGACCTCTGTTGTACTGTCCTGAGAAACGTGATTGTAGCCCACCCTGCCCTGACTTAGCTGCCCGCAGTGAAGGTGGCATCTCCAGTTCCCAGCTGCATGACTGGATAGCCTGGGCATGCCCTGGCTCGGCTGGAGAAGCCCACCCTGCCCCCGACTTAGCTGCCCACAGTGAGGGCGGCATCTCCAGTTCCCAGCTGCAGGGCTGGGTAGCCTGGGCATGTCCTGGCTCTGCCAGAGACTACTTCTAACCTGGGCACATGCAGCAGGCTTGCTGCAGTTTTGGGCATACAAGCTGCTTGCTGTGAGGACACATCCAACCATATAGGGGCACCTCCTACAGCGAGCATAGGCTGTATGTACCCTCCATCCTGTGCCCCACCCCTCACAACTGCCTCCAAAACACCCCTTTCAAAGTGTCCAGGTCTCGTTCTGAGCTGCTGGCCACCCAAAGTTCCTGCTGCTAAATATCTTCTGGGCGGTTTCAACACTCTCCTGGCCACCCAAAGTTCCTGCTGCTAAATATCTTCTGGGCGGTTTCAACACTCTCCTGGCCACCCAAAGTTCCTGCTGCTAAATATCTTCTGGGCGGTTTCAACACTCTCCTGGCCACCCAAAGTTCCGGCTGCTAAATATCTTCTGGGCGGTTTCAACACTCTCCTGGCAGGCTTGTCAGGTCTGCAGGCCTCATCACCAGCTCTTCAGGTTCTTTACGAAAACTGATGTCCACGCCTAGTTTTAAGACACAGGCTGATAAGGAGGCTGGGATAGGAATAAAGCAAGTTGAAGTCCTACCTGGGCAACAGAGGGTGAGTTCAAGTTCGGCCTTGGCAATCTAGTGAGACCCAGTTTCAAAAGAGGAAGCTAAAGAAGGCTCAGGGGTAGAGTGTAGCTCTATCTTGAAGACCATACAGAAACCAGAACCCGTGGCCTGCAATGGCCTGGGGTCCCACTTGACTCAGCGAGGTACCTGGAGGCTGCCGCTCAGTGTCCTGATTGGCACACAGCCTCTTGCTGCAGGCCTACGCTGCCCAACTCTCAAACTTTAACAATGGCTTCCACACCAGGGCATGTTTTGACTGTTCTGTTTAAGCCGTTATGAGTATTTACACTAATTACGCAGTTAGATATAATTATACTAATTGTAAAAATGTGCAATAATTGACTTAGATGCACTTCGAGAGAACAAGGAGATGTCGCCAGGAGAAACTTCCTGAATGGAGAATGCTGCAAACCTCAAGGCAGGAGAGACAGGAGTAAGCGAGGGCTACAGACAACAAGCCAGCCAGGGCCTTACGATGTACATACGTGGCGCTCAGACACTGTCACAGGCTGGACCCAATAGGACCTTGGGGCTGGGGTCATTGAGGAGATGTGGCCCACATAGCAGCTTCATGTTCTAGACAACCCAATAGTGGTGTTTCTCTCTCTCTCTCTCTTTCTTCCTTCCTTCCCCCCTCTCTCCTTCCTTCCCCTCTCTCTCTCTCCCACCCTCCTTCCCTCCGTCCGTCTTCCTTCCTTCCTTTCTTTCTTTCGTGTGTGTGTGTGTGTGTGTGTGTGTGTGTCTCAGGTAGCCCGGGATGGACTCCAACTCACTAAGTAGCCAAGGATGACCTTGAATGAGTCCTCCTGCCTCTACCCTCGGGCTAGGATTAGAGGTGGGCACCACCACACCCAGCTTAAGCAGTACTGTGGATTTTTAGAAACCCCGAGGCTTTGTATGTGCTAGGCAAGCTCCTTACCAACTTCGCTATCTCTTCAGCCCCTGAAGGCCTACTGCACGCAAGCAAGGGCAATAACCAAATCACTCTTTTACCCAGATATTCCCTGGTTCCCACATTTAAGGACTAAAACCCCACCCTAGCTGCCTGGTTTTAAGTCTTCTGGAATCAGGTTTTGTCATCTGTCTGTCCAGGGCTGACCCTCTACTCCTAAGTTACCTGCTATCTGCAGCCCCGCTGACCTATCTGGGAGTCTCAAGCCCTTACTGCCCACACAGTACCCTCTACCTGCCCTGCCAGTCTCTCTGCCTCTAGCCTCTGGCATTCCCTTGACCTATGTCTATCATCTCTTTGTGCAAAGCCCCCTTCATCCCCTCAAGTAGCCTCTCTCTGTCCTTTCTCCTGAAGCTTACGGCTCACTGGAAGTTTCTTAACCCATTTGGCAGCCTTTGTAGTCACATTAGTCTCTGACCTCAGAAAGGAGCTTCCCAGGACAAAGACCACATCTGCCCATCCTGGGCTCCTTGCTCACATCACAGAGCACGGTGGAGAGCAGACCCAAGTGTGAATGCTGAGGGAGGACAAAAGGCTCAGAAATCAAGTGATGTCTTTGGGACCACAGGTCACTGCAGGCACCAGGAGCTCGGGAGCCTGGGGACCTAGGGGAGACTTCGCTGGTGTGGCATCAGCTGGGGGCAGGGCATCACGCTGACTGGACTCTGGTGGGACGAATGAGGGTTCAGCAATGAAATTAGAGTCTGAGTGAGAAGCGTCTTATGAAGAAGACCACAGCAGGGCAGGGATGTTCTCGGTGACGTGGGGCTGAGAGTATAGCCCCAGCACAGGACAAACACCCGATGAAGCCAGGTCTTTGGTCAGCTGTTGCCTTGCTTTATGACCAATGGTTCCATTTATCCCTCTTCCTCTAGGGAGTGGGAGGAGGTGCCATGTGCAATGTCTAGAAATTTCTTAGGGCATCTGAGCTCTGCAGAGTTATTGGTCTTGTTCTGTATCCCTCAAGCTTCCAGGGTTGAACACAACCAGGAAGCAGAGGCAGGGGCCACAGGCTGCCCAAGGTGGGAAAACATCCCTTTCTGAGCTTAGTCCTGAGAGGAACAAGGCTCACAGCTGGGGGTGGGGGGGATGGTGGATAACGTCCCTGATCCAGCGGTTCAACTCAGAATCCTCCAGCAACCCAGGCCTTACTGCTCCCGTCTGCCGACGAATCACTAGACAGGAAACAACACCGCTGACACTCGGCCAGGCAGCAAGGTGGTAGAATCCGTGCTGACCATGGCCCTACCCTGCTGGCACAGCCCAGAGAACAGAGGGTGCACACTGGGTGAGCCCTGCCTGCTCTGGCAGCTATAGCCAGTCAAGAGTTCACTACATCCAGTCAAGAGCTTCCTAATGAAGTTGTCCCAACCCTGCAAAGAGCCTGGTCTTAAAGCCAAGAAGGGGTAGGGCCCCCCAGCAGGCCACACTACCTCGGGATTCTCCTGGCTAGGGGGCTGATCTTCCTTGGTGGCCTGAGCTCCCTGAGGCGGCTCCTCCGTGGGTGGCCGGGGCTCTGCTGAACTCTCGGGCTGCGTCTGCACTTGAGGCTGAATGATGATGACCTGTAAGATGCAGGAAGGATGAGAGGGGCAGGGGTCCAGGAAGGGAGATGAAGGGAGCAGCTAGGAGTCAGGTAGGTCCTAAAAGGTATATGACGGAAGAAGGAACTAGGTGGCTTCCCTGTGTCCAGGGCCTGGCTTCCAAATATCTCCCCATCCCCACCTTCATAAGGACATTTGTGTGAGAGATGGCCAGGGTTACAAAGCAAGAAGTCCTGGGTGCAAATCTTACCACTCCTTGGCTATTTGGCCTCAGAGAGAATACTCTGTACCTCTCTGAGCCTCAGGGAACACACTGGCAATGCCAGCCTCCAGGGGGCGCTAACTCTTTACTCTCAGCTCAAATGTAGACTGAGCCTGGGAGCATTCAGATGCCTCCCCTGCCTGAGACATCAGTTGGGAAACAGAGGGACTCAGATGATTTGGGGTTGCCTGGGGAAATGGAAAGACATCTCAGCTACAAGCAAGAGAGTAGGTAGAGGGAACCAAGGAAAAGATTTCTAAAGGGAAAACAGGAGCTACCACGTTTCCCCAAAGGCCTCAATCAGGGCAATCTTTGGAGCGCTCTAGAGGACATGGGGAGATGATTTAGCACTAAAACTAAATTCCTCACAAGGTATCAAGGAGTTCCATGCCCTGCCCCATCCAGGCAACTGGGGTGTAAAACAGCTCTTGACCACCTGACTCTACCATCAGATAGAACATCAGCACCAGACTCTCTTGCAGCTACCCATTCAACCACACATTACTAGTTCATGATTCCTGTATTATGAGTAGCAAGTCTCTCAGTCGGACTTATTTATCCCATACCCATCCACCTGCCCCCTCCTTTATACATTCACAGAGTCACTCAGTAGGTTACTTATTCGTAACAACACTCATGCTAACATTGATTCATTCACCTCTCTTGATTCTTAAACAGATCTGTACCCTTGGCCATATGCTCACGCTCCATCCAATTCACACTCTCATCTGCTCACACCTCCTGTCCCATTCACACTAATTTTTCATCCTGCTGATTGCTGGTTCATCCTCCCTCCATACACTCACCTGAGTCTTTCCCCTCCATTCTTTGGCCATGTGACTATTCCACCACCCAGCCACTCCCCTGCCTGATGCATCAGCCCCCACATGAGCCTCCACATGCAACACATCCTCTCGGGGCTTGTGGTGGTGGCCACTCACCTTTTTGTCAGCACTGATGAGGAGGGGCTGTACTTTGATGCTGTCGCTGGCCACGGGCACGGTGGTGCTGGGGGTGATGGTGGCAGCATTGCTGGGGGAGGTGGAGATGATGGCATAGGCCACCCCGGCACTGCTCAGGGGTGAGGTGATGGCGGTAGGCTCGGTGAGGGCCTGGGCCTGGCTGCTGGGTGTTGGCACATGGTTGACGGTGTTGTTGGCAGTGGGGAGGGCTGGACTAGGGTTCTTGATGCTGACCACAGTGGCCTTTTGGAATGTTGGGGGCTGCTTGGGTGGCCGGTCCCTGCCCGGGGTGACAGGGAGGCTGTCTGGAATCAGAGTCTTTGGCCTAACCTGGGAGGAAGGGACC
Source organism: Ondatra zibethicus (assembly GCA_004026605.1). NCBI lineage: Eukaryota > Metazoa > Chordata > Mammalia > Rodentia > Cricetidae > Ondatra > Ondatra zibethicus. The sequence continues at coordinate 338,681 of PVIU01000225.1, forward strand.
AGTGTATGGTCAGACAGAGACACAAGCTTTTGATGAAGGCATGGCAGTGGGGCAAACTTCAAGCAGACAAGCTGAGTCCAACATTAGAGGGGAAGGGACCCTGTATGATCCCGCTCTGAGTCTCCCAGCAGCCATGACCTTGACCCCAAGGCTCAGGCTACTCTATCCACAATCTCCCTTGCTTGGCTGTACACTGAGTTATCATCCCATCCCACCCATCCACCCCGAGCTCAGATGAAGCTGCTCCAGGCTACAGTCCCTTCTACAGTGCACAAGAGAGCAAACCGTGAGGGATGGAGGAGATGGGAGCCAAAGACAGAGCCCAGCTGGAATGCATCTTCATCACACCAAGTCAATACTCAAAGGCCCCCACCCCCCGTGTCACAGATGCTGGGATCATGGCCCTTGTGCAGGACCAGGTGAGCCACATGGCTCCTGCAGCTCCCTGACAAACGTAGCTGGCAGCCTTTGGGCCTTGGGTACCAATCACTCCAAAGAGCCCACACACATGGAGGTGGGACATGGGCTGCAGGCAGCCACCTGCAGTGGAGACCATGGCTCCAGTCAGCTTGTGTGGCCAATCCTGGATCTTAGGGCATGTGGGTGGTCTTGGAGTCACCACTTAATGTCTTCACCTGTGCACTGGGGGTGATGGAACCCACTTGTCAAGAGCTGCACACTCCTGACCTCATCTCAAGTGAAGTCACTCTATGCCCAGATAGTCCAGGTGAGTTGAGAAAAATGAGGCTTAAGAAGGGACATGATTTGAACCTCACTGAGGCCATGGAGAGTGTGTCCTGGCCATTCCATGGAAGGAAACCCAGGCAAAGCCAGAAGAGGCTTACCTGAGGAGAATGGTGTTAAGGACATCACTGTCATTAGGGCAGAGGGACCTGAGCCAGGCGGCTGAAGCTGTGTGCTGGTCCTTCCATTCTTCTTTGCTCTGCTCTAGTGACACTGGGGAGATCCTGCTGGACCCTGACTCGTGGGGAAGTCACCAGGACTCAGTGTGCTGTGGTCAGCAAACATCATGGCTATGAGATCCTGCACTGCCTGACACAGGTTGGTCCTCGATTCTGATGGCCTTCCTAGCTCTTGAGCTAGTGGGCCCTGAGCAAACCAAATGAGGCCCTCCGCATCTTAGGGGCCATACCATAGTTGGGTAACGTGTCCAGCCTGACTGAGACAAGTCCTTGTCCAGTACCGGGACCAGTCCCCAGATACTGGGCACAGTGCCACGCATGATGAGGAAGTGAGGGACAAGTCCTATCCCTGCAACCCCTCAGTGCCGGCTGGGGATGAGCTGTTCTCTGCTTCTTAGGAGGACCAGTCAGGGCAGATGATGTCCTAGGGAGATGACACTCTTCTTCTACCTTCACTGTAACACTGAACAAATGACATTCCCTAACTCATACCAAACGTGAATAGCCATGGGGCAGGTGCTAGACACTGAGGACAGTTTAGCCAGGCCTAAACACAGGTCGTTCACCCCAAGGGAATATTTGGGAATCTTGGAATGCATGACATCCCCAACATGCACGTGGAGACCCTGCCCAGTAGATCCCGATGGAACAGCCTCAACCTGCTGCTGTCCTTTCTCAGGGTCTGCTTCTATTCCTACAAACTTCTAGGCCAGCAGGACGAGCCCACGTACACGCTAGGCATCTCTCAGTCAGCAAACCCAAGGCAGGGACAGAGGATTTGGGGAGGGGACAGTAAGGGCTGAATGAGAGACAAGAAGCCTAGGTGCTGGAAGCATTGGGCAGGTGCACAGAGGGAGTGGGGAGTGAACACGTGGGCCCACGTGCCTGTCAGTTGCCTGTCTGTGCTTCTGTGGGAATGGGAGCATTGTGCACTGCTGGGAGGTAGGGCTGCCTGGGGAGCAGAAGCCCCAGAGGAAACAGCATGGACCTGGGCAGAGCCCCTCGAGCCCCTTTCTTGCTGTGGCCCTGATATCTGAAGCAAGGACCCCTCATCTCTGCCTGCTCGCATCTCCCCCTCAGGAGGAAAACTCTGGCCTTCTCAGGATCTCTGCCTTGGTTTCTCACTCTGCACCTTCCTCCTGGGGTTCACTCCAACTTTGATCTACAATATCCCTATCCCTGTGTGAACCTCAGCATGGGACAGGCCATCTCAGGGCTCCCATCAGCCCTTCATACCCCCTTGTGAGATCCTTGGGGCTTGAACCCTCTTAGGGGTAAGGTCCTTTGGACTTTGGAAAGGGTGGGAACTTGAGGGGTGCTTTACCTCATGGACAAGAGCTTCCTTTTATACTTGAGCCACGGGCATCTGTCCAGCCCCACAGCCTCAAGATAGACAGCCACTGTCTTCATTTCTGCAGCCAGTGACCCCGGTGCAGGTATGAGACACAAGCAGGCGCTCACCAGAGCTGAGCCATTGACAGTAAAGGCACTCGGCAGTAACACCCAGGGCCCAGGTGTCTGCTGTGTACTGGGTGCAGGCATAAGCTCTCTCTGTGACTGCCAAGGCCAACAGACACAGCAGAGAGCCATCAGGCCCTCTGAGGGAGAAGCCTTCCATCCAAGATGGTGAAAGGGCTAAGTGACTTGACCAGAGCCTGGAGTCCATCTGGGGATCTTGGCTGGTACCCAGGGCCTACACCCTGGACCACTTAACCAGAAAAGGTGTTACCGTAGCGCTCCTTAGACCCTCTGACAGACTCACGTGTGACCCAGCATGGAAAAGCTTTAAGAACCAGTATGCCTGGCAGTAGCTATTCTGGTTGATGCTGGCTGTATTTAATTCCTTTACCAAAATGACTTCACAATTTGTCACTATTTGAAAAAGCAGATTCTTCATTGTGGAAACGCTGAACCAAATGTTTCCCCTAATGAATGGACAGAGGGGACAGAGGAAGGGAGGCACCGCCTAAAGGGGAACCCAGAGGCAGTGCTGGGGAGCTAGGGACAGACACGGGACAGACAGACATTTACCTGAGGTAGCACTGCTGCTCCTTGCCCGGCCAACCTCTGCAGGGAGCTGACCTGAGGACCGGTGACAGGCACTGCAGTGGTGGTTCCCAAAGCCTGAAAGACAGAGTGTCACCATCAGACTCCAGCAGCCTGGGACCACAGGCTCAGAAATGGTGAACTCTTCTCTTCTTCTCCATATGATACTGGATTTTTTTTCTTTGCTTTTTAAAACCACAGAAGTAGTCTATCATCATTTAAGAAAAATCGGAAGCTAGAGCAAGAAAAAGGAAAATGTTGCCCAGAGAACAGTCAACGTTCCTGTATGCTGGCTTCCCTATTAAAGGGGAGTTTCTACACGGGGAGACAAAATGCACATGCATGTGTATGTATGAGTGCGTGTGCCAGGCGTACCTCTGATTGGCCTTGCACTTGCCATCTGAGGATGACTTTGAACTTCGGATCTTCCTGCCTCCACCTCCCAAGTGCTGGGACTGCCAGGCATAGCGGCACACGCCGTTCACCTCAGCACTAGGGAGGCAGAGGCAAGAGAATCTCTGTGAGTTTCAGGCCAGCCTGGTCTATCGAGTTCCAGGGCAGTCAGAACACCACAGAGAGACCCTGTCTAAAACACCCTGGCACGCTGCTTCCGTGCAGACCCGTCATCTCTGAACGTTTCTTTGGCTCTCTGTTCAGTGAGCACCGACGCCTGTGGTCCTAAGCCTTCGTTTCTGCTTCAGGTTCAGCCTTCTTTCCTGACTTGTGACAGAGGCAGGGTCTGTCTGTCACCTTGGTAATTTACACTCGGGGAAAGGAAGGATGGGAACACCAGGAGAGTGAGGAAAGATCAAGGTTCAGCAGAGACCCAGAGCTTCCAGTGGGGCAACGACAGGGACAGGGACAGCTCTGCTTCCACTCTGCTTGATTCTAAGCGACCAAAGGACACGCTCAGCTATGTACAGTGGGGTGGGGGTAGGGTGTCCTGTAGGCCGTGGGAGGTCTGCACAACAGAGCCTGCTAGATACTTCATTCAACTAAGAACCTGGCCAACTCCACCCAACCCCACAGCTGCATGACCTGGATTGGGGTGCCCGGCTATTTTTCAGAGGGTACTAAATATAAGGTGCCTTTAAGTACAGTGTCCCGTGAGTCAGGTGAGGTTCTGTACTGTACTGTGGGATCCACTGCCTGGAGCACCAGAGACCTGACAGTTCTCAGCCCACGTCCAGTCTCCACGCTGCTGGAAAAAGTCAGTAGCAAACATTGCCAAGCAGGGTACCAGTATTTTGCTGTTTCTGGGCATGGCAGGAGCCCTCCCAGAACATTCCTGCCACCTCCCATCCCCAGCCGATGCTGCAAGGACTCTAGGTGCGGACTACACGGCACGGAAACTTACACAGGCGTCCATCCATCCACAGCCTCATAAAGTGCTCATTAGCAAGCGAGAAGGCGTTTTGTCTGTGAGGACTGACCTCTCCGCTCTGGGCTGGAATTTATCGATGCACCAGAAGCAGTCGCTTCAGAGGCTGGCTCACTTAGGCCGCACTTCTGCCGAGATAAAGGAGCTGCTGATGACGACATTTATAGCTCTGAGCATTTTAATAGAGGGAAAAGGGGCCATAAAAGTCAAAGATAACTTTCCTGTATTAGTTCAGTCCCACGGGCAGTCTGAGAGAGGGCAGAGAAGCCACCACGTGGCTAGGAGGCAGGCTCGGGCAGACCCTTCCATCTTCCAGGGCAGAAGCTCACGTGACTTTGGAAAAACTTGTCTTTAGCGAATGTTTCCAAGTGTCAAGGAGACATGACTCATGAGCTTTGGCAGGGATGAAGGAGGGAGCAAGCGCAGATTTGCTGTGACACCAATTACATGGGCCACTTAGTGATTTTTGCTGGTGGCCCCAATGGCTTGTACCACGAAGACTAAAGGGAGTGGGCCTGTGGGGATGGCACTACACAGCCATGGGATTAGGGGACAAAGGAAGTTGTGTGGGAGATAGGAACATCACCTGAGTAGGACAGAGGGCAACCTGTGGTCAGCCCACCCTGTTGACCTCCTTTGGAAAGGCCTCTGTGTCCCAGGCTTGGTCCCAGGGTGCTGCAGTCTTGGGGAAATGTTGTGGACCTGCAGAAGGTGGGGCTCCGCAGGAGGTCCTTAGGTCTTTGGGGACATAACCTAATGGGCTGTGGAGCCCTTTCTTTTTCTCTTGCATTTGTGCTTCTGCCTCCTGGCCAGAAGGAAGTGCTTTGCTCTGTCACGTGCCCCACATGCTCTCAAGAGGCCCAAAGCCATCTTGGGACCTGAATGCCCAGAACCATGGGCTAGATAAACCCATTCCCTTACAAACTATCTTGGTTACTTCATGTCAGCAACACAAAGCTGAGGAACACACCCCTCTGGTTGGAAAGTCAAGCTGCCTTTAGCAGGTGCCTCTGCATCTCAAAGGAGTAGGGTCTAGTCATCTGCCCCCAGCACAAATAAAGCATATCAAGGCCCATTGCAACCCAGGGGGCTTCCGATTGGAAGTACCTCCTAAGCACTTCCTCCTCAGTCCAGGCTAGGGACAGAGGGAGAGCCAGTCTGCCAGGCTGGAAGCCGGTGTGAACCCTCTGGGGGAAAGGGGTCCATCTCGCTATCTCTGTCCCACTGCAGTGGCTGACGGGGCCAGTTTGGCTCTCATCTCTGAGGCCATCAACATGAGACTGTCTTGTTAATACCCCCCTGCACTTTTCCCACCTCCGATGGCTTCTGTGTGGCCCTTCTCCAAGCCCCAAACCAATGCAAACCTTAATGACAATACACAGAGCTCTCTACTTGATTCTGGTGAAGAAGAGGGTCCCTGTGAGAAAGGAAGATTGACTAAATGTGCTGCCGATGGCTTCTGTGTGGCCCTTCTCCAAGCCCCAAACCAATGCAAACCTTAATGACAATACACAGAGCTCTCTACTTGATTCTGGTGAAGAAGAGGGTCCCTGTGAGAAAGGAAGATTGACTAAATGTGCTGTGTGGGGGAGCCCTCCTCCAGACCCACAAAGATCTCTTCACTTTCTCCTTCAAACTCCAGCTAGGTGGTGGCTAGCACTGCCTCGGGTGGCACACGGGACATCAGAAGCCACACTGGCAAGGCCCCTATGTAAGAAGCTTTCTGCTGATAGTAGCCAGGAGGGGTCTCCATAGCAACATCCACCATAGCATCCAGATGGGACAGAGAACAGCTGGGGTTGGAGCTGTCTGCTGTGTGAGTGGCCTTGAGATGCCTTCCAGGGGGTTCCTGCTTGTGACTTCAGAGCACTGAGTTCCCTGATTCCATGAGGGCCCAACAGCCATGACTGCCCCCATTCCGACAGTCACCAGAGAAACGCATCCCTGGACTCCCATCCCTAAGTCACAACCCAGTCAGGAGGCCCTAGGGTCAGAGCCACAGACTACAGCTTAGAGATCATGAGACCCAAGCTCCTTGAAAATTTTTATATGCTAAGATCCCAGAGCCTAGAAGAGTGAGTTCTAATATAGAGGCTTGGTCAACTTAGAAAAAAGGCTCCTTTCCCCTACAGTTCTAGAGCAGGGGTTCTCAACCTTCCTAAAGCTGTGACCCTTTAATACAGTTCCTCATGTTGTGCTGACCCCAACCATAAAATTATTTTCATTGCTACTTTATAACTATAATCTTGCTATTGTTATGAGTTGTAGGGTAATTATTTAGATGTTGATCTCTGTCCCGGCCAGATCCCTACATTCTTCCTGGGGAGGTGTGTCCTGGTGGAGATGAAGACAAGGACTCCCCTCAGAGTCTGTACTGAGTGGGGGGTAGGGAGGAGAGGCAGTGGGCCAGTGTGATGGTTTGAATAAGAATGTCTCTTATATATCATTTGAATACTCGGTCCCAGTTGGTGGTACTATTTGGGGATTAGGCAGTGTGGCCTTGGCTGGAAGAGAGACGTCACCTCACCGGAGGCAGGGTTTGAGAGATTTCTAGATGCCATTAGTTCTCTCTCTGTTTTCTGCTTGGCAGTCAAAGATGTGAGCCCACAGCTTCCCCCACCTGCCACTATGCCTTCACTCTGCCATCAGGGAATCAAGCAATAATCCTAAAGAAATTCTCCCTTCTAGAAGTTGCCTTGGTCATGGTGTTTCAACACAGCAACAGAAGGTGACTGAGGCAGCCAGTGGGGCAGTACCCATAGCTTGGTTGGCATCTGGAGCAGAGGCTGGGATGTGTGCCAAGGCACCTGGGGTGAGACCAGGTCATATGGCTGGCCCTTCCGAGTTCAGACTCATTACATGGGCAGTGGGCCCATGGAACATTGTCACATCAGGCACACAGATGAGAGTTTCTGCCCCTTGGGCCATCTGACCCCTCTGGGTTGTGTCACGTGACTTTGACCACTGTGCTCCAAATGACAGCATGAGTATCACAGGCAGAGACTGTGGGCTGGACATAGCATAGCAATGGTGCCATAGGGTCAGACATTTGTCTGGATCCCAACTTTCCTGCAGGAAGATCTTGGGACTGGATCCTGAACACTACTATTCCAGCATGATCCCTATAACCAACCTCAGTCAATCTGCTGAGGGGGAGGTGCCAGGCACAGGACACTGGGGTCTGAATGTGGCTCCCAGAATGTCAGAGGCAGAACCTCAAAATCCCTGCTTTTCTGGCTGGTCCCTGGCTGTTTAGGAGGATGCCTGCTCCCACCTGCTCCCAGGGCCGAGATTCCAGCTTCCCAGACCCCAGGTGAGGTGCATTCCTCTTTTTGGCTAGGTTGGGGAAGAGGGGGAGCTGAGGGGAGGATGGTTGCTTTCTTACCTCTGCTCCATGTGGCCCAGCCTTGGCGGACACAGGCACAGAGTGCAGCGGTTTAATTGCATCTGGGTTGTGATTTTCCTGCATTCTTACAGAACTGCTGTGATGTGTGGCTCAGATATTGAGTGAGCCCCAACATCGGTAGCGGCTAATAAATATTAATATAACACAAGCACTGCTTTGACTGTCATGGGAACCAGCTTGTTATTCACAGATGAAACTCAACGGTTGCTTTTATCACTGTCGGCAGGAAAGAGCTTGTCCCAACCAAGGCTGCTGGAGCAAGTTTCTGGGCCTGGCCCCTGCACTCCAACTTTGTGTCCCCTCATTTCCTAGACACAGAGCCTCCACTAGCTTCAGCAATGGGTGCCGCCTGAAGTCTTCACAAATACTGAGGGAAATCCAGCTAGCTGTCCTGCCTCTTCCAGCCCACTGCTCACAACCACACAGAACACAGCAATAGTTAGAACAGGTGCACCAATCTGCACATGACTTTCCACCCATTGACAGCGCAGTCACCCTACAGCCTTGTCCGCAAGCTGGAGGAGCGAGCACCCCCTTCCTGTTACCAGGACCAGAGAGGAGGGTGGGAAGCATCTGTATGCTTGGCAACAGGTCATTCCAACATCTCTGCTGCCCTGAGTCCTGATCCCCCCCCAGGACAAATGTATACCATACACCAAAGCCACCATGTAGAGACAAATGGAGGGAGGGAAGGAGAGAGGAGAGAAAGAGAGGGAGGGAAGTGTGCAGATGTGAGGGGTTCACCCACACTGGCAGGTGGGCCATGAAGCTCACAAGCCAGGTGAAGACAGCAAATCTGGGCTTGGATGGCAAGCATACACTGTGCTGCAACACCTGCATCTAAGAAGGCTGTGACAACATCGCTGTCCCTAGGTGGGGAGAAAAGATCACCAAGAATGTTTAAAAGCTCCCAGCAGCCAGAGGAATTAGTCAGACTCAGCCATGTTTCCCAGAGAATCTTAAATACACATCCCATCCTGCCCGCTGCACCATGGGGCCACATGTAGTTTGGTGACACGCAGCCAGGATGGCTAGGGATGGGTGAGGAAGACAGGGAGTATGGAGGACTCCTGCATCTGCGGCCCCTCAGAGCCGAGGAGGACCATAACTGTGCTCGCTCACCGGGTACAGCTCACGGGGAGGCCTTTTTCAGTGCCATCTGCCTTGGACGACTAAAAACAAGCATGGGGAGGCAGGAAGAAGGAGGGCTTCCTGGAGGAAGCAGTGTCTGAGCCAGGAGGCCTTTCTGTTCAGGCCAGAATATTCCAAGTGGACAGTAGATGAAGTACATGAGAATCAGAAGGGAGGATGGAGAAGCCAGTGACAGAGACACATGGGCACCAGTGGAAGGGGGAAGAAAAGTTCTGGGTGCCACAAGTCCCGAAGGAAAGTATGGGGGAGAGGCATACACAGAGGCTCCATCACTGGTAGCCGTGAATGTCATGCCTAGGAGCTTGGTCGCTCTGGAAGTGACAGAGCTAGGGTAGGGTCTTGGCTAATGTAGTGGGGGCAGGTCTAAAACTGCTGGTCTAGAGACCCTGTGTGCATAAGGGTTCTCACCCTTCTAATACATTAGACGGCAGCTAGGTGCCTCCTGGCTGGCTAAAAGGGCACAGCGAGGCAGGCAGGGGAGGGCAGCATGTGGGGACGGCACACTACAGTTTATGGGCCCATCTGGACCTCTGCATTCTCTCCTGCTGGAGTCAGTTTTCCCATGAGGTCTTTCCCTGCCCAGCAGCCTGGTCTTTCCCAGAACGCCAAGGATAACCCCAGTACAGGGCAGTGTGAGGCACCAGCGGCCTCCGGCACTCTCAGGGACTGCTGAACTATACCTTCAAAGCAAGAGTCTTCTTTGAAAACTGGGTCCTTCACATTTGGGGAAGGAGGTCATTTGCTGTAGCTATGAGAAGCAAGGTGACTGAGGACAGTGACACCTGACCACCAGGGCTCAGCTGCCCATACAGGTGGCCTGTGGAGCTGGTGACCCTGACTGAGACTTGGTCAGTGAGGGTAAGGTGCCCCAGGCCACTCCGACAATTGCAGGGGCCCTTTCAGGGAGCAGCTGTCAATCCGGGTGAGAAACATCAGTGACAACGCGCTGCTGACATCGGAAATACCCTTTCTGCAGCACTGGGGTAGTGGAGTAGCTTAATTAACTTGAAAGGATGTAATTTTATGCTATTTAGTATAAACGCACACTCTAAATGGCACCACAGTCTAAAGATCAGGGGCTAAGAACGTGGGGGTGGGGCACGGCCACAGGACCCTGGCAAACACAGGGGTGGGAGACATTATGGAAACTTCTGCACATAATTGGAAGCCTCTGAAGTCACACTGCTCAGCCACAGGTGACCAGGACAATGACAGTTGGAAGGGTTTTGTTCCCACCAGCTCCCCTGAGATATAAAAACCCTCTTGGGAAGAGAATTGGGTTTAGGAGGCCAGCGGGCCTCTCTTGTCCACCCTGCCTGCCCACTATGGGCCCTACCTCAGCCTTCCTGATGGGATTGCCCAGGCTGAGGGGACATCTCTAAGAGAAGCTGTCCAGTCCCACAGAAGCTTGAGGACTTGGACAGGAAGGATCCAGAGGAAGGGGTGATGCCTGGAACCTTATGGAAGGACCTTGGGGCTAGTTTCCCCTCTGTTCCTAGAACAAATAGAAACGTGATATTGATGAGAAGGACCAAGTGATGGCCCTGGAGCTTGGGGAAAGAGGAAGTGACCTGGATGGTGACTTCCTGTGTTCTTGGAGCCAGTGCTGCACATGTCACCCAACATCCACACTTGGGCCTCAGTGGGGTTTGCATCAGGTCCTTGACAGAAGCCCTAGGCATAGCCAAGTCTGTGTCCTTACACCATGTCGCAGAATGAGGATGTGTGCTAGACCCCACATATAATAGTCTTCCTAATGCCAGTCTGCAACTGCTGACACACCTCTCATTGGCCACATCACCTCCCATCTTCCTGACCTAATTTGTATAATGTCCTGGTACCGTGGAAAGCCCAAAGAGAGCCTGTTATATGAACCAATATCTGAAGAGGACCCAGGAGCAAGGAGTTGCAGGGTCTACCATTAAGCGGCTTGTGATACCTCCATGGCCACTGGTCCTTGGCTGGGTGGTGACGACATGGATGGAGACACTCATTAAAGTTTACTGGGTTAAATGCCCAGCCCTGTGCCTTTCAATGGATGTGACCTGTATTATGTCACTTTTAAAATACAGGCCCTATCTTTGGTAGGGGGTGAGGTTCACCTCATGGGACCCCATGTCCCAGTGACTGAGAGACTCAACACTCTGCTCTGGCTAAATCATGAACTTCCCAGAAGCCTGGGGTACTCTAGGCCAGTGGTTCTCAACTTTCTTAATGTTGTGATCCTTTAATACAAGTTCTTCATGTTGTGGTGATTCCCAACTATAAAATTATTTTTGTTGCTACTTCATAACTGTAATTTTGCTACTGTTATGTATCGTAATGTCTGTGTTTTCCGATGATCTTAGGTGACCCCTGTGAAAGGGTCATTTGACCCCAGAGGGGTTGCGACCCTCAGGTTGAGAACCTCTGCTCTAAACTAATCTTTGGTGTGCACTGGGAATAACCTCAGGCAGCATGCTCCAAAGGTGAGCTTTCACTGTTCACTACAGAAGGGCTTTCAGAGTGCATCGACTGTGAAGCGGAGGTCCCTAGGGGCACCAGCAGGACTCTACCATGGGCTGGCAGAGTGCCTGGCTTGTTTGCAGCCAGGGACATGGAAGGATTCCTGATAAAAGCAGCATAAAGTGACCACAAGGCCCACACTTCCTCTTGATGGCCTCAGTGGCCCCGTATGACAGGTGACCTATGGGGGAGATGATCCTGAGCCCCATCTGTGGTCAGTTCCCCTCTAAGGGCTGGCCCCTCCCTGACCATGGGCCACCTGCCCCTTTGGTATGGAGTGCTGGCAGCCAGTGACCTCAAGGCAGTAATGAGGCTAGAGAACTGGGCACAGGTGTTCCAGCCCGGTGCCGAGATGAGGACCTGCCCCATGCTTGGAAGGATAAGTTACAGTCACAGTCAGTTAAGCCATCTGGGAGTGCTCCTTAGGGACCTCCACAGACAACAGAGGGACTCGAAGCCCAGCAGGATGGTGCATGCCTACAATCCCAGCTATTTGGGAGGCTGAGGGTTGAGTGTGAAGGAATTCAAGGTCAGCCCAGCTCATGAGTGAGATCCTGACTCAAAAAAAAAAAAAAAAAATGGGAGGGGATTGAAAAGGAAGGTGAGAGAAGAAAAGTGGGGTTAGAGGAGAAAAGGGGGCAGGGATTGCTTGTATCCTCAGGAGATAAATTTAGAACACAAAGGGACAGGAACCTCTTAGACAGAGGGATATCCCTGAAGTTCTGGGTGTTGGGGTCAGGAAGAGCCCTCTACCACTGCACTGCCTTTTTCAGAGCGGCTAGACCACAGAACATCCAGGGTCACATCATCAGGACACTCTGGGTACAGGCACAACAGGAAGGAGGCCCTGGAGTCAGTCAAGGCCTCTGTGCCAAACCTTCAGGCTCCTCGGCATCTCCTCTACAAAGTCACCAGGGTCCCCACACCTCCCGGCTTCCCTCACTTCCACTCACACCGAAGGATGTCAGAGCACTCGGGCTCTGTGGCTCACTAGGCCACCCTGGGAGTGGGGGCAGTCGCACTCCGTCGGTGAGGCCTGCCAGGAGCAGGGAGGAGTGCAGCATTGGCCAGCAGCACCTGCTCAGCTCAAGAGGTAATCTGCTCACACACACTGGCACTTCACATAAACACTCCTTCTTGGGGAGGGAATCAATCTCATGGAGATGGTCCAGTCACCTGCCCTGACATGCCACCCCGGGCCCATCAGTAGCCACAGACATGTGGCTCAGAAGTCTCCCACCTATAGCTTTGACAGCTTGTACCAGTCATTCAGACTCCCCAGGGAACACTATAGTCCTCCTCACTGTGTCTGCCCACAGTGCTGATGTGTACCTAGCACCAGGAGGTCCTAAAAACCTGAGCTGTCACCTGGGTGAGGCTGTAGGACACCCTGGCTCAGGCAGCCTTTGACGAAGCCATTTTAACCTCTAACCTCTAGAGCCCGTTTCCCCATTTATAAAATGGGGGAAGGGTGCTGGCTTCATAACGGGAGTTTGTGAGATGAGACGGGACTGGCGTCAGCCATGACAAGGTGGCCCTGCTCAGCTCTATCCTTTTGGGACAGAAAGTCCAGGCCTCATACAAGTTTCACAAGCTGGACTGAGCAGCCATGCATGTACAGTGATGTTGCACCTCCAGCTGGCATGGCTGCCCTCAGAGGACACAGCACCCAATTGTCTCTATGCAGCCTTGTGAGAAGGGTTGGCATGTCTAAATAGAAAAGTGTTGAAAATGAACTTCGGATCCTGAGTTATCAGGACTGAAAAGGGAAAAGAGACCTGGTCCCAGTCCCGGCAGCAGGAGACACTTTGGGAGGGTCTATGACATGACTATCTTCTCTAGCAAAGAAGTACTTTCTCTCTGAGTGAGGCTGCAGATCCCTCGTGCTGCCCCTGGGGAATCTGCCCAACCTCCTGCCTGCGGGGCCTAGAGGGGACAGCACTGGGAAGCTGTAGCAGCCAGTCCTGTTTAGATGGCATTTCTCTGCTGAGGTCCAGCTAGGGAGCTCTGTCATTCCCTGCCTGTGACCCTTAAGAAGTTCCGACTGCCTTCTGACCTCTTGTCCTTGAGTCCTCTCAATGTGACACTCCACCTGGATGTCCTCACCTACCAGCACCTGGCACCTGCTAGCACTTGGTGGTGCACCAGGTATAAGACACACACTGTTTCAAAGGCAGGGAGGGAAAAGGCAAAATCTCATTACTATTTTAAAACATTAATTATATGTTGGAAATGATAGTATTTGGGACATGCTGGTTACACAGAGTATATTATTACAGTCAGTCGCCCCGGTTCCTTTTACTTCTCTTGGGCTGATGAGGCAGCGCATGAGGGGTTTTCTGAGGTGATGGGAATATTCCCTATCTCATCTCCACGGGGGTGTGAGTTACCTGCGTGTCTGCAACTGTCAAAACTCATCAGACAGTACAATTAAGATCTGTGAATTTCAATGTATGTAAATTATATATCAAAGAAGAAATTACACATTTAAAAAGGCAAGCGCTAGTTACGGCTCCTTTTTAGAAAGGCAGAGCCCCGGGGCAACTGGGGGAGTACCTATGGGGTAAGGCCTACCCTATGGGGCCAACCCCAATACTGCCTCCTTCAGGAGGCTCTAACGTATTGTAATGGACTAGACAGCCCTGACTATGTCTTTCAGGGCCTAGGAGAGGACCCAGGATGAAGACACGGGCCAGGAATAGGATGAGGATTTCTCTGTAGTATAGGGTAAGTGTTGGGGCCCAGCTTCGCTGATTGCCAGTGCAGCCTTAAGTATGGTCCTTTCCTAACTTGCACCAGAAACCATGGAAAAGGGGAGCCCAGTCCAGGACAGGGGAGACAAGGGATTTCAGAAACCTATTCTGGCTCCCAGCCTGGCATACGAGGCAGCTATAGAGCAGACACTGAACAGCATAGTGCCAAACAGCACAGATCTGTGCTGCCCCCTGCCAGGAACACTGAAAAAGTCCCAGTAGGTTCAGGCAGGGCAGGGTCTGGGATATTCCCGTGGAGAAAGACACACGATGGGCCAGGGGCCAGTGGGTGCTTTAGGAGCTATGTTCTCCACAAGAAGAGCCCACCAAGCTAAGATGCAGCAGGAAGAAAGAACAGGGAATCAGGGGTCAGACACCTCAGGCCCCTAGAACCAAGCATGACCAAACAGAGTCCTTATCAGTCACCCTGCAAGGCTGCTGTAGGACTTAGGTAAGACTTAGATCTTCATGTACTTAGCATCCTCTGGGAGCAGTATACACTTCGGACACAGGTGACAGAACATTGTGTAGACCGCTGATACCAGGAAGGGATTTAACAGGAACCCCCTTGGGATCCAAAGAGATGGTTAAATCAAGTGATTGGTGTAGAAGTTCCTTCTGTTTGTGTGTTGCTTTCATTGGATAACAAATAAAGAAACTGCCTTGGCCTAGTTGATAGGGCAAAACTTAGGTAGGCGGAGAAGACAGAACTGAATGCTGGGAAGAGGGCAGAGGGAGAGATGTCATGGATCTCCTGCCTGAGACAGATGCTGGTTAGAATCTTGCTGGTAACATGGCAATAAACAGATTAATAGAAATGGGTTAAATTAAGATGTTAGAATTAGTCAATAAGAAGTTAGAGCTAATGGCCAAGCAGGGTTTTAATGAATACAGTTTTTGTGTGGTTATTTCGGGTGTAAGCTAGCCAGGCAGCCGGGATGAGAAGCAGCCCGCTCCTCCTGTTACAAAGTGATGAAGACAAAGTTACCAAGATACGGATAAAGTCTTGTCTTCCAAAGACAAAACCCGGAGTCAGGAGGTTGGGAGCCCAGGTGAGCCCTTGATGTTCTGGGACACAGTCTCTCTAAATGCAAAGTCAGCAGTGCATACATGCAAAAATGATTCTTAAATCACCAGCAACCTCTACCAGGTACAGGCACTGCTGTCACCGGGCAATGACTCCCTGTATGCCTCCTCTTGGCCAGAGGCCCCAGACTGTAGCTGGCTCATCAGGTCTGGTCTGGTCCCCTCCGCTAGCATCACTAGCATCTTCAGCTTCTCCCTGTCCGCTATGCACCACATCACCACACCTTGTCAGTAGCATGTCCCTTCAGCGATAAGCCAGGATATACAGAATGTGTGTTCAAGAATGGGGCCTGGTACAACAAAGGGCTGCTTCAGTCTCAGATTTGGAAGCCTCGAGTTGGTGTGGCAAGTCCTTCGGTATATGTGTTGCTTTTATTGGTTAACGAATAAAGAAGCTGCTTTCGGCCAATGGCTTGGCAGAGTGGAGCCAGGCAAGGAAAACTAAACTGAATGCTGGGAGAAACAAGGCAGAGTCAGGAGATGCCATGTAGCCGCCGCAGGGAACAGACAAGCCGGAATCTTGCCTGTAAGCCACAGCCATGTGGCGATACACAGATTAATAGAAATTGGTTAAATTAAGATGTAAGAACGAGCCAATAAGAAGCTAGAGCTAATAGGCCTAATAGGCCAAGCAGTGATTTAATCAATACATTTTGTGTGTGGTTATTTTGGGGATGAGCAGCTGTGAGCAAACAAACAGTCCCCTACAATATCGAGTTATTGGTGACAAGTCGAAGACAGACCACAACCCTGGGGCCTGAGAGAGGCAGAGCACTGGGCTAGACTATCCTGAGCCCTGTGTGTGCTCTGAACCACTGGGACATAGTGGGCTAGGTACTCTGTGAAGGACAGAAGGTGGGCCATGTCGGTATCTTTGGCCCCAATACCTGAAGGATACAACTGAGAAGGGCCACAGGACCCCAACCACATTGGCCCACCTTGTGCTGCACCCAACACAGACTATTGTTCACCCTGTAATCCTATAAAGAGGCTCAGGACACACCCAGGGCATCAAGGGGAGCTAGGTGCCTGCAGTGTGATACCACCCGGCCTCTGAGTTGAGGCGAAGCACCAGCAGACAGCTGGAAAACCACACAGTAAGCAAGGCTGGCTAGGCCATGCTACAAATCACAGCAACTTATAGGGGAAGATGTGGGAGGCGCACAGGCTGGCTGGGGGTCAGGGAAGTGGTACTCACACCAGTGGGGGGTAGGCTAGGGGAGGGATATACAAGGCTATACTAAGCAGGACTTTGCTCTGGATCCCTATAGCCTCCTATAGATGGGGAAACTGAGGTCAAGCCAAGACAGGAGCAGAGAGCCTTGAACTACACACGTTCACACTCATGCCCTGTGGGAGGAAAGCCACACACCCAGCTGGGCTATCTAGGGCAACACAAACAGTTCTTTTTCTTCTCCAGGTACTGACCTGGACTGGCAAGCTGTTCTTCAGGGACAGGTTCCTGAGAGGGAGAACCAAGAGATCAGAAAATAAAGTTAGGAAAGAGAGCTGGTATCAGGAGGTCTTGCACAAGCTGCGTCTTAGGTCAAGCAAGTTTATTAAGAAGTACAGCATCTTATATACAGTTTGCAAGGGGAAAATTGGACAGAGTCAGCAGAAAGCTACTGCACAATGGGACAAAGTCAGCAGGAAGCTAATCAAGCAATGTCGTACAAAGGGAACACAGGATGTCTCAAGTGTGTCTCAGACAGAGCACACAGCAGCCTTGGGACTGATAACCAGAGTACTTTAGAGGACAAGAGTTGGGCTCTCAGGATTCGAAGTTGAAGCTTCCCCAAGACCCTGGCCCCAGGCCATCACTGGCCTTGCCAAGCATGCTCCTGGGTTTAGGCAAGGAACTAAGTTCCTTCTCTATACATCAGGGCCCCAGGAGAAGCCGTGGATCACCTGGCTCCAGCAGTTCCCCCTCTTATTTTTTAAGGCCAGATGAGTCACTCACATCTGAGTGTCCAAGAGACTCTGATGTTCTCTAAGCCAATAGCAGCCTCCTAACATTGTTAAAAGGGTCACTAAAACAAGCAGTCCGAGGGGAAAACTAAACAAATGAAGGATGTTAAAGGGGTCAAGTCCACATACAGTGAATCTTTGGCCAGTTCAGACGGGGGACTGCAGGAACCTAAGTCAATAACTAAACTGCTTAATAGTTATGAAAGCTAAGGAATCTAAACTAACATTCTCATAATGTCATATTTCAAGTAAATTATTTTTAATTTTATTTAGATTCATCATAGCTTAATGGAGTAACACAAACACAGCTAAAGCCAACATGACATTGAAAAGTCAACTGATGTATGGTTAGCACTGCATCTCCTAAGTGCAATGCTATAGCTCTAGAGCATTTAACTTTGCCACTAGGTTTTTGGTTTTGTTTTTTTGTTTTTTTGTTTTTTTTATCTATATGTTCTTGTGCTGCCAAAACTACAAAGGTATTAAAAGTAAGATGACAGCTGGGCAGTGGTGGTGCACACCTTTAATCCCAGCACTCAGGAGATGGAGACAGGCGAAACTGTGAGTTTGAGCCCAGCCTGGTCTACAGAGTGAGTTCCAGGATAGCCAGGGCTACACAGAGAAACCCTGTCTCAAAAAGCAAAACCTAAAACCAAAACCAAGACCAAATGGGAGGTTTGCACTTGTTGGGCAAGAGCTATTGCGGAAGCCGCCACAGGCACTATAACAGTAACTGTGGACTATCTCCCCTCAAACTGTAAGCCAAAATGCAGCCTTCCTCCCTCTTCTTGCCACAGCAATAGGAAAACTAAGTGCTGGGATTACAGGTGTGTGCCGCCAAGCACAGCCTCTTGAACTTATTTCATAAGCATGCCCTCTCCAGCTGTGTCCTGCTATCTGTCCATGTCAGTGGAGAGTGAGTATCCCAGCTCATGACAGAGCAGTGGGATGCAGGGAGCAGATAGATGCAACAGGTATATCCAGGTGAGCAAGGTTCCAATGGGCTGGCCTTGAGGAAGCAGCCAGGTTCTGGGGGGGAAACCAAGTGTTCTTGTTTGCTTTCTGCCACTGTGCTAAACACCAGAACCAAAAGCAACTTGCAGGGTGGGGACTTATTTTAGCTTACAGATTATATATAGGTCATCATCAAGGGAGGCCAAAGGAGAAACCTGAAGCAGAGACCATGAGGGAATATGGCTCTAGGCTTGCACGTTCAGCTACTTTTGACACAGCAAAGGACCATCTACCCAGGGATAGCATCACCGACAGTAGGCCAGGCCCTCCTACATCAATTAACAATCAAGAGAATCCCTCAGACATGACCATAGGTCAATCTGATGGAGGCAATGTCTCAGATGAGGTTCCTTCTTCCCAGGTGGCTCAAGTTTTTGTCAAGTTAACACCTAAACTAAGATCAGGGTCCCTGAGGGTGTTCCTGACCTTACACTAACAGGTGTCTTTCCCTTGCTACTCAACTCTTAATAGGGCAATGGCAAGAATTCCTCAGTAAGGCCGCTTCCGCCCATCACAGTCCTAGAGAGAGACTGTAAATTAAATCTAACAGTCAATGAAATCATCAATATTTAATTTACTCATAGCGGGTGGCAATTTACGTAGCTTTATGGCAGAAATATCGGGGTTTACCAGTCAGTCAAGGGTCTGAGAGGCAGCTGTTTGCCTTCAGGAGGTTGGATATCTTGCAGGACCACCCACACTGCCCCATGCAGACTCAGGCCTGGTGCCAGCTTAAGCCTGACTGGCGTCATAGGTGGTCCCTGGGAACCACCTGCCACCCACGAGTGATGTGGGAGTCCCTTCTGTACGCTATGAATATGTTTTATTACCATTGGTCAGTAAAGAAGCTGTTTCAGCCAATGGCTTAGTAGAGTAAAGCCAGGCCGGAAATCTGAACAGAGATATAGAGAGAAAGTAGGCAGAGTTCAAGGGACGCCATGTAACTGCTGAAGGAGAAAGACGCTAGTTGCCAGACCTTACTGATAGGCCACAGCCTCTTGGTGATTCACAGCTCAATAGAAATGGGTTAATTTAAGATGTAAGAGTTGGGGCTGGAGAGATGGCTCAGTGGTTAAGAGCTCTGCCTGTTCTTCCAAAGGTCCTGAGTTCAATTCCCAGCAACCACATGGTGGCTCACAACCATCTGCAATGAGGTTTGGTGCCCTCTTCTGGCCTGCAGGCATACATGCAGGCAGAGAGCTGTATACATAATAAATAAATAAACTGTAAAAAAAAGATGTAAGAGTTAGCTAGAAATATGCTTAAGCTACTGGCCAGTGTTGTAATTAATATAGTTTCTGTGTGATTATTCGGGTCTGGGTGGCCAGGCAACGAGTAAGCAGTCTCCACTTACACAGGAGTACCTGAGATGGGAGTTTCTTGAAGCCCACTTTGGAAACAGGAAGTTGATTTTTGTTCTGTTGTGCTTTGTTTTGTTTTTTAAAGGAAGAACTGAGGAGAGAAGGTGCTGTCTGGAAGGGACTTCCTCTTCTGGACCTCTGACCTCTGTCATCAGGGCATATGAACCAGGGTGGAGTGCTCTGATTATTCCCAGATGCTCATGAAGGACTGAGGATTTACTGCTCCCCAGTAAATCACTCACCCGCACTCAGGGAAGAGAAAAGAGGTGGCCGATGCTGTCCTGGCCATGACTTGGGAGCCAGAGCTGGTGGCCACCACTCACACGACAGTCTCACGGTCTCTATGCACCTCCTCAAGCACTCTATGTATAGCCTCCTGCACATTCTTCCACCCCTGCACCTCTGGAAGCCCTCCCACGCCTTCGTGCCACGATGCCTCCTGCTGACTCTACTGCAGTCCTGGCCTCTGTAGAAGGACCAGTTCCCAGACCCATGGCAACACGGAAGTTTGGGGTCAGCTCCTTGGGGACACCCTGCTCACATTAGCTTCTCACAACCCTTAGGAAGCTAGGGCATCAGCTCCACAATCACCTTTGAGGGAGAAGAGCATTTGTGCGGAAGGCCTGGTGCATCATATCTGCTCCTGAATCCAAAGCAACTTTCAAAAGGACTCTAAACTGGAGTTTAAATAACGCATGTGCTTGGGATTCTGCTCCTGTTCTCCCCAGCTGCTTTTCCACGCCTGAGTTTTCCCGGGCTTGGCTTTCTGTTCTATGTGTTCACTTTCCCCAACTTCCCTGGTACAGTGACCTCTCTTGTACAAACAGGCAGGGGCCCCTCCAGGATCCCGCCAGAGGCCTCATCACATGCATGAGCTTCTCCCAAAGCCGTGGAGTCCTTTCCCGCACTCAGAGTCCTGTTTTGTTTTCTGAGTGTAACTCCTTATGTTAGGGGAGCATCTGGCCTGGGGCTCACTGAGAAAGGCAAAGGGAAGCAAACACTCCCAAGGAGCACTGCAAGATCATAAGCAGAACTAGGTTGGAAATTGCATCCTCCACATCTGATGCACAGTGCAGATGGCTTCTGCTTTGGGAGCTGCTGGGGAGGGGGGCTATACCATCGTCTTTCATAACTGACCATGCGTTCACTCTCCCCAGACACTGGGGGTCTTAGGAAATCCTCAGCAGTCATGGACTTTGCTGTGCCCTTTGCTTGGGACAGTCCCTCTTCTTCATGCTGCACTCTGGACTCTCACTTCCCATTTTCCCAGCTCCCACTGCCAATTGGTCCACGTCGCTGAGGTTAGAGACCTCAGACCCCCCTGTTGCTGCTGGTTGCTTAATTCTCCATCACAGACCTTCCTCGCCCTGGCTCCTAGCTCTGATTTCCTGGGTGCAACTCTCTGCCTGATTCCTTGGAGGATCCGATTTTGGAACTCTTCCTGCAGCCCTTGCCTCCTGGACCCTTTTGTGGCACAGCATTGGCTGTCAGGGAGAAAAGCTCAACTCGTACACTGTGATGGTTTGAATGAAAATGGCCCCCACAGGTTCCTAGGTTTGAATACTTAGGCCCTGGTTGGTGGAACTGTTTGGGAAGGATTAGGAGGTGTGGCCTTGTTGGAGGAGGTGTGTCACTGGGGGCGGGCATTGAGGCTTCAAAAGCTTGAGCCATTCCCAGGTAGCTCTCTTTCTGCCTCATGCTTGGGGATCAAGATGTAAGCTCTCAGCTACTGCTCCAGTGTCATGCCTGCCTGCCTGCCTGCTCACTACACAGGGGGTTCATACTAGACAGAGCAGGCTATCCTCCTGCTCAGAGGAGTATCTAATATCATGCATTGCATCTCAACCAGTGTGTGGCCTTGACTTTCTTCAGCCAGTGGCATGGACCCCCGTGGGTCACTCACACTGCATATTGCATCAGACATAGGCAGTGCAGAGCTCCTTGGACTCTCAGTCTCTTGGGAGCTCCCGACTGGAGGACGGAGGATGACTGGTCTTGGGAGAGCCCTTGCAGAAAACACTAATGAGAGATAAAAGCTTGGCTTTGAAATTCAAATTCCTCTGCTCTTCCTCCCTTCTTGCAGACACAGTGATCTAACTTGTCTTTCCCAGGCCCACAGCTTTGATGTCCTAATGAAGATATAGAGGGGGATTACGAACTCATCAGCTTGACTTTGGGGAAAATGGATAATGAATTCCATTCTAAACACTTCCTTCAGGTGAAGAGAAAGCCTTGAAAAGCCACATGCCAAAAACAAAAACAAAAACAAAAAATGTCCTCTCTTAAATACACCAGGAAGCTGTGCACCAGGCAACCCAAAACCTCACTCTGTCAGTCAACAAATACCATCTTCATGCTCCATCCTAGCGGAGCTGACCTTCTGGGAAAAATACAATACAACCCTGGTCCTTCCCCAAGCATTCTCCCCCCCTCTCTCCCTCTCTCCCTCTCTCCCTCTCTCTCTCTCTGTGTGTGTGTGTGTGTGTGTGAGAGAGAGAGAGAGAGAGAGAGAGAGAGAGAGAGAGAGAGAGAGAGAGAGAGAGAGCTATCAATTGGGCCCTATTACTGGTACCTGGTAGACCAAAGAGTGGGAAATGAGGAAGAAGAAAGAAGCAAGAGGGAGGAAGAAAGGGGTAGGCAGGACATACCCACCTCACCAAGCTGGTTGTCCTCAGCTAGCTCAACACCAGATGGTCACCACTATGACAAGCCCCTATTGCAGCGAGGACTCTCAGCTTGTTACCAGGACCGGTGCCAACCTGACCAGCTCCCGTCACAGTCATCACCGCCTTCAGGAGTCTGGGAACCTGACTTTATGGCAGCTCCTGGAGGCCGCATTCTTATGGGACCAGGGCTGGTCACCATCCTGTCCACATAGACAAAGAGGACTCCCTAAGTCACTACCTGCAAAGAGGAGAAAGCTGAGAAAAGTAAAGCCCAGTGGTTTTTCCTAGATCAAGAGAACAGAGGGCAAATCTCCAGACTAGAGAGAATCGTGTCATAAGTCTCAGCTTGCTGTGGACAGAGGCCTCTCAAGCCCAGAACTGAAGACGTAAGGTCCTATGTAAGGAAGTGCTGGAAGCTGCGTACACTAGTTTGTGATAAAGCTTCCCAGGGGCTTTCACCTCCAGAAATGCCACTAGGGCAGTGGTTCTCACCCTGTGAGTCACAATCTGTGGATGCAGAAGGACCCTGTCACAGGGGTCGCCTAGACCCCCAAACAATACAGATATTCACATAATGATTCATAACAGTAGTTTTGAAGTATCAATAAAACTAATTTTATGGTTGGGGGTCACCACAACATGAGGAACTGCATTAAAGGGTCACAGCAGAGGAAGGCTGAGAACCAAAGCCCTGGAGTCCCAAAGTGAAGACCAGAGAGTACAAGACAGCTTGGTGGCTAAAAGCACTTACTGCCAAGCCCTAGGACTCACATTTGACCCCCAGAACCCACACAGTAGAGGAGAAGAACCCACATAGAAGGAGAGAACCAATTCCCTCAAGTTGCCCTCTGGCCTCCACATGCACATACTCCCAAATAAATAAATGTAAAAAAAAATGAAGTGAAGATTGGAGAAAATCCTCTCATGCTTAGGAGAAGAGGGAGCAACTATTCTAAAATATGCTAATACACATGAAGCACCGACTGCACACACGAACACATATGGAGCCCCTACGGTGTTCCTAGTTTTGATAAAGCACCATAGGAGGTACAGTGGGAACCCAAGGGGGGGAAATGTATGGCTCCTGCCCCCAGAAGCTGGGTATGAGCTGAGGAAGACCTAGCCTGTCACTGCAAAATCTGGACGTTATCAAAGCAGTTCTTAAGCAACCCACAAGACAGACCTAGTTTGAGTAAGCAGAGTCAAGGCAGGGTGTATACGTTTTAATGCTGATACACCCATACCTGGAGCTGGCTCAGGCTGACCCCTCTTCCCATCCCCTCAGAAGCACCAAGAACACCAGGGGGACAGACAATACAAGCCTGCCATTCTTTGCCCAGAGGGTTCTGTGAGACACTGTAATAATGGACAGAGGTACAGAAAGTGACCCGTGCAGCCGGATTTTGGTGTGGTGTGACATATCTCCACACAAGCTACTGATGTGCCTGTGTTCTGGTACCACACCGTGATAGGTCCTACACTCAGACACGATGTTCTATTTCAGTGCTGGACATGTTCAGGTGCCAAAGCCGGGTATCAGTGCTAGAGGATGGGCCCCATGCTGTACTGCGTGCAAATCAAGCGAGAACCAGAGAGAGGAGACAGCCATGCAGGCGGCAGGCATTCTTCTCCCTCCCGTGCTAGGTTTGCTGTTCAAATCAGAGCTGCTGAGTGTGAACGTGATTTAGATTTAATAAGCTCTGGGTGGCGGGTGGCGATGTAGACATATCAGCAAATAGCAGAGCATTCTCCGTTATTGAAAGTTTTGCTCATATAACATTGCTCAGCACCCAATCATTGAACGAGTAAATCAAAATGAAACATGAATTAACAAATGAATGTTGTCGGATTTAAAGCTCAGAATTCTGTCCGCCTCTCCCTTTCCCAGCATGAAGCCACAGCCTGCCCAACTCTCCGGAAAGCTGATTCTTCATCTCCATCTTCTACTCTATTCACACCTCCTCCCCCAGGCTCCCCACATCCTCAGCCTTGGGCCTTTAGGAGTGCGGAAAATCTTCCAGAAGCCCACTTTGTGCACCAATCCCATCCTTTTGAGGGATGGAGGTCACAGTCCTATATTAGGACACGTCAGCTCTCTCCAGCAGCCCAGCCCCTTCAGGGGAGTCCAGCCTAAAGGATAGCAGCACCTGCCTGACCTTGGCGGTCACTTATGGAGCAGGCACTGGCTCACCACTAGCACAATTGCCTGCTCCTGTCTCTATCCACAGACCATCTGGAAAGTGTGCGACACTGGAGGCCAACACTCAGGACTGACCAGGTGCCTTCCTGTCCTGCTCGCGTCCATCCCACGCTCCCCCATTCTTCATCCCTTCCCTCTGACAGTAGAAGGGCTTTAAGACTACCAGCTCTGGCAGAGCCTCCCAGAGGAAGCAGAGTCGCTGTCCATCCTCCTGAACCGGAACCCAAGCACAGAGGAACTGCCGATTGTCCCAGAACTGTCCGTGGTGCTAAACTAACTCAGACCAACGCTGTTCTGGCGCTATCCGTGGCGCTCATAGATCAGGGCCCAACTTGGGGTACTTCCACCTACGGTTGCCAGGCTCTGTTCCTAGCTTACCCGGGAGAGAGCGCGTATCCATTTTCCTTTGCATCTAGATTTTTAGTTTGATTAAAGACAAAACTTAAAAGGATGTTGTTTATGCCACTCCAAGGAGAAAAGGCAAATTACAGCTTATATTGCGGTTGATACAGCTGACTTCACACACTGTCTTCCACCTTGTCTCTGAAACCTGCACAGCCTTCCTCAGGAAGCTGGAGGTACCAGAGTCTAGATGCCACACACCTGACTCTCACCCTGAGCACAGATGCCCACATGTGCATTCTCTATAAATGTATACACATTCTATTTCATACTGAAGGTTAGAATGATAAAATGCCTAACATTTGAAAAGTAACAACGCCCAGAGTCTCAGAACAAGAGGCCAGTGATGCAGCCTTCATCTCAAGGTCTAGAAGCTCTCTGGAGTCACGGGTGTGAGTTCACTGAAAAGTTGAAGAGGCTGGAGCCTGACGTCACAGGCAACAACAGCCACAACAGACAACTCACACATGAAAAGTGGAATATGCCCACACTGGCCCACACTGACCCACATCAGTTCACACTGGCCCACACTGGCCCACACTGACCCACACCAGTTCACACTGGCCCACACTGACCCACACCAGTTCACACTGGCCCACACCGGCCCACAATGACCCACATTGACCCACACCGGTTCACACTGGCCCACACTGACCCACACTGGTTCACACTGACTCACACCAGTTCACACTGGCCCAACTGACTGGCTGCATCAGTTCCCCACTTTTATTTCATCCAGGTCCCAGCCTATTGCATGGCACCGCCCACGTGGAAGTGTCTTCCTGACTTGTTGCCCCATATGTCAATCCACTCTAGACACAGCCATAGTTAGGGTTTCTATTGCCATGTAGAGACATCATGACCAAGGCACCTCTTCTAGAGGAAAACATCTCATTGGGGCTGGCTTATGGTTTCTGAGGTTTAGTCCATTATCATCATGGCAAGAAGCATGGCAGCGTGCAGGCAGACACAGTGCTGGAAAAGGAGCTGAGAGTTCTACATCTACATCTTGATCTGCAGGTAACAGGAAGTGAACTGCACCACTGGGCATGGCTTAAGCATATACACGACCTCAAAACCCAGTGACACACTTCCTCCAACAAGGCCACACCTCCTAATAGTGCCACTATGACCACGCATTCGAACACACAAGTCTATGGGGGCCATACCTGTTCAAACCACCACAGTCACAAGCACACCCAGAGGTATGCTTCTCCCCCCCTTAGGTGACTCTCAATCCACTCAAGCTGACAATTGAGATTACCATCACAGCTTCTAAACCCCTCTTAGTCCTTTGAAATCAGGTGAAAACTGCACCCCATTTGCCTTTTACAAACACACCACACACCATTAAGTGGCATTTAGCACACACACAATGTTGAGCAACCATGTCCTCTCCCTAGCCTCTGAAAGGGGGACATGATGCCTCCTCTCTGCAGGATATCTGCACATCTGACTGGTAGAAACTAGGAGTCCTGGTATCGGGAGTTACGGGGTCCTCTTCATCCTTGCGTGGGGTCATGGCCACACCTCGCTGAAGTAAATTAACATGTGAATATGTGATCATGTAGCTCCTAGGTTACCTAGATATATATTCAGCACCACCACACATCTAAAAAAATGTGATGTCAGGCCAGGCCTGTGCTGAGAGACACGGCACAGACCTCTTCTTAGGAGGCAGCCTTCAGTGCACATGAGCAATAGGATTTGGCAGGGACTGTGCTACGATAAAGGTCTGCGGAGACACGAGAGCAAATCTGGGGAAAGGCAGTGAGTACCACGCTTGCTGCATAAGCATGAGGACCTGAGTTCAGATCCCCAGCACACTCAGACAGCTGGGCACAGTGACGTGTGTCTGGCGAGACAGGACAGGTGGACAGGGAATCCCCTGCAGGTCACAGGCCAGTCAGCCTAGTGGACAAAGTAACAAGTAAGAGATCCCATCACAAATAAGGTGGGAGATGAGAACCAATGCTTATAGATGTCCTCTGACCTCCACGTATGTACTATGGCACTCCCACGCGAGTTCACACACGCACATGCACACGCACACACACACAAAGATGAGTGAGAGAGAGAGATAGAGAGCAAAGGGTACAAAGGATGCACCCATCAGAGAGAGAGAGAGAGAGAGAGCAAAGGGTACAAAGGATGCGCCCATCAGAGAGAGAGATAGAGAGCAAAGGGTACAAAGGATGCGCCCACCAGAGAGAGAGAGAGAGAGAGAGAGAGAGAGAGAGAGAGAGAGAGCAAAGGGTACAAAGGATGCGCCCATCAGAGAGAGAGAGAGAGCAAAGGGTACAAAGGATGCCCCCATCACTGATGATGCTAATTCAGGACAGTTTGGTAGCCGGGGGTTCCGCAGGCATTGCCCCCCCCGCCTCCTTAAGTACCATAGAGTCACTTTACACATAACTATAAAATGTGCACCTGAGTCTCCCCAACGTGACTAATTAGCTTTTACTCAGTCTTGACCATAATTGGTCCAGGGTCGGACACCCCAGGGAACCGAGACACTTCACAAGGGGACTGTGCCCTCTCAGGTTAACCCAGGACCAAGAACCAACATCTGCCACCCCGCGCTGAGCTCCAAGTCATCAGCATGGCTAATTAGCACTAATTGTAATATCGTTTCTGTCTTGTGGCTAATACATTTAGACTTGCTAATCAAATCAAACCATTCCACCTTGCCTCCTGCCTTCAAATAAACATTTCTGCAGAACGAGAAATAAACAACTCCCAAGCTTTGTTGGCTTTTCTGGAGCTGCTGTCTGCAGACATGAATGGGGGTGGGGTAGGGACCAAGGAAAGGGTCTGTTTGTCTCTGGGACTAAAGGCATAAAAGAAATCTGAGAAAGACCAGGCTTGGTTATCCAATCAGGCTGAGAAAGAGAAGGAAAGTAAGAGAGACCTGGAAGAGAGATGGAGGGAGAGAAGGAAAGAGGAGGGAGGGAGGAAAGAGAGAGTGAGTTGAAGAGCTGCTCTGTCCTGTCCCTTTAACAAACCATCCCTGTGTCACTTCCAGCGTCCTAGGAGACACTTCTCAAGCAGCCATTGGTAAGGCTGGTAGGTCCTGGCAAACTCCCCTCATCTCACCGAGATGCTATACACAGACCTGCCTCCGCCTCCGCTTTAGCTCTGAACTTCTAGCACCTCACCCAGTGCCTGGCGTCCAGTGAGTGTGTATACACAATCTCTGGAGCCGTGAACACACGACCTTAGGAGAATATCACAGAGGAGGAAACCAAGAAGGAGACCACATGTGAGTGCATGGCGTTCCTGATGGCACAGAGTGGCCCACACCTGTGCTCCTTCTGGAGGGAGGGCTGGAGGACTACTGTCATCCCCGTGGCCACACAGAACACTCCTCCAGGAAGCAACAGGAAAAGAGAGCTGATGGTAGCAGTACCTAGGGCACTCTGCTCAAGGACAGGGGAATTGATTCTGAGAATTCTGGAAAAAAAAAAGATTGACAAAAGGGTGGACCACAAATGAGATTTAGTGTAAATGCACCGGTTACCACGGCAACCCTGCTGCGGAAATGACTCGCCTCACACACTACCCCACTGCCCAGGACAGGCTGTGCTGCCCTGGGGACTTCGGGACTTCCACATGGCACCTGGCAAATGCCAACTCCCCAATCACCATTCTAGAGGGAGCAGGAGTATGGCCTTAACCTGGTTCTCACCTGGTTCTACCAGGTGTGACAGACCACGTCCCTCTCCACTTTGAGCCTGTGGTTCAGCCCAGAGAGACACCCAACAAACACACACACACACACACACACACACAAACACACACACACACACACACAACCCCCAGCAGTGTCTGGCCATCGTCCAATCTCATGGCAAAAGGGGGCAAATGATTGACAACAGGACAGTGAAAAGAAGATGAGAACAAGTTCTGAGCACCAACTGTAGGCACAGGTCACCATCACCTTCCTCCGCAAGCCAAACCCATTTCACAGATGAGGAAGCTGAGGCTGGAAAGTTTAATTATACTAAGAGCGTGCAGGGCTGCCAGCCAAGTCTGGACTCACCAAGCCCATGTCTTCCTAACTCCTCCACAGGACCACAGAGCTTGGCTTGTCCCGCAAGGCTCCCTCATCCAGCAACTCATAGCTACTTGCCTAGCAACAACCACAGGGTCCAGGTACAAACTTAAACAGGGAAAGGTATCCCACGTCAGAGGAGGTTGTCGATTGTCATTAACCTCAGGTTTTGTTTCTGGGAATTATTGCTAACAAGGCTTATAGAAGGCATTGGAAATTAGGATTTTCATGTGGAGATCACTGCTCACTTATTAAGTGGCTCATTAGAGGTAAGTTACAGAGTAGCAGGATGTCCTGAGGATGGAGCTTCCTGGGGCTGAGGGGAGATTCCGAGAATGAGACAGCACCCACGCTGTGATGGATCAGAGCCAGCAGCACCATGAGACAATGCTCCAGAGAAAAACATCAGTCTGGGTTTGGATGGAAATGTATGCACAGGCAAATGGGGTGAGAATGGTTCTTAATAATCTGCAATGGGAGAGGGATTGGGCTTCCCACAGCCCAGCAGTGAGCTGCAAAGCTAGCTAGCACTGGTGGCTGTCGGGGAAATCTGGCCATTCCTGGGCCCTGAGCTCAGGGTACTCACCAGTGCAGGCAGGGGGCTGCAGTGTGAACACACACACACTGTAAAGCCTCCTTAGTGGAACCTGAGCACAAACTGAGAAGAGGAGCCCCTCTTCAGAGCCAGCGGGCAAGCCTGGAAGAGCATGCACAACAGACCATGGAGCAGGGAGAGAATCTTGTGCTCTCTCTTCCCCCCCCCATGTGTCTGTCTGTCTGTGCTACTGAGGATTGGACCTAGGGGGCCCCACTCATGCTAGACAAGTCTCTTATCATCACTAAGCTATATACGCAGACCTTTTGTGTGTAAATCTTTAAACTTTGTTCTTAGAAGAAATGTTCTACAATCTAGCCTAAAATAACCCAACATGGACAAACAGAGACATTCAAACAGCAACCACTTGAGATCAAACTGGAACCATGTTTCCCTCCTGCTATGGAGCTATGGAATAGAATCAAGTATAGTTAGGGGCCGGTAAAGGTACTCGCCGCCACACTGGACAGCTTCAGTCTAATTCCCACATGGTGGAAAGAGAGAGCCAATTCCCACAAACTGTCCTATGAGCTCCACACGCAAACCATGACACACTCATACACACAACTGATACTTTTTTAATGTAATCAAGTATAGCCCAAATTATTATGTGTCTAGCTTTGCCACACAACACCTGTGGCTTTGCCAGAGTCTAGGGATAGGAAATGTGGTGGCTAAAAGAACACACTGAATTGTACCAACAGAATAAAATTGATCAAAATTCAAATTTTAAAAATTTGTCATTCAAATGTCCCAAGCCGTTTAACAAACAAATTACAAAGAGAAGATAACAGGCATGGGAGTGGTTCAGACCACAGTAAGAGCACTTGCTGCACAAGCGTGCGGACCTGAGTTCAGATCCCTAGCACTCATGTAAAAAGCCAGGTATGACCCCACTCACATACACACACCCGCTACCCCAGTGCTGGGGTCGGGTAGAGACTGGAGGATTGGGAGAGCTCACTGGCCAGAAGGCCTAGCCGAAAAATGAGCCCCAGGTTCAGAGTGAGACACCAACGACCTCTGACCTCTAAGATCACACTAATGGCTACACACCCATTACACACAAGTACATACATGCATATACATCACATATATGTACATATATTACACTCATCACATACATGGACACACAAAATGAAAAAGAAAGGACAGAACAGATAAGGGACCTTGGGTTAAGAGGGATCTAAAAGCATCCAGCTGTTTAATAGGATCAGACTGAAGTATCAGGTCTAGAAACATACTTTGCGCTGAGAAAACACCTAGAAAAGTTCAAGAAAAGCAGTTAATAGAAAAAGACAGGACAATTTCTTCAGAAGTGGCTGGAGGTCATTTTGTGGGAGGATTGGAGTGTTGCTGACAGAGTCCAGTTCTTGGCAAGGGCCACACACCGGGTTTGTATGGTATTCTGCACCTAGGAGTTAGCTTACAATAAAAAGATTATTTTTTGGCCGGGTGGTGGTGGCGCACGCCTTTAATCCCAGCACTCGGGAGGCAGAGGCAGGCGGATCTTTGTGAGTTCGAGGCCAGCCTGGTCTACAAGAGCTAGTTCCAGGACAGGCTCCAAAGCCACAGAGAAACCCTGTCTCCAAAACAAAAAGATTATTTTTTAACTTGTAAAAAGAAAAATCTATTGTAGCCCTGAGCTATGATAAAACACTACCATCGGTACCATCGGCACGGGCCTTGGAGCTTGTGAAAGTATTACTGTTTCTATTCTACAGGCAGGGAACCTGAGGTTCAGGAGGGTTCCATGTCTTGCATGAGTTGGGAGGAAGTCCAAGTTCTAGACCTGAGCCAGTGATGGCTGTTCTTGGCTGCCAACTTGAGTACATCTGGAATTAACTAAAAACCAAGCAGCTGGGCACACCTGTGAGGTGTTTTTTTTTCTTAATTAAATCATTAGAAGTAGGAAGATCCACTTCTGGTCTGGATCTTTTGAGGTGGGAAGATCCACCCTTAATCTGGGCCTCACCTGCTGTCAGCTCTCACTGACAAGTCCATTGTTTCACTGGGAATTAGAGCCTACTTTGTCAGGATTACAGCATGTGCTGAGGACCAGCAGAGACACCCAGCTTCATGGACTGAACTGTTGAATTCTTGGACCTTTTCTTGGTAGACAGCCATTGTTGGACTAGCTGGACCACAGCCGGTAAGTCATTCTAATTCTCTCCCTTTCTAGATACATAGAGATTCATTCTATTAGTCTGTTCCTCTAGAGAATCCTGCCTAACACAGGGCTCCTAGTCTGGGGATCTCCTCAATCCTTCCCGGACACTAGTAAAGCATGACAGTATTATGCTAATCATCTCTCCATAATTATCAGCAGCAGCAGCATCACTATCATTACCACAACCACCATCTCCCATCACGCCATACCATCCTCTCCATCAGTCTCATGGCCATTGTTATCAGCATCATCACCATAGCCATTACCATCATCTCTATCAGGCATCACCGTCATCACCACCTCCATCAATCATCTCTATCACCATCAACATATCATTATCATCTCTATCAACCGTCATCATCACCTCCCATCAATTATGCCATCATCATCACCTCCCACCAATCACCTCCATCAGTACCATCCTCATCAGTCATCACTTGATCAGAATCTGTTACTTTGACATCACTATCATCTCTTTCATCACAATAATCATTACTGCCAACTTCCCAAGAAGAAGAAAGCCAACGAGGCTCAAGAAGCAGGGCCATCTACATCTTTCCACTTTTCCAGGTGTCCAGGGCAAGGATCTACCTTAACCAGAGGAGTTCTCAAACTTCAGAGATGTTAGATCTTGTGGGTGCACCTAATGGTGAATATGGGGAGACCTCCTTTGGATGGGGAGACACCAGGCACTTGTAGGTAGATAGATGCAGGCAGCCAAGGGCCTGTTGTGATGGGGAGGGTGGTGGCAATGCTTAGGGGCCTGCGTGAAGCCTTCATCCTGGTCATGGAGAGCATGCCTTGGTGGAAAATCTACGGCCACTTAGGAGTGATGGTGACATTCCCAGCACACCTCACACTTTCTTACGAGTACCGACATTTTGCTCCATGGTTTATCAACTTAATTGGCAGAGCGGGAGAACTGTTTATCCCATTGTTTCTTCATGGAGGGCCTTAATTTTTCAGAAATCACATGAAGATACACCCTATTGCCAATACTTCTGTTTAGAACCTCAGCATTGCCCATGGCCACCAACGGAACTACAGGCGAGGGCAGAAGAGTGACGGACAAACTCTCAGCACCCGAGACACCGAGTTGGGATACGCTGCGGCTGTTAGATGACAGGGGAGGCACATGTTTGTTCAAAGGCTTACACAGACTGTGGGGCACTCGATGTTTCAAGTTCCCTTGTCATTAGCTCTGCGGGGCTTTTATGGGATTTCCCTCTGGAGGCACAGCACGCTTCCCTGCTAGGCGACAGCCCGGGGAGGTTAGGAATTGTAAGGCTTTTGCTTCTCCTTTACACAGACACACAACAGCACTGTACTTCAAGGGCATCCGTCACAGCAACAGCAGTTTCCAAAGTCCTCCCCCTAGCACCAACACTGCTTCCATTTGGAAGTGCCCTTCCTTCCGTCACTGACAGGACACCAAAGTTCCAAGCGTGATTTGCCATCTTGAGGCAAAGTTAAGATGCCTCTGGCACCCAGTGTTTTCAAGCCACTAGCACGAAAGACTTCAGAGAAGCTTCTCTGCTAGTGCTGAGACTCACATTTCCTCGCAGAGCTGCTTCGTGCAGGGGCTGTCGCTGCCTTTGCCAATACAACCACTATTAGCAGCAGCACCACTACCTTGAGCACAACCACTCACATTTTAGTTACCATGGTTATCACCAGAAAAGCACCACCATAGTCACCACCATCCTTGTTATCACCATTATGGTCACCATCACCATCATAGTCATTGGCATCAGCATGGGCACCATCACCACCATGGTCACCATCACTACTGTGGTCACCCTCACTACCATGGTCACCACCGCCATCACCATCATGGTCACTACCACCATCACCATCATGGTGACCACCACCATCACCATCATGGTCACCATCACCACCATGGGCACCATCACCAGCATGGTCTCTACTAGCACCACAGTCAACACCATCACCACCATGGGCACCATCACCACCATGGGCACCATCACTAGCATCATGATCACTACCACCATACAATCCAGTCCAGATGAACCCAGAATTCTTTTCATGAGAATATGATGATCTAGGGTCCAGATCTTCATGTACGGCCTAGGCCTTGTCAAAAGGAAAAAGAAAAAGTCAACCCAAGTGGGACCAACATTTTGGATGAAACCTCAGATCCGACAAGCGGTCAACAGTATGATGGGGATGTTGCTGAAGAATCCGGGGCCAGACTATGAAGGGCCCACTGTGACCACCTCCTGGGTTTCATTCCTGAAGCTTCTGAACTAGAACCAACTGCCTCCCCATGAAGGCCGAGGGCAGGTGTATGGGGCTCCAGGTGCCCACTAGGCCTCCAGCAGTGCACCCAGGTGAGGGGTCAGGCAGGCATCTGGAACATCTGCCATTGGCAACAGAGTTGGTGAGAGCATCTGGCATGTAAAGGTTAAACAAGACCAGTGACAACGGAGAGGACAAGACGCCGGAAAGAGAAGCCACTAAGTTGGCAAGATGAAAATATGGGGCTGATGTGAGAGAGAAGGGTCAGTGGGAACCCAAGGTGACAGCAACAGTAGAGGGTGACTAACAGCCAGATGTGAGCAGAGACCACGTCGCTCCAGAAGCCACGTGAGCCAGGCGCTAGCCCCCATCACGTGTCCTTCTGCCTCCAGCCCTACAAGGCACTTGCTCCACTTCAAACTGAGTACACAGAGGCCTCACCAGGTTCAAGAGCAAGCTCAAGGGTTGGAGGATGGAATCTAAGAACTGGCGCCATGGAGGACTGTCAAGGCTCTGGGTGTGAACAAGGAAGCTCCAGTCTGGATCCCCAAGCACACACGCCCACCATCTCTGTCACTGCCCCAGTCTTCTCCCGATTGCAGAGAAAAGAAACGCCTGCAGCTGCATCCGCAGTGTGTCCACAGAGCCTCTGCGTGGCTCCGGTGGTATGCAGGGATGTCGTCCCCAGACTCTGCTTCTAAATGAGTTTCACAAACACTGGCCAAGTCCTCCAGGAGCTCCTTTGGTGATATTTTGTTTGTGCTTTAACAAATAAAGCTTGCCTGAAGATCAGAGTGTGGAGCTAGTCACACTAGTTTGCCATAGAGGTCAGGCGCTGGTGGCACACACCTTTAATCCCAGCGCTGTTCAAGGCCACCCTGGGCTATGTGAGATTTAATCAGTCTAAAAGAGAAACAGAGACAAGGTGGTGGTTCACACCTTTAATCCCAGCACTAGCTGGGTGGAGAAAGGAATATAAGTGAGAGGAGACAGGAGCTCAGGATTCAGTCTGAGGTTTCATAGAGAAGGCATTCAGTCTGAGGACTTGTAGAGACAGGATGCCCATTCTGTCTGAGGATTTCATAGAGGTAAAAACTAGTGGCTGACTGCTCTGCTTCTCTGATTGTCAAGCAAGCTTTATTTGTGAAAGTACAAACAAATATCATGACAGCTCCTGCCTGGTCATTCCCACCACTTGGTTCCTTCTGTGATAGGGAGCTCACACCTCCCCTCCAGTCCTGGATGAGTCTGACCTGAGAGGACCCACCTTTTCCTGAGGTTGGTAGATCCTGTTCTTCTTCCATCTTTTATGAGCTATGGACTAATAGCGAGTAGAGAGAGGGAAGGGGATGGGGGTGGGGAGGCTCACCAGCCCTCAACCTTGGCATTTTACTCACGAAATGAAATGTTCCAATGGGTTAGCACATGGGATGGTGCCCGCCACCTCAAGACACTGCTACACAAATGTTACTGTTCTAGTGAATGAAAAAGGTCAGGGGAACCCAATCACCCGCACCTGTAACAGTCAGATAAGTGGGAGAGGAAGAAACAAATCACATAATAGAAGGTCTAAACAAACACCATAGCTGCTCTATACCTTGAACATCCACATTCTCAATGTCAGTGTGGCCATCCAGCGGGATGTCATGGGACTGTCATCAGACCTCAGTGCACATGGAAGAAGTAAGTCCATGTCCACATGCCCCCAAGGCAAAGACTTGCTAGGAGCTGAGGGAGCCAATCAGGAGATACCCACTCCCTGTCAGACAACGATATCAAAGTCATGGTTCCCTTGATCACAAACAACACTGAGTCGGATGCACAGTGGCCACGGCTGGCCTCTGTCTCTGGAGAACAACCAAGCAGCACTCATCTTCTCTCAGGACCACTGCCCCGCTGAGTGTGTCTGGGAGGAGAAACAAAGTATATCCTGGCACCTCACTGCTGGAACACAGTGTATCTTTACACACACACACATACACACACCTCCCCAAGACAAAAAGGAAGTACTTACACACCACATTCTCGGCAGCAGCTGTCACAAGAGTCAAAAACCCAATGCCACAGATGACAACACAAAGGGTCTGTACCCAGGAAACTATTACTCTGCCTCTAAAAAGAAGGAAATTGCCAGGCAGTGGTGGCTGGTGGCGCACGCCTTTAATCCCAGCACTCAGAAGACAGAGACAAGCGGATCTCTGTGAGTTCGAGGCCAGCCTGGTCTACAGAGTGAGTTCCAGGACAGCTGTGGCCATATAGAGCAACCCTGTCTCAGAAAACCAATGAATAAACAAACAAATAAGGACATTCCCGTTCCTGTTTGCAAGTGAGCAGGCCTGGACAGCACTTTGCTGAATGAAATAAGCCAATATGTCGTTCTCTATCTGAAGATCCCCAGAGGAGTCAAACTAAGATGTAGAAGGGAGAATGGGAGAGGGGGTGGAAAGATGGTTAGTGGGGACAGAGTTTCAGCTCTAGCAGATTTTGCAGCTCTGGAGATTAGTCACAAAGCAGTGTGAATGGGCTTGGTTGTTGGCCAAATCTAACAATGGCAAGGTGGTTTTATGTCACCTACACTGCATCGCAATGAACAGCTTCAGGTCTTGGTTTCTTTCGCTATAGCGTGGGTAACAATGCTTGCAGGAATCAGGCAGGAACTTCTGGAATCTGCTGGTTTTCCTCCTTCCCTCCCATCCCCACCTTGGGGTGGGCCTTGGACAGGCTCCCTCTACTTGGAACCTTCATATGTAAAATGGAGAGAATGGTACCACAGACCCGTCCAGGAGGAGCCGAGCACAGTGACCCAAAGCTGCTGCAGAAAACACAAGAGGCCCAAGCCCATGTGCCTGCTGGATCCCCCTGCACTGTCACTTTCACTGAGTTCTGACATCGGCTGTCCAGGTGGTGAACTCAGACAGTGGGTGACGGCTGCATAGGAGACACACGAGCCCCAAGTGGGTGCGGAAAACTTCTACTGGTGACACCTGACAACGACAGCAGCTTGGGGGGGGAGCCAAACCACTGTCTCCTCTGCAGCCTCTGGCCTGTCATGAGTCTCTCACAGGGTTGCACAGTGCTTGAGACATGAGACCCCACTGCCGGACAATGTACCCAGCACCCAGTGGTCACTTAAGGTATACTGGTGAATGACTGATTGTCCAAAAGACATCCAT
Organism: Ondatra zibethicus; assembly: GCA_004026605.1. Classification (NCBI taxonomy): domain Eukaryota; kingdom Metazoa; phylum Chordata; class Mammalia; order Rodentia; family Cricetidae; genus Ondatra; species Ondatra zibethicus. The sequence continues at coordinate 375,795 of PVIU01000225.1, forward strand.
CATGAGTCCAACTCAAGGTACTCAAACTACGGCCCCAGAGGAACAAATGGTTCCTGAAGCCAGGCCACCTCCTGCCAGCAGACCGCAGGACAAGGAACAGGACAGTGGAGGGACTTTGCCTTGTGTGGCCCCAGATCAAACAGTCATTAGGAAAGCTGTCAGTGACACACACAGGCCAGACCTAGGGAATGAGCTGGGCACAGAGCAAAGCAGCCTGGGATGGGGAGCATGAGGGAAGCTCAGGCCGAGGCTGGATCTGGGAGGGGACACCCACGGGGGAACCGGGGAAAGGCACCGTGAGGGTACCCACTGAGTGCTTCTCTCCCAGGCACGGTTTGGGCAGTGTCAGATGTGAAGTCTGAAGGTCCAAGAGGAAGCCTCAAAGCCCCATGCCCAGCTCAGCCCCACTCACTGTCCCTGGTCATTTGTTACCACGACAGAGGTAATGAACACAACTCCACAGTCTCTGTGGTCTTCAGCATAGCGCCTAAGAGCTCCTGGGATATGGGAGAGACATGTGCAAAGACCATGGGGTCTCATGGGAAGAGAAAAGCCTGATTTGGTGTCACTGCCCGGCAACCTCCACATGCTTCCCTACAGGATGCCGCCACCACACACACAGTGACGAGCAAGGGTGAAGTAGCAAAAAGAACAGAAAGTAAGCAGAAAGGAAAGGGCTCAACCTCAGTGTTCCTGAGCTCTCAGGTGACAGAACTGGAGTCAGAATGAACGTCCTCGGCCAGGACGGGGCTGTCCGAGCTCAGGCACGGATGACATCAGTAAACCATTTGGAATAGTGTTGGGCCGCCTGTCTTAGTTAGGGTTTCTATTGCAGTGAAGAGACACTATGACCACAATAACTCTGATAAAGGAAACCATCTAATTAACTGGGGCTGGCTTGTAGTTTCTGGGCTTTCGTCCGTTATCATCATGGCGGGAAGTGAGACAGCGTACAGGCAGAGATGGTGCTGGAGAAGCAGCTGAGAGTTCTACATCTTTTTTTTTCAATATTTTTAAATTGTATTTATTGATATTTTTATGTATCAGTCCTCTGCATGTACACCTGCAGGCCAGAAGAGAGCATCAGATCCTATTATAGATGGTTGTGAAGCACCACGTGGATGCTGGGAATTGAACTCAGGACCTCTGGAAGAACAGCCAGTGCTCTTAACCATTGAGCCATCTCTCCAGCCCAAATTCTACATCTTGATCCACAGGCAACAGTAAGTGAACTGTTCACTGGGCGTGGCTTAAGCATATATGAGACCTCAATGCCTGTTCCCACAGCAACACACTTCTTCCAACAAGGCCACACCTCTTAATAGTGCCTCTCCCTATGGACCATGCATTCAAACACATGAGTCTTTGGGGGCCATACCTATTCAAACCACAGCTACCTGAGCTTCCAGCCCCAGGCTTAGGAAAAGGAAGGACACAGTTCCTCGCAGCCCTCCAGTCAGATCTGTCCCCGTCTCACCACTGTTGAGTTCCTGTCTCACCACTGTTGATACTGGCAATAGCCTTATCCCATAATCCTGGACACTTGCAAGGACAGGCTTACTGAGAAGCATGTTTACACGGCATGAACTGAACCCTCAGCACAACCACGATGGGTAAATGAGCCCAGCCTTCTCTGTCCCTACCCAAGTCAGTGCTCTCAGCCCGTTCCTGTTCCCGCCAGCTGGGACCTCTGTTGTTCCAATGTGGCAGTCACTGTTCACAGAAAAGCCAAGCTGAGTGACAGTGTGGCAGAGAAGTGGGGGACCAAGATGGCTCTACGAGGCCTCTCAGCCCTGCCCAGGCTCCTTGCCAGACCCTCTGTCCCGTTGCCAGTTCTCCGTGCCTGTCCAACTCTGTGCCGCTCCAAGTTCATCTGCTAAGGAGGAGGTAGGGTTCACCCCAACATTACAGATCCAGAAACTGGCTAAAAATCTCAGCCTCTTGGTCAAGCAGGAGGACCAACAACTGGGGTGACCATTTGGCACTGACCCTTGCATAAACAGCAATCTGGTTCCCATGCCGGATTCCCCAGGTGCCAGCAGCTCCCTAGTTCCTCATTCAAATATTCAGACCCACTACCAAACAACAGGTTTGGAAAATCAGGCCAGCATCTCGTCCACAGCCGAGGAAACTCACCAGCCTATGCACCTCAGCTCTCCCTGTAAAGAACAGACAGTGACGGGGAAGCCAGGGTTGTGGTCAGCGCAAGCCCAGCATCCCTATCTCCTAACAGAGGAGGGCATGCCTCACCTATACCCCCGCAGATGTACCAGGCTAAAGTGACACCCATGGTTCATGTGTACCTAGAACCTTGGACTCTGACCTTAACCAGAAACAGGGTCTTGACACCTAGCTCCGTTGAGGTTATTCTTAGACAGAGTGGCTCCCAAACCCAAAAGACTGGTGCTCCCATAAGAAGAGGTAGGCAATGGCACAACCAAACAAATCTGACCACGAATAGGTGGGAGAGCAACAGGCTGAGGATGTAGCTCCATCTGTATGGACTAGCTTGCCTGCCATGCACAAATCCCTGGATCACTCGATTCCCAACACAGAGTTTGAGGCCAGCTTGGGCTACATGAGACCCTGTCTCAAAAACAAAAACACAAACCAAAAGGAGAGAAATGACAGAGACCACCAAAGAGGGAACACAGCCTGTGAAGATGCAGACAGAGCCTAGAGCAAAGCGTCCACAAGACAGCGCATACCAGGAACCAAAGTTGGGACAGGTAGGGAGGATCTTTCCCTAGGGCCTTTGAGAAAACTTGGTTCTGTAGGTTACTTCAGACTTCTGGTGTCCAGAGCCATTAGCTAGCTCACTGTCGCTTTAAGTCTCCAAACTGTACTGGTACCATGGCCCAGGACACACACGGCTGAGGGACAGTTGCAGCTCAGAGGACAGTCTCTGAGATCTGTACAACTGTAGTCCAGCACCCTAACTAGCCCTTCTTCCTATCCTAGAGACCGCTCTACAGGCTCCATCTATCAGGAACCTCTCTGCCATGACTCTCCACTTGCAGGCGGCTGCCGCTGCTGAAACAGGAGTTGCACACATCTCCACTTCCATGGCCATCTCCAAATGAGTGTGATCGCAAGAATGAAGCGCAGATAAAAATACTCCAGCCCAGGGATCGCTCAGTGAGCGTAAGAAAGTCTACAAGGCTGTGCATGTCACTTGCGGGACCCCACCTGGGCATGGGCTGCACACTTTGTAGGCACAGGCTGCCACCCCTCTGTGTGGCAACCCTAGGCTAGAGTCTGGACCTCCAGTAGCAAGTTTATCTTCATTACGGAGTAAACAACCCTAAAAGAGGCAAACATAGCCTTAGGAAAGCATGGGAGGGGCACACACACATTCTTCTCTTGAGTCACCAGGGCTGGGGCATGGGGGGGCGGATAAATTACTACACAAGTCCAGCCGCACTGGGATGTAATAAAATGTGTTGCTAAGATACAAGTACCAAGGAAGTTCATTAAAGGCCGCTTTACCCCTGGCTGCCAGCCTCTTCCTCCTTCCAAGGCGGCTTATTTGGTGCCGTCCCTTGTGCTTATAATTAGATCCACAGTACGACAGGCCAAGCTGCCCATTCATGTCCACTCAGCAGAATGCATTAATAAAATAACTTAGATATGCTGGCCTGGGCATCAGTGTTGGGGTAGAGCTGGAAGTCTATTTCACTTAAAGAGCCCCACTTACCGAGCTAAATGGCAAACACCCTTAAGGAACCTCAATGGCCCTCTGGTTACGCTGCATTCAGCCATGTTTGCTGCATGGCCTCCCATACTGGGACAGCAGAATACTTACACCTGGGAAGCCCAAACACATCACAGCCTCCAAGCACCTCAGAGTGAGCCTCAGCGGGTCAGCCCTCATGTTCTCTCAGTAGCCACCATGAGATGCTTCCAGGGGACAAGAGGTGAGGAAGGGAAGCCACTTCTAGGCTGTGGCTCAGCCCACTGGGGTTAGCAAAGGGTTGACCCAGAGGAAGAGCTAGACCATGTCTGAGAGAACAGTGGCTGCCTAGCAGAGAGGCTCTGGATGAGCAGGGAGCATGACAGTTGGTACTCAGGTGTGTCCCTTCTGGCCAGGAGTGTTTGTTTGGAAGCCTGCTTCCTCTCATGCTGAGGTTTAGTCTTCCCATCTGAAGTCTGGGAACTCAGAGAACCCTGAAGGCCTTAGCATGTCTGAACCCAGAATCTCCACATAAGGGAGAAGCAGCTGGCCTTAGCCTGAGTCATGGCCTTTCCCCCTTTAGGATGGAGTGGCACAAGTATCCCACAAGCTCGTCCAGCCTTTGTGTGAGGCTCAGATGGTGTTAATCCTGACCACCATAGAACTGAGCCCAGCATGCAGGGCCAGGAGCTGATTTAAAAGGGGGAGGGGCGCTGTACAGCAGAGGGACTCCCAATCCTTCCCAGCTCTCTTGCCTTCTGGCCACACTGACATCTTCATGCAAGAAAGTGAGTCCTCAGCCCAGAATGTGTGGGGAGAGTCACCTACCCCCCCTACTGCAGCAGGCCTTGGCGCCAATGTCACCTTCCTCATGAGGACCTCTGGCCACCCTACTTAAAGTGTCCATCCACATCATGTATCCCATATTCCTGACTTGGCTAGAGTGCCTGCCACCTCCTGATCACCATATTTCACTTACTGTGTTTGACTGTCACCCGCTTGAGGCTGGCAGTACCACCTGTCCGTGTCCTGTCACCATGCTGACCCAGCACTGTCCTATACAAGCTAAATGTCACAGTGTGTTCAGAAGCCACGGCTACTGCAGCCATCCCCCCACGAGAGGGTATACCTGGGCAGCACCCGAACTCACAAAGGTTAGGGGCACCCCAGAAAATATGCAAAAAGGGCTTAAGAGCTGTGTCACCCCAGTGTCCTTTCAGTCCCCTGTGCTCAACACTCTGGGTCACAAGAGTCCCAGTCTCACCTTTAAGAAACCAGATGCGGGTGGCCCTCGGCACACCTTTCGAAGTCCCCACATCCGCCATCATGCCTGCAGCGACAACAGCCTCCTGCCACAGCCACACCAGTGGCTAGTATGTTCCTTTTCTTTCTTAGCTAGGACAGACTCCTTGTGGGGGGAGAGGGGGCTGCCGTATAAGCCTCACCTAGCAGCCTGCCTGGACGCATGTGTCACCCCCAAGCGGCATCATTAAATGCAGGTGTGCAATACTGCACTGATTGCAGCGATGCTGCCTGTCACTTGGTGAGCTACATCTCCCAGTTCTAGCCCAGAGCCTACGGTATGTATTTTAATGACATTCTGAAGTTTGTTTACATGTGCAGATTGTCTGTCTACCTGAATGACATGAGAATGCTCCTCCCTTCCTCCCTCCCTCCCTTCCTTCCTTCCTACTCCCCTATTCCGTCCCTGCCCTTTACCTTCCTGCAGGCAGAAGGCCTCCTGAAACTTATCTCAGTGACAGTTTGCTGGGCCCTCTAGGCAAAGCCACCTCAGTCCCCCCATCCCACCATCTCCTAAGACTCTGCTACACCTGTTAAGGGATCAGACAGAGCAGGCATGATGTCCCCTAATGCAATAGGTCTCACTTGTTATCTGCTTCTAGCACCTCCATTCAGGGGGCTTTGCCCCTCACATGCCCACTGTAGATCTCTATCTCCCAAGTGCAGACTCCAAATGCAGCAAGAAGTGTGTGGGGGCTGGGCAACAAGCAGGGACACTGGGACTAAGGCAACCAACTTTCATCTACAGTTCTGGATTGAATCTAAGCTGACAGACTTCACACACACAACTCTAGAACAGAACACAGGGGCCCTGCCTATGCTGCTTACCTCTTACTTGTGTAGGTAGCATGGAAGGCCGCTGCCACCAGGTATCTAAGAATCACTTTAGAGCCAGGAGAGCATCACCTGGGGACCCTTTCTTAGTGATCCTGCTGTCAACACACAAGGACATCCCATGCAGGACCCAATATCTGGAAGTGGTAGATCCCGGGATACTCAGCTTCTAACAAAAATATAGAACTCTCTTCCTTTTGGTCATAGCATGGTGGGTGAAGACTGAACTTTCCAGCTAGTTCTGGTCCCTAGACGCTATCCCCAGGCCCATTCTTGCCCATGACCTCAGTTTCTCCTTTGCAAAAGGATGTGTCCTCCAACATCTCCCCTGGGTGCTCACATCTGATATGTTCTGATATGTTCACTCACATATGATACAGCCAATCATAGATGCTGAGAAACATCCTCATCTACCAAAGCTCAAGTCTAGCACCCAACTCAAGCTGTGAACACACAGAAGAATAGAGACTTAGAACATCTCTACGTTGCTAGCCAGCTAGCGTGTGCTGGTGTATGCCTTAAATCCCAGCAATCAGGAGAGAGACAGGCATATCTCTGAGTTTGAGGCCAAGCTGGTCCACGCAGTGAGTTCCAGGTCAGGCAGGTCTCTACAACAAGACTCTGTCCCCAAGAAAACCACGCCTGTGCCTGCGTTCTCTGGGCTGGTCGGCTTTCTACCATTTGCACGATTTAATAAAGCAATAGTAGCTGGGCAGTGGTGGCGCACGCCTTTAATCCCAGCACTCGGGAGGCAGAGGCAGGCGGATCTCTGTGAGTTCGAGGCCAGCCTGGTCTACAAGAGCTAGTTCTAGGACAGGCTCCAAAGCCACAGAGAAACCCTGTCTCAAAAAAACAAAAAAACAAAAAAAAAAAAAAGGACAAGGGTCAAGCCATGCCTCCCTGCCCCCAAAGTGCAGTCCAGCTGAAAGCCAGGGCCACTTATTATTGACCATCAGAAGGAAAGAGAAGGAAGCTGCCAGGAAGAAGCTACCATTAGCAGTTTCTCCCACACTGGAGACTACCCCACAATAAAAACATTCTCAAGGAAGTACACTTGCCCCTTTAGGGAAGAGAGACTATTTCAAAGTAAGAAGAACTAGTCTGTCTACCTTACAGCAGAACAGTAGATCAGCTGTCATCAAAAAGAAAAACCGAAGCCCTGCTCAGCCAGGGCTGCACAAACACAAAGCTGGGTGTTGGTGGCAGGCAGATGTAGGGGCTCATCAATGGCTCATCAATGGGTCTGTCTACTCTAGTCCAGCTGTCTGGGTCTCTTGACCCAACCTGCCACACGTTCCCAATCTGGGACTAGAAAGAACAGGGAGAGAATCTGCCCTGACCCCTTGAAAGTTCTAAGACTTTCTAAGTCCGTGAAAAAGTCCCATTGTGACCACCAGCATGTCTCTGATTGGTGGGAGGTGTGCCCAAGGCAGCATCTCCCTGAATTTGCTCTGACCTGACTTTCTTTCCAGGCTCAACACATACCCCTAAAGCACCATCTACCACCCTATGTAGCTCCAGCACAGGGATTAAGAGCAGGCAGCCAGGAGCCAACACCCAGAGCGTCTCTACTTCCTAGCTGTGTGATCTCCATGGTCACTCAACACCCCTGGGCTTCAGCCTACTCCTGAATAAAACCAAAATTACCAGCAGTCCTTGCTCAGAGGGCCAGGAAAGGGGTGAGTGAGGAGAGATCAGACATAGAAGGGGCTCCAAGACACTAGTGTCCAACAGGCAAGGTGTGGATTCTGGCAATGCTGTTTAAAAAAAAAAAAAGGGCGCTGAAGTCCAGAGCTTGCTGCACTATCTCACTTAATTGCCTGTTGCCTCTTTAAAATCACTTCCTGAACCACTTCCTGTACTCTTGGTCTGACTGGTAGTAAGCTGCTGGTTTCCCACTTTCTTGTTGAGAAATGCAAGCCTCTAAAGTGGAGAACACAGACCAGGACAGAATGGGATTCCAAAGGCGGAGCTGACTTAGAGTTTGGGTCTGCTCAGTTTGAAAACCCGTGACACTGACCTTTGTTACTGGCCTCTTGAAGACAAGTGAGAGCCTTCTGAGAGGTCTTCCTGTAGGGGAGAGTCAGATGGGCCGGCATACACCCTAGGAGGCCTCTGGAACCCTCCCTACAGATGACCAGAGAGGCTGCTCCACATCAAGAGCCTCTGCTGCCAAGGACGGGACCTCAGAACCAGCAACTCACTTCCAGGCAGAGCACTAGCTTCCACGGACGGTGAAAGAAACAGACTGAGCCCATGATTCCGTTTCCCGAAGAGACAAAGGCATCAGACAGAGAACCTACTCCGTCACAGGGTGAACCTCGTGGCCAGGAGCTCTAATGAGGCATCGAGGGATTACCAAAGTTATCATCAGCACCATCTCACTGAAAAAAAAAAAAAAAAACCCCAGGCCTAATTGAAATCAACTGTAGAGTTCTGACAGCAGGTGCTTTGAGAGGGGAAAATATCAAAGCAAACTCTCTGGATGAATTGAAAAGGATGCCACCTTCAGCAGTCACCATGGTCAACTACTCCCAGGGGGGACGAGTGCAGGACACCTCCCGCAGGAAAGGCTACAGCACACTTACAGCAATCTGTAGAAGACCCGCTGGTGATTATGGGTTCATTCAGGAGGCCAAAACCCGAATCCAACCAAGAATCTGAGCAGTAATATCACTCACTTCAAGTTTTCCTTGACTTTGGGGCTTCCGTGAAACTTTCCCAACCACTGTCTCACTTCCTCCCGATGGCCTGGTGAGGGGAGGGTCTCATCCCTGCCCTCATTACAGCAGCCAAACAAATGCAATGAAGCAAAATGGCTTACCCATGGTGCAGGCCCTGGGACCCAAGGACCTGGGGAGTGAGGCAAGGTCCTGAGCATCATGTCATGCCCAGTGATGCAGAACCTGTCCCAAAGAGGACAAGGACACCACAAATGAACAGAATGGGCAATTCCATTCTCCATGCTTGTTATTTGACCTTAGGAAAGTTCCCTTTTCTTATCCGATCAGCAGAGGGGGTTGGCCAGCCCCACCTGACCCAAGGCCTAAGAGCACCCTGAGAATCAGGTAGGGAGGTATTCACTGAGAGCTTGTGTGACAGCCTCTTTGGGCACAGGCAGTACTGCAAGGCCATGTGTACGTATTTGCAGTGTTCCCAATTTCTCTGCCAGGGCAAATTCATCTCCTTGGAGCAGTCCCTCAACCTGAGAGCACTCACTGCTTCCTCAGCTGCCAAGGACTAAGTGTCTTGAGTCAAAACCTCACTGGGCCTCAAGTTGCAGGTAGACACACCTACCTTCCCGGCTGTGTGAGAATGTTCATCTGTAGAAACCACACAGAAGTCCTCCACATCCCCTGCACTGGGCAGGAGCCCTTCACACACTGGTGGGATTGATTAACAGGAGTGTTTCCAACAGAAGCGCATAAGGCTCTGCCAACAATGAGAACCAAGTTCAGAGACAGGGAGACCAGTGGGCTATGTCAGAGAAAGGCATTTGTCTACATCGTGTGTGTGTGTGTGTGTGTGTGTGTGTGTGTGTGTGTGTGTGTGTGTGTGTGT